>CM056052.1:335178601-335763601 GCA_029574335.1 Rana kukunoris | reverse complement strand
ATGGAAGCCCACTCTACTCTATAAAGCCCATTCTACCCTTTTTCTTTTTTTTTTGTGGATCGGATTGGAGGTAGGCGTTTGTCTATTTACATCTGCTACTCCTTAGGCCTCGTACACACGAGTAAATCTGTCTGCTGGAAACGGTCTGCTAGACCGTTTCAGCAGACAGATTCGATCGTGTGTACGGGCAAACAGACGGATTTGGCCACCCGACAGATTTCAAAGCATGCTTTGAAATCTGTCGGCTGGGAACCCGTCTGCCCGACATGTCTGCTGGTTAGTATGCTAACCAGCAGACATGTCTTCTCGCACACGCGCCAAATGATTTCAACGCATGCGCGGAAGTGTTTTACTTCCTGGTGACGTGGCGGCGTCAACGTCACCGCCACGTCACCGACACCTCAGCGCGCTGTCTGCTGGCGGGGATTTTGGTTTGCTTGTGTGTACACGCGAGCAAACCAAAATGCCAGCAGACAGATCTGTTCAAATCGGTCGGTCCGACCGATTTGAACAGATAGATTTACTCGTCTGTACAAGGCCTTAGAGATGAATGGAGGGTCCAATTGATTCGGACTGACTGCGTGAAAGGGGCCTATGGCTCAGTGCAGGTAACCCTCAGGTGCACTGCTCTGCAACTGCGGATAAGTTTGAAAGCAGCCCAGTACACACTGCAGAACAGATATGCCCATATATACAATGTAATTTTAGTAATAAACTTACCTTTAATTACAGTATTCTATTCATCCCAGAGCAGGAGGTCGGGGGCCACATCAGAGGGCTCTGTGGACCACTGGTTGGGCACCCCTGTCTTAGATAATAAAAATGTATTAAGATAGCTGACATGTGTACTGTAGTTCTACAAAAACAAAAGCCTGAGTTTAAAGAAGTTTGTGTTAGTGTTAAAGTATAATTGTATGCAGGAGTACTAACAATGATGTCATAATATAAAACACTGTGAGGTTGTTATTGCTACCAACAACTTTTTTTTTTTTTCCTTTCTTAATTACTACTCTATCTCTTTCAGCACTTGCTAGCTGTGGTGATGTAAGGGATACAATTATTTATAATAACAATGAGCTCCTGAGAGCTGGTAAACAGGTAGAACATGGCCCCTGCTAGCAGGTTCATCTCTCACTATTACCACAGGGCACTTATACTTTAGTTACAGTGATCAGAAGCCAGAGATCAAAACTTCAGGGCTCACATTCTCTCCGAACTTCAGGCACTGTGTTAAGGTGAAACCCTTCCTGTAACATTCCACACATATCTATTTTAGCTTCCAGGCCTCTGCTCTGAAATCCAACATGAAGCCCAAGCCATGGGATCCAGGCCAGCCAACAGGGCAGCGGACATACTGTAGCAGGTCAATTACTTTTAATTCTACCTCTCTTCATAATTTAGCTCAATACATATCCCACTCACATTCTTCTCCGAAAGAAGGGGATGTCCAGGTCAGATTTCTTTGTAATAAAAAAAAAAAAACCTTTTACATGAACCCGAAGGAATGGGCGCAATCCAATCAACAGAACAGATTGAAATGTAATGCCCCGTACACACGATCGGGATTGCCAGCGGTAAAAAGTTTCCCGCCGGGAATCCGGGGGGAAAACCGAGAACCTGCTCAGTCACTTTCCCTGCATACACACCAGAGGTTTTCCCATTGGGAAAAATGTGATGAGAGCTTTGGCCGGGAATCCCGGCAGGGCCATCTTAATAGCATCATGGGCCCCTGGGCAAAGTAATGCTCTGGGGCCCCTACAATGATGACAGTTCAGTAGACATCAAGTAGGTAGGAGGCAGACTGCCTCCACTGTGTATATATCACTCTCAGTACCATCATGGGGCCCCCAATTTCGGGGCAGCGTAGGCTCAGCGACCAGCTGCTTTGGGGAAAGTGCAGGGTCCCCCCCTGCAGCTGGGGCCCCTGGGCAGTGCCCAGGTGTGCCCTCTCATTGAGACAGCCCTGAATCCCGGCCGTGTGCATGCTCCACCTCAGTGTTTCCCATGGGGAAACTGCTGAGAAAAAGACCGCCTGGAATCGCGGCAGGAAAAAAGAGAACATGTTCTCAATTTTCCTGCCGTGATTCCCGGCGGTTTTCCTGTTGGGAAAACTGCCATGGAGCATACACATGGCCAGTTTTCCCGGCCAAAACCTGTCATGGCAGTTTTCCCGAGGCATAACAGTAACCTCTGTAGTTCGCAACCTCTATTAAGTTGTTTAATTATCCTTCATGGGAAATCCAGTGCCCACAGTCTACATATTACAATTTGGCTCCACAAGGGAATTGCCACCCACCCACCCCCATAGAGGAGCCCCAATCCTGAACTACTGACATACCTTTGTCCTTCTTGAGCTTCTGCTGAACAGAAGTCCTCCTACCAGGATTTTCAATCCAACCCCCAAGAAATCCTCTCAGGGACCTTAAAGGGGTTGTAAAGACAAAAATATTTTCCTCTTAAATTAAAGTCTGACAGTAGCTGATAAAGTAAAAAGTAATGTTTTGCATTATAACTAGTTTGATACCTGTTGAAATCGAGCTGTTTTATTCACCTCCGTCACTCCTGAATCGTTATTCTCACTGACTTCCTGATTTGCGGTGCACATTTATTCTTGCTGCATCACGGCCTAATGGAAACTACAGTTCCCCTTAGGCTTAGCCTCCATGCCTGTGAGACGGACAGGGAGTGCTCCCCAATGACCATCAGTACTGTACTGACTATGCTGACAGTTCTCCTGTTCCTTGTTGCTGATATAGACATATTTATGTCAATATCAATGACAGTAGTGTCACAGATGACACTGTCAGGTGCAAACGAGAGAAGTTGCCGGTTGACCCCATCACATTTTTTTTATGAGGTCCCTATAATTTGTAAAAGTTCTCTGCCTCTGATATTCTCTTTCCCTGGGATTGCATGGGATCAAACTAAGAACATTTATTTGAGAAGCCCAAAAAAAAAAATGTAAAAGTGTTTAGAAAATATAACTGATGAGAAAGGCAGAAAAAATAAATAAAACAGATGTCCGTGTAATTGTTTGCCAAGCGAGAGATTACAGCAAGGAAATGTGGGAGCACTTTAGTGTTTGTGTAAATTGTATAAGTGGAGTAAGGAGAATGAAATGTAAATATTAAGAAAAGTAATGCTAATAAATACACATAGGCAACTATGCTGTATTTCTAGAAGAAACTAAGACGTTTCACAGACCATATACTACTTCCTCCTTGGTCATTCAATGTATACAGTAGTTTGCTTGCTAGTCTTTGTATTGGTGAAAATTGTTGGATTTATTGGATTATTTTAGCATAACAATTAAAAAAAAATTAATGCAAGAAATGAAGATCCCTTACTGACATAGCCTTGCGCAGCCTATGGCATTAGGGTGTGTACCCCAAAGCTCATATACACACACGTTATATTGTCAAAAGTATTGGGACCCCTGCTTTTACACGTACATGAACTTTAATGGCATCCCAGTCTTGGTCTGTATGGTTCAATATTGAGTTGGCCCACCCTTTGCCGCTTGGCCCACCCCTTGATGACCATCAGTGCTGCCTATCAGTGCCACCTATCAGTGCCCATCAATGCTACCAATTAGTGCCCTTCAATGCTGCCAATCAGTGCAGCCTATTAGTGCCCATCAGTGCTGCCTAATAGGCTGCACTGATTGGCAGCACTGATTAGCAGCGTTGATGGGCACCAATTGGTAGCCCAACTGATAAGCACTGATAGACAGCACTGATGGGCACTGATAGACAGAACTGATGGCACTGATAGACAGCATTGATTAACACTGATTGTCAGCATTGGTTGGCACTGATAGAGGAGAGGGGGAGTTTCACATGCAGCAGACAGTCAGGCTTGACTGCTTAATGTGTGAAAATGTCAGGGAATGTAACGGTTTACTGGGAGAAAGACCAGCTGTCACAACTTAGCTGCGATATCGGGGGTTGTCGAGACCAAACAGCTATCAACACCAGCCAATGATTGGGCTGCTTAAGAAAGGGGGCGGAGCCACATAAATGTAGCGACCCACCCAGAAACCCATCCCATTGGCTTGAGTTTGATAGCTGTTGGTCCCGCCCACCCCCGACATCACCGCTGAGTTTTTACAGCTGGTCTCTCTCCCTGCAAGCAGTGACATTATCTGACAGTTTAGCCTAATGGTTAGCCTTGCTTCTGAGCATGCATGTTTGTACTTTGGATTTTTTTCCGACTGACTTTTGTACGCATGATCGGATAATTCCAACACCACACATTTGTTGTCAACAAATCCCAGAGCGCTGCTTAGGACTAAGGATGAGCTTGGGCGTGTTATTTGGATATACTGTATTTATCGGCGTATAACATGCACAGGCTTACCATTGCCATGAATGCAGCCTCACATGTGCCATGAATGCAGCCTTACATGTGCCATGAATGCAGCCTCACATGTGCCATGAATGCAGCCTCACATGTGCCATGAATGCAGCCTCACATGTGCCATGAATGCAGCCTTACCATTGCAACCAATACAGCCTCACATGTGCCATAAATGCAGCCTCACATGTGCCATGAATGCAGCCTTACCATTGCCATCAGTGCAGCCTGAACAATGCCCATCTGCAGCCTTGGAGGGCAGAGGGAGGGGGGGCGGGACGAGTGCCAACAGATTACAAACAGGAGAATTTCGTTACCCTGTGGCCTCTTTAATACAAAGTCCCGCCTCCTATGATAGACAGAACAGTCGTCCAATGGCATCAGAGGGGACGGGACTTCCAATAGAGACGCTGCTGAGTAAACAGTAGATTCTCTTCATGTAATCTGACGGCGCTTGTCCTGCCCCCTCCCTGTCCCCTCCAAGGCAGCGCCCTGGGGGCCACAAACAATATATATATCCAAATCCCCAGGGGGGCCATATTAAATCAACAGGGGGGCTGCATTTGGCCCCCGGGCCGGACTTTGGACATGCCTGCTCTAGGTGTTACATTACTATCCTTGGATTAAGGCCCTGTGCTTAGCTGCATGGTTTGCTCTTTCATATATTGCATTTGATTGTACGTTAGCCAGGGGTTCTGTTCAAATGTTTAATTGCATAATAATATGTATGATTCATTTTAGACTGTGGGTCTCTCACGCTAGCTCTCCTTAAATGTTAAGTTGTATATCTGTTTATTGAACACTACGACTAGATAGATATTGACTTGCTATCTCTTTAGTTAGCTCCTCACACCAGTGGGTGGTGCAGAGCGACCAGGGTTGTCACAGCTACTGCTTACATTTTCAAAAGAGCACTAGTTGCTGTAGGCAGATACTCTAGCTTGTCTCTACACCCCTAGCTCCTGCAGGGGTACTTTGAATATAATATATATTTTTTTTTTCACAAGAAATAATATAATAATTTTTACTTTTCTCTCTCTCTCTCCCTCCTTCCCCAGTTCCTTTCATTTTTTTTCTCAGGCCGCGTACACGCGTACGAGAACCTCGTCTGGCTAAATCCATCGTTCCGCCCGACGAGGTTCTCGGCCGGCCGTCGAGTTCGTCGGCCAGGCTGTCGAAAAAGGCGTCGAGCCATTAGTCCCGATGGCCCGTCGAGGAAATAGAGAACCTGCTCTCTATTTTGGCTCGACGCCTCGCTCGACAGTTTGCTCGGCGAAAACGTACACACGATCGAGCTCCTCGGTAGAATATGGATCCCAGCGAGCTTCTCGCTGAATTCTGCCGAGAAGTTCGGTCATGTGTACGGGGCCTCACAGGTATAGTTGCACATTAAAAACCATGGCTTATTCATCCTTAGGCTAGGGTCCTACCTTGATATCTCATAATGTCCAGGGGTTGAACTCTCCGGAGAAACAGACTTCCCTTCTAAGGGAACTTAATAGGGTGAAACCCTTTTCCGTTTTCTTACAGGAAACACATTTCCAGTGTGGCAAAATTCCAAACTTACATCATAAGTATTTCCCTAAAGAATATCATGCCACAAACTCCACAGCATCTGGCGCTTCCATTGATTTCCTATTTAAATATGGAAATATTTCACGAACGTACTTGCGCCCGGCGCATAATATACGCGGTTTGCGTAAGTCGTACGCCTGGTGTAAAGTTATTCCCCATATAGGAGGCGCAACTCATGCAAAGGTATGGACCAGGGAACGAATGTCATCGAATTTTACGTAGTTTACGTATTACGTAAATAGTGCTGGGCGTAGGTCACGTTTACGACGTAGGCAGTGATTCGACGTATCTTAGCCAGTTGTTTCGACGTGATTGTGAGCATGTGCACTGGGATACGTCTACGGCACGGCGAATGCGTCGTTCGTGTTAAGTACTTGCCTAGCACTCGGCACATCATTTGCATGGGGTCACGCTTCATTACCATGTATCACGCCTACTTCCAGCCCACTTACGCCTATGAATATACGCTACGCTGGCGTAGAGTTGGGAGCATTTGCTTTTGAATTCCATGCTTCCCTCTCTGCGTTGAGCTGGCGTATCGTAAAGAAGATAACCTACGGCGGCATATATATGCGCTGATGTATGTGAATCCGGGCCATTGTGTCTATTTTTCAGTTTTCTTTTCTTTATGTTTATAATGAAGTCTTCTGTTCTTTGCTTTCCAGAGGCGGCGAACTTCATCCTAGTTAACACAGATTCCTAATTCTGAAGCATAATTGCAAAGGTTGTTAAACGTGTTAATTTCATGCTATACTTTTGTGTACTGAGTTTATATATAACCACCATAACTGATGTGACTTTATTTTGTTGATGGCTTCATAATTTCCATGTTGCTTAATTTTGCTCAATAAAAACTTTTATTGTTAAAAAAAAAAAAAAATCAACAGAATTGGTTCCAACACAGAACCTTGGGGTACTCCACTAACCACTCCAGACCAGTCTAAGTACATGTTATTTATCACCACCCTTTGGACACGTCCCTGTAAAAATTGTTTTACCCAAGGGTCCGAAGGGCCTTGGTTGTGAACTTGTTTTGCATACAAACGGCAAAGAATTGTTGGCCAACAAACACAAAACGACATGGTTTTTAAGCTCCTTAGCGCCACCCTTTGGGCAACTACTGCTAATGTTATGTTAGGCCGCGTACACACGATCAGTCCAAACTGATAAGAATGGTCCGACGGACCGTTTTCATCGGTTCACAGACTGATGGACTGATGGTCCTGATGTGCGTACACACCATCATTTCAAAAACCGATCGTGTCAGTACACGGTGACGTAAAACACAACGACGTGCAAAAAAAAATGAAGTTCAATGCTTCCAAGCATGTGTCGACTTGATTCTGAGCATGCGTGGGTTTTTGGACCGATGCTTTTGCATACTAACCGGTTGGTCAGGGGTCCATCGGTCCGATTTTAAAGCAAGTTTTAAAACTTTGGTCCGACGGACGACAGACCGATGGGCCATACACACGGTCGGTTTGGACCGATGAAACTGGACTTACGTCCATTTTCATCGGTTTGGACCGACCGTGTGTACACGGCCTAATGGTTAGCCTTGCTTCTGAGCATGCATGTTTTTACTTTGGATTTTTTTCCGACTGACTTTTGTACGCACGATCGGATAATTCCAACACCACGCATTTGTTGTCAGAAATTTTTAAAGCATGCTATCCCACATTTGTTGTTGGAAAATCCGACAACAATTGTCCGACGGAGCATACAAACGGTTGGATTATCCGACAACAGCCTGCCATCCCAACAATTCCAGTCGGAAAGTCCGATCGTGTGTACGGGCCTAAAGTGTGACAGCGCTGAAAGCTGAAAAATTGGCCTGGGCAGGAAGGGGGTAAAAGTGCCCGGTATTGAAGTGGTTAAAGTTGTCTGCACGCACACTCTGAAGTTGAAGAAGTGTGCTTGCCAACTGCTGGGTGAAATTGCTACATTTATGTCTGAATACTTTTCTTACTAAGAAGTTTTAAAAAATACGAAATATTAATAGCCGGTATATAAATACTGTATCTGCAAAAATACATAACAAGAAACCTGTCCTATAAATGCAATTCATGAGTTAATATTTCCATAGTAAACCAAATATGCAGCTAATATATGTTTGCAGGTTGGCTCCCTTTTCAAAATAATTCTTTTAACACAGGTTTAGAGCCATCACTGGTATAGCATATAATTACAGTGCCTCTAAATAACCAGGAAAACTCAGCAAACATCACTAAAAATATCAAAGAAGTAAAATTGCCGGCTGATTTATTCTGGAAATAAATGTGAGACGCACCTTACTTTGTGCCACATTAATCCTCTAACATAATAGCGTTATGATCATTTTCTGCTGTGACGCTAGATGGGGACATTTATTCAGTAACCGCCGGGGAACTTTTTCATAAGCTTTACTGCCAATAGCCTAAGGGGGCAACACGTGTATCATTCATGCAAATAAAACGATCACATTAAATAAAAATAACAAATCAAATATCTTCCATCCGATCAATTTAATGAACTATCAGTCGATAATTATGCCGCGTACACACGATCGGTCCATCCGATGAGAATGGGCCGACGGACCGTTTTCATCGGTTCACCGATGAAGTGGCCTGATGGTCTGATGTGCGTACACACCATCAGTTAAAAAACCGATCGTGTCAGAACGCGGTGATGTAAAACACAATGACATGCTGAAAAAACGAAGTTCAATGCTTCCAAGCATGCGTCGACTTGATTCTAAGCATGCGCAGGTTTTTGAACCAATGCTTTTGCGTACTAACCATCGGTTTGGCCTGATGGTCAGGCGTCCATCAGTCCGATTTTAAAGCAAGTTTTAAAACTTTGGTCCGAAGGGCGACGGACCGATGGGCCCTACACACGGTCGGTTTGGACTGATGAAACTGAACTTCAGTCCGTTTTCATCGGTTTAGACCGATCGTGTGTACATGGCCTTATGCCGCGTACACACGGTCGTTTTTTTGCGATGAAAAAAAAACGACGTTTTTTAAAACGTCATTTAAATTGATCGTGTGTGGGCAAAACGTCGTTTTTTTGTCTTCAAAAAAACGACCCAAAAAAAATTCCAACATGCTTGAATTTTTTGTGTCGTTTTTCAAAACGTCGTTTTTTGTTTCACAAAAAGTCACCGTGTTCGAAAAACGACGTTTTTCAACCCGCGCATGCCCAGAAGCTAGTTATGAAGCGAGCTTCAATGGAAAACAGTGGTGAACGTAACCTCGCTTTTTGTGAAAAAACGATGGTGTGTATGCAAAATTGTCTTTGAAAAGTGACGTTTCAATAACGTCGTTTTCTACTTCACAGAAAACGTCGTTTTTTTTTCATCGCAAAAAACGACCGTGTGTACGCGGCAGCATTAGAGTTAAAATGCTGTAAATCACTTCTGACCAATTGAAGAAATAGCTGCATGTTTTCAGAGATTCGTAATTTAGGTCGATGGAATGATCATTTTATAAGAGTGTATACATTTTTATCTGACAGATCATATGCTGCATTGATATTTTCGATTGCAAAGCGCACAACAACATTGCATGTTTCATACTTCAATATTTATCTAATTTATCTAAGCGAAGCACAAATCACTACCTTTAAATTGGCCATACATGTATAGATTTGTGATTGATCTAGGTAGGAGTCATTGCAAGAAAGGGATTTGTCACTGACATAGGCGTGCGCAGCCTTGGGCATTAGAGTGTACCCCCTAAAACGCAAATACAAGCTTGTGTATATATATATATATATATATATATATATATATATATATGGGCGTCCGCTCCATAGGGCAAGAAGGTGTTGAAGAGTTTTGCGGTCACAGGCTGTCTGAGTGATCCCTGGTTGGATGTCACACAGGCACAGCGAGCAGAGTGAAGCTGCCTCCCCTCCAGTGTTTATGTGTACAGGGGGAGGGAACCTGCTGTGCCTGTGCTGCGCTGATGGCTGATCTGAGGTACTGAATGGGATGGGGAGGGGGGTTTGTGCTGAATGGGGGGTCCATCTGTAATGAAGGGGGGTATGTGCTGAAGGGGGTCTGTGCTTAAAGGGGGTCCATCTGTGCTAAAGGGGGGGGGTCTGTGCTGAATGGAGGGGTCTGTCCAGAATGGGGGGGGGTCTGTGCTGAAGGGGGGTCCATCTGTGCAGAATGGAGGGGTCTGTGCAGAATGGGGGGTATGTGCTGAAGGGGGATCCATCTGTGCTGAATGGAGGGGTCTGTGCTGAAGGGGGGGTCTGTGCTGAAGGTGGGGTCCATCTGTGCTGAAGGGGGTTCTGTACATTCTCTAGGCTATATTTATATGGACATGGAGTGAAGCTGAATTATCTCAAGAGCTATTTCACACTGCCAGCTGGCCGCGTTATCAGCAAAGTGGCGCTTTACCATCGTTTTAGTTGCGCTATTCGGCCGCTAGCGGGTCGCTTTTAACCCTCGCTAGCGTTTGAAGAAAGGGTTAGATACGACTGTGTATGGCCGCTGCCGAAAATTTCGAGAGAGATAGAGAGAGAGAGAGAGAGAGAGAGAGAGAGAGACTAAATTACCAAAAGTATTAGAACGACTGCCTTTACATGCACATGACTTTTTAATGGCATCCCAGTCTTAGTCCTTAGGGTTTAATATTGAGTTGGCCCACCCTTTGCAGCTATAGCAGATTTAACTCTTCTGGGAAGGCTGTCCACAAGGTTTAGGAGTGTGTCTATGGGAATATTTGACCATTATTCCAGAAATGCATTTGTGAGGTCAGGCACTCTGAGAAGGCCTGGCTCTCCGCTCTAATTCATCCTAAAGGTGTTCTATTGGGTTGAGGTCAGGACTCTGTGCAGGTCAGTCAAATGCATCCACCCCAAACTTGCTCATCCGTGTCTTTATGGACCTTTCTTTGTGCACTGGTGCACATTTCTGTTGGAACAGGAAGGGGTCAAGGCCAACCCCTGAAAAACAACCCCACAGCAATAATCCCCCCTCCACTAAATGATTTGGACCAGTTCACAAAGCAAGGTCCATAAAGACATGATTAAAGAGATTAGTGAGTTTGGGGTGAAGGAGCTTCACTTGCCTGCACAGAGTCCTGACCTCAACATGCACTCCAATTACATTAGAGACTGCAAGCCAGACCTTCTCGTCCACATCAGTGCCTGACCCCACAAATGCGCTTCTGGAAGAATGGTCAAACATTTCCATGGACACACTCCTAAACCTTGTGGACAGCCTTCCCAGAAGAGTTGAAGCTGTTATAGCTGCAAAGGTTGGGCCAACCCAATATTGAACCCTACAGACTAAGGCCGCGTACACACGATCAGTCCACCCGATGAGAACCGATAACCGATGAAGCTGACTGATGGTCTGATGTGCCTACACACCATCAGTTAAAAAAACGATTGTGTCAGAACACGGTGACGTTTACGTGTTTTAACACAACGACGTGCTGAAAAAAACGAAGTTCAATGCTTCCAAGCATGCGTTGACTTGATTCTGAGCATGCGCGGCCTTTTAACCGATGCTTTTGCATACTAACGATCGGTTTTGACCCATTTTAAAGCAAGTTCTCTGTTTTTTGACCGAAGGATAACTGACCGATGGGGCCCAAACACGATCGATTTGGACCGATGAAACGGTCCTTCAGTCCGTTTTCATCGGTTTTAACCGATTGTGTGTACGCGGCCTGAGATTGGAATGCCATTAAAGTTAATGTGCGTGTAAAGGCAGGTGTCCCAATACTTTTGGTAATAGTGTGTGTGTGTATATATATATATATATATATATATATATATATATATATATATATTATTTTTTTTGGTGGTAAAAATACCCACATTTTTGAAAAAATATTTTTGTTCTCAGTTTCTGTCATAAAATGTAGTTTTCCCCTTTACTTATGGGCACTAATGAGGCAGCACTGATGGGCACTGATGAGGTGGCACTGATATGTATTATTGATGGGCACTGATAGGCGGCACTGATATGCAGCACTGATGGAGACCAATAGGAGGCACTGATATGCAGCACTGATGGGCACTGATAGGCAGAACTGATGGGCACTGACAGGTGGCACTGATGGGCACTGATATATGATACTGATGGGCACTGATAGGCGGCACTGATGGGCACTGACAGGTGGCACTGACATATGACACTGATGGGCACTGATAGACAGGACTGATGGGCACTGATGGGCACTGACAGGTGGCACGGATGGGCACTGAAATATGACACTGATGGGCACTGACAGGTGGCACTGATGGGCACTGACATATGACACTGATGGGCACTGACAGACGGCTGTGATGGGCACTGACAGGCGGCACTGATTGGCACTGGTAGGTGGTACTGATTGGCACTGACAGGTGGCACTGATGGGCAGCACTGATGATGAGGTACTGATGTGTTACTGACAGGTGTTACTGCTGGGCACTGTAATGAGCACTGACTTATCCAAACAAACAAAATATTAGCTGATTTATGTATGTCTATTATCATTTTTATATTTGCTATGGTCTCTTTAACAATGGTTATGTCTCTGTCCTTGCAGTTTGTCAGTGGCTGGGTTGGCGGTCAGATCTATAGACTGGACAGCGGCAAATGTGGCTGCTGGCACCAAGTGTGTGCACATACTCCACGTGGGCATTTTATTTGGGTACAGCGTCATATGACAGCGCAATTGTCAGTTAAAATAATACAGTTCCATATCGCAAAAAACTACCTGGTCGTGAAGGGGGGGGGGTAAACCTTTTGGAGCTGACCTGGTTAATAGAGATATTATTATATTCTTCTTTGGTTATATTTCTGAATATTTATCTTTACTTGTTTTATATTTCTGAATATTCAACTTTATTCGTTATATATTTCTGAATTTTTTACTTTATGCCTTATATATTTCTGAATATTTATCTTTATTTGTTTATTTATCTCTGAATATTTAACTTTATGCGTTATATATTTATGAATCTTTATGTTGATTCGTTATATATTTCTGAATATTTATCTTTATTCATTATATATTTATGAATCTTTAACTTTATTCGTTATATATTTCTGAATATTTATCTTTATTTGTTTATTTATCTCTGAATATTTAACTTTATGCCTTATATATTTATGAATCTTTATCTTTATTCCTTATATATTTATGAATCTTTATGTTGATTCGTTATATATTTCTGAATATTTATCTTTATTCGTTATATATTTCTAAATATTTTTCTTTATTCATTATATATTTATGAATCTTTATCTTTATTCGTTATATATTTATGAACATTTATTTGTATTCATTATATATTTATGAATATGTAACTTTATTCGTTATATATTGATGAATATTTATCTTTATTCATTATACATCTTGGAAATATATATATTTTTTATTATTGATATGTCAGTTATTGATTATTATCATCTTTGTCTTATGACGAGAAAACCAAAATCAAAAGATTAACAACATCTGAACATTTATTGAAAAAGGAGATTGTACAACCAGATTGTATAGTGTATGGTGACACAGATGGTGTCTTGTGATCACATAATAAAAGCAGCTCATTTCCATGTCTGCCAGAAATAAAGGCAGACGTTTTCTTTAGCTGATGTGTGTGCATTGTACAGAAGAAAGCTGTCAGTGGAGGGAGATGAGAGAACACAGGTAATGAGGAGTGACTCATTGTTGTGTATGAGGAAGCAGAGTGATCGGGCTCCTCCCTGCTCTTATTACCTACTATGATGATGAGAGGAGGAGGAGGAGGAGGAGGAAGAAGAAGAGGAGGAGGAGGAGGAGCTGTCACAGTGGAGTTGCCAGGAGGCAGACAGGAACAAGTGCTATCTATTGTAGACATTATGCTGGACACACCATGAGCTGGAGGCCTCATAGTAGCCAAGGAGTGGTCCTCACAGCCTACCATGCCGGCAAGAAGGACTATTCTAAGATCTCCCCTAAAAGGTAAGAGATAGTAGGAGATCCTTCAGGCAGGACAGGGACCTCTGTATGGGCTGTGCAGGCTGATCGCTCTATGGATGAGTAGATACTATGACTGTCTATATATACTATGACTGTCTATATATACTATGACTGTCTATATATACTATGACTGTCTATATACTATGGATGTACTCCTATCCTCAGCCATCCAAGCCTGCAGACACATCATGTAATCTGTCATTGTTTGTTTGTTGCATGTTGTTGTTTCTACTAGTATTTGCTTATTTTGTAGATCTGTCCTCAATGACTTCACAGCACTTTAGTTTGTATCATAATAAAGTCTAGGATGTTGTATCTCACAGTGTAATGTAGCAACATGTTTTGTAAAGTTTGCAGCTCTTCCCTTACTTGTGTTTTTCGTGCTGTGCCCTCAGTATGTGAATGGATGTCACCTAGGTATTGCAGGTGTGTGTACCCACCTGTAATTGGATGTGTCTGTGCACAGATAATAATACAATTATTATTATTAATAATAATAGCACTGACATCTGCATCAGCCATCAACGCCCTGCTTTGTCGGTGCCATCCGCTGCCAGCTCCCAAAACATTACGTTACGTTAGGCTAATACAGTGTTTCTCAATTCCAGTCCTCAAGGCCCACCAACAGGTCAGGTTTTTAGGATTTCCATTATTTTGCACAGGTGATTTGATCAGTTTCACTGCCTTATGGCCCATACACACGATCCGAATATCGGCCGACGGATCGTACGACTTTTTTCGCTTAATAATCGCAAGTAAAATAAAATAGGTTTTTAAACTCACGAAAATTCTCGTACGATAGAAAAAAACGATCGGAAGTGATGTCACGTGTTGTAATGTATTTGTATTGTATTGTCGGACGACGGCTGTACTGACTAAACGAAAATCGGACATCGGACGAGAAAATTTTTCGCGCTTGTCCGATCGAATTTAATCGGATGAACGGTCGTGATCGGCTGTCGAAAGTAGTGTACACACGATCCGAAAATCGTACAATCCATCATCGGACGATCGTTTTCGTCCGATATTCGGATCGTGTGTATGGGCCAGTAGTAATTCCCACAGCCTTTTCATCTGAGGGAAATCCTGAAAACATGACCTGTTGGGGGGGCGGGGGGGCTTGAGGACTGGAGTTGAGAAACACTGGGCTAATAGAACATTTTTATTTTTATTTTTTTTAGTTTCATCCTTAGTTTACGCTGATGCATCTCAGGAAACGCACAAAAAGTGCCGCGTTTTTCCGCATTGCAATCGCAGGGCATCCATTCAATCTGCTGCAGGCGTCAGCCCTGGTTCACGATGATGCGATGCGGGAAACGCACAAAGTTTGCTGCGTTTTCCCGCATTGCATTGCAATCACACGGCGTCCATGCAAACTACTGCATGAAGGATGAGCTCCGGCGTGTTCGCACAGTCTGTGTGCAGATCCCGCCAGGAAGTCAGCGCGGCGCTGCGCTAATCGCAGGCGGTGAGACGTTTCCCAAACTCTGCAGCCACGCATCGGGACAATGTCTCCCTGTCTGTGATTAGCGCAGCGTCGTGCAGACTTCCTGGTGGGCTCTGCACGTGGAGTGTGCAAAACACGCCGGAGCTTATCCCTAGCCAGCACTAGGTGACACTGATGCGATGCAAGAAATGCACAAGATTAGCTGCGTTTTGCCTGCATTGCACTGCAAAGCAAACACATGGCGACCATGCGATCTGCTGCGGGTGTTAGTCCCGGTTCACGCTGGTGTGATGCAGAAAAGCCCTGTGATTTAGTGCTGTTTCCCGCATCACACCTGAATCGCACACAGAGCTGGTGCAAAGATTTCTGACACCCTGGGTGAAACCTCATTTTGCCACCCCCTGGCTCCACCCCTTTTGCCGTGCCCATGTACTCCCAACCTTTTTAACAAAGTGTCCGTCAAATGCAGCCTCACCAGAGCCCATCAGTGAATGTTTACTTGCTTCCATTCATTCGGGAGTTGGGACACAGACACAGTCCTCCGTCGCGCCTCTGACACCAGGGGGGTTATTTAGGAAAGGCAAATCCACTTTGCACTACAAGTGGGGTAGATCTGAAATGAGGGGAAGCTCTGCTTATTTTATTATCCAATCATGTACAAGCTGAACTGCTGTTTTTTTATTTTCCTTGCATGTCCCTCTTTGATCTACAGCGGCTGCACTTCCAAGTGCAATTTCAAGTGCACTTTGCACTTGTAGTGCAAAATGGGTTTGCCTTTCCTAAATAACCCCCTATGTGCAAACGGAGTGGCGGCTGCCTGCTGATGCTGAGACTTAGTTGCTTGCTGCAGAGAAAAGAGAGTAGGAACACCAGTGGCTGGGTGCCCTAGGCGGCTGCCTAGTTTGCCTAGTGGTAGCACTGGCCCTGATCACACACTAATTCACACTGACATCTGCGAACCACTGGGGTTGTCAATGTAAAGTTAAAGGGGTTGTAAAGACAAAAATATTTTCCTCTTAAAACTAAAGTCTGACAGTAGCTGATAAAGTAAAAAGTAATGTTTTGCATTATAAGTAGTTTGATACCTGTTGAAATTGAGCCGTTTTATTCCCTTCTGTCACTCCTGAATTGTTATTCTCACTGACTTCCTGGTTTGCGGTGCGCATTCATTCTTGCTAAATCACGGTCTAATGGGAACTACAGTTCCCATTAGGCTTAGCCTCCATGCCTGTGAGGGATAGGAGAGCATCTTCACGCAGGGCTGTAGTCATAGGGAGGGGGTGAGCACATTCTGTTTTCCACCATGCAAAACAGCTCAGATGCTGGTGGAAAGCAAGAAGAGGAGAGACAGGAGATGGCATTTTCAAACCTGGATTACTGTATTTTGGAGGTCAAAAGGAAAAACGAGGTAAGTGATATTTAAATAATCTAGCTTTCAGCAATCAATTAATCTAATAAAAAAATGAACCTTTAGTGTTCCTTTAAGGAAACTGTGAAATGGTGGAGGAATCGTTGTGAACACCCATGCAATCCGATTCCAGTGCAGACCAAACAAAAGGGTCCTGCACAATTTTGGTGCAAATGTGATGCAAGTTCAGCCATACAGTTTTCCACGTTGGTGAGATTTGAAAATGAGCACAGGACCCTATGATAAAGCTTTGATCTACAGGTGAGCTTATACTGAAGTTCTCCTATAGGTCCCTAGAAACAGCCTAAATTTGCACTGTTTAGTAGATATTTATATCAGCTGCAGCTGATGACATCACTGGGCGCGTGTGCCATGACTGCAGAGAGCGATGTGCTGAGATGATGACTCCCGTTCGTTGTGGCAGGAGTGACGTTATCGCAACCCTGCCTGCCCCATTCAAAGTGTCCCAGAATGTGAACCCAGGAAGAAGACTGGGTAAAAATAGAAGCGGAGATTTGTTGGGAAGTCTAGTGGTGTATGGTCAGCTTTACTGGACAAAAGTTTTTTGCAGCAAGATGTCCAGGGGATTAAAGCATTGCTGGTTACTCATTCATGTACTTTGCATGCTTGTAAAATGCTTTTCTAGAGGCTCTATATATAGCAAGTGTAGGCAACCCGGGGCCCTTCAGGTGTTGTGAAACTACATTTCCCATGAGGCATTGTAAAGCCTCATACACACGATTGGACTTCCATCTGACTTTTCCGTGGATTTTGGTCCGCATGGGCGCTGGTCGTGAATTTATTCTGCATACACACAGCAGAACATTTTCAGCCAACTTTCACCAAATCACATGGTTTTTCAGCTCTTTACCGCCACTCTTTGGGCAACTTCTGCTATTGTTGGCTGATGTTTAGCATGCTTGTTGGGACTTTAGTACACACAATCGGATTATCCTCCATTGGACATTTGTTGTCGAAAAGTTTGAGAGCATTCACAGCGAACATTTGCCCGATGAAAAATCGAAAACATTTGTCCGATGGAGCGCACACATGGTCAGATTGACTGATAAAACACGTCCGTCAGACCGCTGTTGTCAAAAAGTCAGATTATGTGTATGGGCCGTAAGGCTGAAAGCTAGGCCGCTTTCACGTTAAAACAGCGTGTAAAAGGCTCACGAAAACCTATTTTCATTAAAATCAATGAATGCTGGGGCACTGTGCTGACAGGGCTGTGAAAAACTCCTCCCCTCTCTATTCAAATTAATGAAAAGCTCTTCAAAAGCGCCTGAAAAGCTCTTTAAAAGCGCTGTTTTTATTGTCAGTTTAAAAGCACCTCAGTGTGAAAGTGGCCTTACAATTACTCCTAGAGGCATGATGGGACTTGTAGTTCTGCCAGCTCTGTAGGACAGAACACCTTTCTCTCTAGATAAAGTGTATCCAAACTATGGCCATGCAGTCATTTAGGAACTATAATTCCCATCATGCCTAGTCATGTCTGTGAATGTGAGAGTTTTACAATGTCTCATGGGATGTGTAGTTCCACAACAGCTGGAGGGGCCATAGTTTGTTCCAGGCATAGTTTGGTGATGCCTGCTCTAGATCATTGTAAAGTGTCGTTTTTTTTTTTTTTATGATGGAATTATCCAGTAAGAAGTGCAATACTATGTGCTTTTATATGTGTAACCAAGGGCCTATTCACACCAGCAAAGCACAGTGAACGCAAGGCTGCTACCATAGGACACAAATTAAGAGCACTTTATTGAACTGCCAAGTGCAACATTTTAATAGTTCTATTCACTGTGGTGGTCCATGTCACCGCCCCCTGCGCTGAAAAAAAGTACTTCATGCTATGGTGTGAAATGACAATATAGAAAAAACAAGGGCCCGGATTCACATACATCGGCGCATATTTATGCCGCCGTAGCGTACCTAATCTACGCTACGCCGACGCAACGCAGAGAGACAAGCACGGTATTCACAAAGCCTCGGCTCCCAATTCTGTGCTGGGTTTGGAAGGCGTAAGTCGTTGTAAGTGGGCGTGAGCCATGCAAATGAGGCGTGACCCCATGCAAATGATGGGCCAAGTGCCAGACAAGTATTTATTTAAAACAAACGGCGCATGCTCCGTCCCGTGGACGCATCCCAGTGCGCATGCTCAGAATCACGTCGGAACTACTCCCTAAGATACGTCGAATCGCTGCCTATGGCGTGAACGTAACCTACGCGTAGTCATATTCACGTCCTACGTAAACTACGTAAATTACGTTGGCTTGTGTCCCCGGGTGCAGCCATTTGCATGGATGCTGCTGACTTACACCTCCTTTATGGGGCATAACTTTACGCCAGACGTATGACTTTACGTGCACTGCGTCATACGGGCGTACGTTCCTGAATTTGCGTATCTCCCTCATTTGCATATGTGCATAGAAAATCAATGGGTGCGCCAAATACGTCCATCGTAAATATGCGCCCGCTCTACGCCCGCTTAGGCAAGTTAGGTCGGTCGAATGAAGCCTATTTTCAGGCGTATCTCAATTTCAGAGTCCGGCGCATAAATACGACGGCGCATATTTGCACTTGCACGGCGTATCTGGAGATACGTCGGCGTAAGTGCTTTGTGAATCCGGGCCAAGGTATTTTGCCATGTCTATACGTTGGAGCTTCACTGCCAACACAGCTGGTGTGAATGGACCCTATGAAGCCACCAGCCCCCAACCCATTTTGGATAGAGTTGGAAAGGGTTAGAAACCCTGTTTGGTTTTTACTGTTGTATGTTTCACCACTGGGGAAGTTGACTGTTTGTTTTCTCTTTTTCCATGACTGAATTGTCAATGGGATAACCCACACATTGGTAGGGCTCGTGCAAATGCAATCATTAGCTGTATTGTTTGGTGCAAGGGCTAATTTATCCACCGACAGGGATCGCAAATTCTTGCTGGCGAACGCACGTGTGAGTTCCAATGGGGACACGTGTTCTGGTGACACGAGAACAAAAAAGTATTATCACTTCTGCAATGTTTCTTATAGTTCTAGTATGTTAATGAAAGAAACATTTTTTTTTTTCTTTCATTTTTTTTTCCCCCCTTTTATATATATTTTATATATATATATATATATATATATATATATATATATATATATATATATATATATATATATATATATATATATATATATATATATATACACAGGGCTTTTTTTCAGGGGGAACTTGGGGGAACTCAGTTCCACCACCTTTGGCTCAGACCCGTTGATGCCTGCTCACCACAATCACTTGTAAACACAGAAGTCTGGTTTCTGTGTTTACAAGCAACAGCTCTACACTCTGTGTGTAACCCCCTGAACTCTACACTCTGTATGTAATGCAATCCTGGTATTAAATGCCCCTTTAAAACCCTTCAACTGTTTTTGAAATCTGAACGGGGTCGTGGTTGAGTTCCTGCACCTATTTTCTGAGAAAAAAAAGCTCTGTATATATATATATATATATATATATATATATATATATATATATATATATATATATATATATATATATATATATATATATTTTTTTTTTTTTTATTTCTTTTATTCCTCCTTCTTTTTTTACTCTTCCACTTGCTTGTTTTTTCCCTGAGACCTTTTATTTGAAGTGTCACTGCACAGTAGCATAGTATGTTGCACAGATGTGTGGTGACACGCGGTGCCATGCAATGCTTATCACACTAACATTGCAGTGTGAACAGGTGAGGACACATAGAGAACAACTTTTTTTTTTTTTTTTCTATGTGCTGTAGTGGTGCAGAAAAATAAAGGTCACTGCAAATAGTGTGAACGAGCTCTTACTATGACATGAACATGTAATCCTGGACAAATCGATAAACATTTGATTGCACTGGAACATTTGTAATGCCTTCAGATATGTAAAAAAAAAAACTGTCATGATTAAAAACTGAGGCTGCCATTGCTGAATTCTGATTCTAAAAACGTCAGAACAAGTCGGCAGATCAGGACTTAAAGTATAACTAAAGGATAGCGTAGAGAGGGATTACAACACCTGTCAGTCTTTATTCCTGCCTGTGCCCCCGTTAGGGAGGTTAACCCTCTATTTGTCCTGTTTACCATTTTTATTGAAAGTGGAAGAAAATGCAACATTTTGGGTTGTCCCCAAAAAAGTAATAAAGGGGAAATCTTCCAGTGGGGACACTAGTCCTGGTGACATGGGATCTCCAAGGAATTCCCCTAACTTGCAAGGATTTCCTCTCACTTCCTGTTTGGCTTTGGGACAAGAAGTAAGGGGAAATCTCTGCTATGGGACACAGATGGCGAAAATAAAGTCTTGCAGGGGTTCTAATCCTTCCTAATGCCTCGTACACACAGATTTTCAGAGAAAAAAAATCAGACAGGCTTTTTTTCTAGGAAAGTCCGGCCGCGTGTAGCCTCCATCTGACTTTTTTTTTTTTTTTTTTCGGAAGTCGGACGGACCTTAGAGAACCGGTTCTCTTTCTTTTCGTCTGACTTTTGCACGGTCAAAAGTCTGAACTTGTGTACGAGGCTCTATCGCAAATGGGGGGGGGGGGGATTTTTTTTAGTCAGTCGGCAAGGATTTTCAGCCTCCATATTTCACAGGACAGGTTTGCTTTTGGCTCTAAAAAGTGTCAGATCTGCAGTGGATAATATGGGTGAATGCTAATTACTTCTAGTAGACAGATCTCAATTAAAAAGAACAGGATTGATAAAAGCAGTGCATGCATAGCATTGCAAATGTAAGTTGCAGCTCACTCATGTGATTAACCCCCCCCCCCCCCCAACTGCAAGGGTAAACAAGCCCTAAACTGTCTGTGAGAGGAATAATCCCTCTGGTGATCATACTTGTTACTGAAACAGAAAGTGAGGAGTAATCTAAAGCAAGCTGAGAGGCTGAGCCAGGTCCAGGCATCTGGGTGAATGCCAACATTAAAGTCAGGATCATTACAGGGCCATGATCTTTACAGGGCTTGGGGATGTCAGCCAACAGCTGAGTTTAGCCTGCTGTAGGCTGACAATGTGTCACAGGGGGGGCAGAACGAAGTACACTCCTGTGATTTCCCCAGGAGAAGTATAGCCAAAAGAGCTTTGGCTGTACCTCTCCTTTAAGAGCTTGTTTACACCAGATACTATCAGGTGCAGGGGCGGACTGACCATTGAGTCACTCGGGCACTGCCCAAGGGCCCCATGCCACTAGGGGGCCCCATCGGGGTTGCCAGGCTCAGTAAAACCAGGGACAGTATGTAAAAATCTATGTTTTTTTTTACATCTGTCCCTGATATGTCCGAAACCGACATGCTTTTGATGTGAAAATTCTGAGATTTTAGCTGCCCACCTCTGCACTGCCTCCTGGCGTGGTGGCCATCTGTAAGGCCAGGGGCCCCATAATATTCTATTGCCCGAGGGCCCCATGAGTTGTCAGTCCACCCCTGATCAGGTGTGCTGTTTAAATGCATCCTGAAGGCATGAACAGTAAAATCAGTGTTTCCCAATCACCCTAGTTCATACCACTACGTTCAGTTCCAATACTTAACCACTTCAGGCCCACGCTACCGTCGGATGATGGCAACAGCGCGGGCCTGAATATCCAACATGCCGTCATTTGACGGCATGTCCTTCAGGCGTTCCCAGCGCGCGCTGTAGAGCGCGCTGCGGGGAAGCCCTGTGTTGTCCGTGTCCCTAGGAAACGGCCAATCACAGATCGCGGCGAACGGCCAATCAGAGTGGCCGTTTGCGATGCGATCTGTGGGCGAATGAGAGATGATCTCTCATAGATCATCTCTCATTGCCGTTTTACACAGAGACAGCGTCCTGTCTCTGGAGAGGAGGAGCCCGATCTGTGTTCCTTCCTACATAGGGACACAGATCGGTCACCCCCCCTCCCCCCACAGTTAGAACACACCTAGGATACACATTTAACCCCTTCCTCACCCCCTAGTGTTAACCCCTTCAATGCCAGTCACATTTATACTGTAATTGGTGCATATTTATAGCACTGATCGCAGTATAAATGTGAATTGTGTCAAAAGTGTCCGATGTGTCCGCCATAACGTCGCAGTACCAATAAAAATCGCAGATCGCCGCCATTTCTAGTAAAAGAAGAATACGTATCGCCCTAAACTGAGAATTTTTTTTTTTTTTAATTGGGATATTTATTATAGCAACAAGTAAAAAATATTGTATTTTTCTTCAAAATTGTCGCCCTTTTTTGTTTATAGCGCAAAAAATAAAAACCGCACAGGCGATCAAATACCACCAAAAGAAAGCTCTACTTGTGGGGAAATAAGGATGTACATTTTGTTTGGGAGCCACGTCGCACGACCGCGCAATTTTCAGTTAAAGCGACGCAGTGCCGGAAGCTGAAATTTTACCTGGGCAGGAGGGGGGTGTAAGTGCCCAGTATGCAAGTGGTTAAAAGAAAAAAAAGCACAGCAGCATGCATTTTTTTTTTTTTTTTTACAGCGGAATACATAAATGCAAGGGGCGTCCTTAGTATGCTAAACATCCAAGTGGGAAAAAAAAAAGTTTACTGAAATAAAAACGCATAAACCCCGGTTTACACCAGTGCGCTGTGCGATATTGCATGTGATTCGCACCACACTGCAGTGCAAATCACATATGTCTGTGCAATGCAAATTCAGCCATACAGATGGTATGGCTGAATTTGCATCGTATTCAGACCAAACTTGCACAGGACCCTTTTTTTTATCTTTGGTCCGCACCAGAATCGTATCACATGGGTGCTCACACCCATACGATCTGATTCATGTCTAAACTGATTTGGGGGGGTCTTTAACTTTCTATCAAAACTTCTTCTTTTTTTTTTTTTTTCATAGTGCAGTGTGAATTGCCTTGCGAGTCAGGTGCAATGCGGAATGGATTTGCAGGGTTCCTGCATCGCTTAACTGCTTGCCGACCAGTGCACGACTATATACGTCAACAGCATGGCACGGACAGGCAGTATATATACGTCCCCTTTAAGATGCCAGCATTGTGGACGCTCTCCCCGCCGGGAGCTCCGTGACTCTGATCGCGGGCATACCCCAGATCGTGTCACGGTGAGGAAATAGGGGGAAATGCTCATGTAAACGAGCATTTCCCCAGTCTTCCTAGTGACAGGACAATGTACACAGCTTCCTGTAATCGCAAGCTGTGATCACTGTTGTGTCACACATAGCCCACCCCTCCTACAGTTGGAACACATCCCTAGGCACAGTTAACCCCTTCGCACCACCTAGTGGTTAACCCCTTCACTGCCAGTAATCAGTGCATTTTTTTATTTTTTTTATAGCACTGATTGCTGTAAAAATGACAATGGCCACAAAAAATTGTCAAAAGTGTCCGATGTGTCCACCATAAAGTCGCAGTCACAAAAAAAATTGCAGATCCCCGCCATTACTAGTATAAATAAATAAATAAATAAATAAATAGAATTAAATTTTTTATTATTATTTATTTTATCGCCTATTTTTGTAGATGCTATAACTTTTGCGCAATTGCAATTTTTTTTTTTTATTATTACCAAAAAGATGTAGAAGAATATGTATCGACCTAAACTGTGGAAAAACAAACGTTTTTTTTTATTATTTATTTTTGGGGGATATTTATTATAGCAAAAAAAATTCAAAATATTTCATTTTTTTTTCAAAGTTGTTGCTTTATTTCTGTTTATAGTGCAAAAAATAAAAACCACAGAGGTGATCAAACCCCATCCAAAAGAAAGCTCTATTTGTGGGGGAAAAAAAGGACGTCAATTTTGTTTGGGAGCCACGTCGCACGACGGGGCAAAAGTCAGTTAAAGCAACGCAGTGCCAAATCGCAAAAAGTGGCCTGGTCTTTGGCCAGCCAAATGGTCCTGGGCTTAAGTGGTTAAGTGTGAACCCAGCCTAAATGTCTGTCTAGAAATGCACACTGAACATGAGGATTGTGGTGTGAATTTGCCATTAAGGGAGCTCTGTATTTCTTTTTTCTAAGGTTTGATTCTAAGGTTTTAGTCTGTGGTGTCAGAGGAATCTAGGGATCTGCATTTTCTATCAGTCCACCTACAGTGGTGTTTGAATTCTATGGTTGACTTTTCAAGTCAATTACAGATTCTACAGACAGGTGTGTTTCAAAACATCAAGGAAAATTGGCTCACGTTAAGGGCATCTATTGACAAAAAAAGAAAGTAAAGGTCAAGAATTTATTTTCCTAAATAGAAGAGATCGAACCTTGGAGAATACTGCTTTGGCTAACACTTGAAATGTTTTCCTGGCTAATGCATTTCCTGTGGTTTAACTGATTCCCAAAGGTCGACCGAAGCAGCCAAGTGAAGACAAGTCTACTTCTCATTGTGCATTTGAAGGCCAAATATAATAGATTCCCAATGATGCCACGTCTGTCCAGGAAGGTCCAGCTGTTTTTTTTCCTGGAGGTCAGATCTCATTTGTCAAGCTCCAGTTGTGCATTCTGAAGTCAATTTGTTGATGCTTAGAGCATGGATATTGAGCCTAAAGTTAAAGCAAAGGGGTCTCTTGAAGCACTAAATAAGTGTGCACCTTCTCATTTGTGTAGGAGCCAGAAGTTTAAAGCTGGGTTCCGGGCATAATTTTCTCACCTCGTCTTTCAGGACAGCACTTGGAGAGAGCGCAGCTCCACCCACTTTCCCAGGAAACACTGCAGTCACTTTAAATTCCGCCCACTTCCACCATGACCTCAGTTGTTGTGTTTCCTCCGGCCATGGTGGAAGCGCTGCAGGGAACCAGGGGTGTGCTGTACTCTCTCCAGGTGGAGGTGGCTTGGGCATACCGGCGGCGGTTATTTAATACTTACAGGCAGACCCAGCACCCCCCCTGACGGGTGGGGGGTTCTTCGGTGCTTTCCCCTCTTCGAGTCCGGCGAGGGCAGAGGCCGCTGAGGGTTTTTTCTTCCCCCATAGGCGGACAGCGTGGGCTGAGGGAAGAGGTCAGGTGCCTCTTCCGGGTTCACGAGGTTCCGTTCCGGGTGGCGGGCGACGTCATTTCCGGGGGGGAAGAGCTTTCGGCGGCGCGCGGCAGCTTCCGGTTCCAGCTGCTGGAGCGCAGGAGGGGAGGCGGCCTTGGCGGTGCATTTCCGGGCCTCGTGGCGACGAGTTTGCCGGGAGTTTTAAAATACGATCGGACGGCTGCTGCACTCTGAAGGAGAATGGAGCCAGAAGAGGAATCAGCAGTGGTGGCGGGAGCAGGAGCCACAAGCACCAGCCCGGCCCAGGTAGGAGACGGCGGTTTCCACGTTGCCTGGGATCTATATGTGTCCCTCCTGTTGCCCCTCTAGGGGGAGGGGAGCCTGCAGCATTTCTTTCCCTAGTTATGTCTTTGGGAGTAATGCTTTCATGTTTTACACAGCGGTGGTGGGATTTTGTTTGTTTTGTTCACTGCTGTTGGTGTCAATGGGGTTGTTGTCTGATACACAAAAAGTTAAGCATTGGGTTGTTTGTTTATTGTGTTTTTCAGAAATGCAAAGAAAAACTTAATGTTGCATTGCCCCCACCTAAGAAGAAGTGTGCTATTTGCAAAACGTCCCTCAGGGGTTCATGGGTTAAACCCTTATGCAAAGCTTGCATTGCTGCAGTAATTACAGAGGAAGCCTCTGTTAGTACACCCTCTGAACAGCCCAAGGAGATAATTTCCTCCTTCAGGAAGGAACTACAGGAAACATTTCAATCTTTCCGTTCCTACCTAGACAAGCGTCCGGTCTTTCAGTCAGCCCCTAAAGCCTCCACTAGTACCCAAGGGGGGGTAGTTAGTGAGTCTGAGGACGAGGAGCCTAGGAGTGTGGTGTCAGGGTCTGAGGCAGAGGAGGATGAGGAGAAAGATGCATCCTCATCTCGCTACAAATTGTCATTAGAGGAGGTAGATGATCTCCTGAAACAGATTCATGCTACCCTTAATATTAAGGAGGATAAGACCCAGTTGTCGTTACACGACAAGATGTACCAGGGCTTAGATGAGATTAAGCACAGAACCTTCCCAGTACACAAAGTGTTGTCTGATGCTATTAAAAGGGAATGGAGGGAACCTGAGAGGGCCCCCTTCTTTTCTAAATCTTTAAAAAGGAGATTTCCTTTTGAGGAGGACGAAGCACAAGTCTGGAATAAAAAACCCAAACTTGATGCAGCCTTTTCTAAAGTCTCACGGAACACAGACTTGGCCTTTGAGGACATGGGTACCTTGAAGGATACCATGGACAAAAGGGCTGAGACGCTTTTGAAGAAAGCTTGGGATTCAACACTAGCCAACCTCAAACCTGCTATGGCGTCTACGGTAGTAGCCAGGAACCTGGAGCATTGGCTGGACAAGCTTAAAGCCCATATTGAGGCAGGGACTTCTCGCAGAGAACTACTTGACTCTCTTCCGGTTCTGGGGAACGCTGTGAGTTACATTGCAGATGCATCAGCAGAGTCGGTAAGGATGTCGGCTCGTTCCTCGGCCCTAATTAATTCGGCCAGGAGAGCCTTATGGGTTAAAACTTGGTCAGGGGATGCAGCTTCAAAGATTAAGCTGTGTGGCCTACCTTTTGAGGGTGACCTGGTTTTTGGTTCTGGTCTAGAGGCAGTTCTAGAGAGGACAGCGGACAGGAAAAAAGCTTTGCCAGTGAAGAAAGTAGTTCCACAAAACAAAAAGAATTTTCGTTCTTTTGGACAGCCCCAAAGTTCGAAACAGACACAAAGAGGGGGAAAGTCCTGGCAGCCCCAAAGGGGACGAGGGAAGCCTGGGGTATTATTTCGTTCCCCCAGCCAACCCGCAAAATCACAATGACATCCTCCCGGCGGTGGGAGGACGTCTTCGGTTGTTTCTTCCTCAGTGGAAAGAGGCAACGTCCAGTGCGTTTGTCCTGAAAGTTATCTCGGAGGGATACGCACTGGAATTTTCGGAGAATCCACCGTCTCGTTTCTACATAACCGAGTTGTCCCGGGACAGGGAAAAAGCTCTGGCAATGATGTCCTTGATAGAGGAGTTCCTTCAACAAAAGGTGATCACTCCTGTACCGCAGCAAGAGGAAGGTCTAGGGTGTTACTCCCACGTGTTTTTAGTGAGGAAGTCGTCAGGAAGGTTCAGATTGATCCTGAACTTAAAGATTCTAAACAGGTCCATTCGGTACAAAAAATTCCGGATGGACTCCATCTATTCGGTGAGGAAGCTGCTTCCAGCAGGATGCTTTCTGGCCTCAATAGATCTGAGGGATGCATATCTGCATATCCCGATAAGAGCCTCATCACAACGCTATCTACGCCTAGCGTTAAGAACAGAGAAGGGGGTGAAGCACTTTCAGTTCAGAGCACTTCCCTTCGGCCTCTCCTCCTCCCCCAGGGTTTTCACGAAGGTCGTGGCGGAGGCAATAGCACCTCTCAGACTGGAGGGGGTGTCTCTTGTCCCATATCTGGACGATCTCCTTCTGTTTGCCAAATCAGAGGATCAGTTGTTCAGAGACCTGAAGAGGACTCAGACCCATCTAGAGGATCTGGGCTGGGTTCTAAATCTAAAAAAAATCGAACTTGGTTCCATCTCAGGTGATAATTTTTTTGGGTTATTCCATAGACTCGGTCCAGGGAAAGATTTTCCTGCCAGAGGAAAAGATAATCAAGATACAAGGGGCGGTAAAAGCAGTACAGACAAACCTGCCAGTGACCGTCAGGACAGCAATGTCCACCCTGGGTCTGCTCACCGCTTCTATACCAGCAGTTCAGTGGGCCCGCCTCCATGCAAGGGATCTTCAGCAGGCAATCCTACGAAACTGGTCTTTCGGGGAGTCGCTGGAAAAGCAGTTCAGGATTCCATCTCAGGTAAAAAGGAGGTTGTGGTGGTGGAGGACTCGAGCAAACCTGAGTCTGGGTCTGTTGTGGTCCTTCCCCACAACAAGGATCCTTACGACGGACGCAAGTTCCTGGGGTTGGGGCGCCCATCTCGAGGGTCAGATGACCCAGGGGTCATGGTCCAGGGAGGATTCCAGGAGGTCCTCCAACTGGAGGGAGCTAAGAGCCATTTTTCTGGGGCTAGGGGTCTTCAGCCAGTCTGTCCAAGGACAACACGTCCAAATCCTATCGGACAATGCCACAGCAGTGGCATATATTTCAAAGCAAGGGGGCACGAGAAGCAAGTGTCTTTTGGGCCTAGCTTTACAAATCCTGTACTGGGCAGAGGAAAATGTTGCGTCCCTGACTGCGGTACACCTGAAGGGCAACCTGAACCATCTGGCGGACTTTTTAAGCAGGAAGAGGGTTCTGGAGTCCGAATGGAGTTTAAACCAAGAAGTCTTTCAGGAGTTGGTAGACAGGTGGGGAACTCCCCAGATAGACTTATTTGCATCTCAAGCCAATGCAAAGGTCCCGCGGTTTTTCTCCCTCAACAGGTTGGACCAAGCGGAAGGACTAGATGCGCTAGTCCAGCGTTGGTCCTTCCGTTTGTGTTACGCCTTTCCCCCAGTTCAGATGATACCATTGGTTCTCAAGAAACTGCGGGAGGAGAGGACAACGCTAATCTTAGTTGCCCCATTTTGGCCCAAGAGGCCCTGGTTTTCGGGCCTGTTGGACCTAGCGATAGAGGCTCACTGGCTACTACCAGTCAGGAGGGACCTACTGTTCCAGGGTCCTCTTATTCATCCAGACGCACATCACCTGAAGCTTGCGGGTTGGCTACTGAGGAACAAATCCTAAGAGGTAAAGGGTTATCCAGGCGTTTAGTTAACACTTTACTTAGTAGTAGAAAACAAGTCACCAGGGCCATTTACTTTAAAACCTGGAAAGTTTTTAATTCTTGGTGTGAGTCCAAGGGTAGTCTTCCTTTAAATAATTTTTCAGTCCTGGAATTTTTGCAGGATGGGATGGACAAGGGTCTGGCAGCCAGCACCCTAAAATCTCAGGTTGCTGCACTTTCTGTTTTTCTAGAGAAGAGGTTATCTCTGGATCCTTATATAATTAGGTTTTTTAGGGCTTTAGCCAGGGCTAGGCCGGTACCTTTTAAGTTTTTTCCCAAATGGGATTTATCGGTTGTTCTGAGAGGTCTGACAAAAAGACCCTTTGAACCTCCAGTAGAAGCCTCACTTAAATTTTGGACGTTGAAACTGGTGTTGCTAGTAGCAATCACTTCTGCTAGGAGAGTCAGTGAGCTCCAAGCACTATCTATTACTGAACCGTTTTTGAATATCTTTCCAGATAGGGTTGTATTAAGGACAGATCCAGGCTTTTTACCAAAAGTAGCATCAGCATTTCATAGAACACAGGAGATAGTTCTACCTACATTCTGTCCAGCTCCATCGGGTCCGAAAGAAAAGGATTTTCATACCCTAGATGTTAGAAGATGTTTAGTACATTATCTGGAGATTTCTAGCGAATTTAGAAAGGACAATTCTCTTTTTGTGCTGTTCTCAGGGTCTCGGAAGGGCTATAGAGCCTCTAAGAGCACCTTGGCCAGGTGGCTTCGTATGGCTATTCATGAAGCTTACAAGGCTATGGATATGGAACCTCCCACTGGAGTGGTGGCTCATTCAACAAGGGCAGTGGCAACATCCTGGGCGGAACGAGCTGGGGCTTCACCAGAACATATCTGCAAGGCAGCCACGTGGACGAGTTTTTCCACATTCACTCGCCACTACAGAATGGATTTGCTCTCAGCAGCGGAGCAATCGTTTGGCAGGAAGGTCCTGCAAGCGGTGGTCCCACCCTAGAGTAAGTACTCGGTTATCATCTCCAAGTGCTGTCCTGAAAGACGAGGTGAGAAAACCTTAGTTAGACTTACCGGTAACGGTATTTCTACGAGTCTTTCAGGACAGCACCGATAACCCTCCCTTTGTTTTTTAAAGGACGATGTATAAATACTATGTATAAATACTAACGTGTATAGTTGCTATGTTTTGCTTATCTAATTCCAGCATGTCCGGAGGTACTCGTTAACAACTGAGGTCATGGTGGAAGTGGGCGGAATTTAAAGTGACTGCAGTGTTTCCTGGGAAAGTGGGTGGAGCTGCGCTCTCTCCAAGTGCTGTCCTGAAAGACTCGTAGAAATACCGTTACCGGTAAGTCTAACTAAGGTTTTTTTTTGCAAGCAAAAATAAATGGAATTAAATCATCCCAAACACATATTAATGGCTCCCCAATTGTTCCAAAAATCATTGCAAACACTTGCCTTATATCCTCCAGCTCATGTTGTGGCCTTTTCCATCATTTTCAGGGAGAGGTGCATGCTGGACCACGTTACAGTATGGAGCTGCACGATTATGGCTAAAATGAGAATCACAATTTTTTTGCTTAGAAGAGAGAGATCACGATTCTCTCACAATTCTCACGGTGTAACATCATCTTTCACATTAAAACAAAAAAAAAAAATTGGGCTAACTTTACTGTTTCATTTTTTATTTTATATTTTTTTATTCATTGAAGTGTATTTTTTTCCCAACAAATTGCATTTGAAAGACTGCTGGGCAAATACAGTGTGACATAAAATATTGCAGCAATTACCATTTTTTTTCCCCTAGGGTCCCTGATAAAATATATAATATGTTTGGGGGTTCCAGGTAATTTTCTAGCAAAAAATATTGATTTTAACTTAAAGCGGATCTCCACCCAAAATTAAACAGGATCTCATAAACAATACTGTTCCTAAAGATTGCTGAAACCGATATTTTAAATTTAAATATGATTTACAGTACCATTAAACTTGATGGGCTTCCGGTCTGCCTTTCTTGGGTTTTTGCTCGGGTTTCTCTTTGTTTCCTGTCCCGCGGAGTGTCTTCTGGGAGCTCGTGTCATAGCTCCCTTGAGATGTATTCTTCCCATGTTGGACAAGATATCGTGCGATTTCGAGGAAGAGGAAGTGACGCGCGAATTACCTGGCACTGCTGTCACTGCTGTTTGTCGATCAATGAAAGTTGTTGTTTGGTCAGGCTGGGTAAAAAAGGAGGCGGGATCTTTTCATTTCTCGTGTTGCCGCTGTCATGGCAACACAGACGCCAAAGCCGCTGCTCGAAGTTGCTCGTGCGCATTCGCGAGATCGAGCGGTGGATGCTGGGACATCGGCATCCACCGGAACGAGGAAGTGCCGGGCTGTAGGCTTATGCCCACAGTTAAAATGGAGCCGGAACCGGATGGATGAATATACGTTTTTATTTGCCACTGTATTGCAGCAGAGTGGCGGGGAGAGACAGGACGCGTGAGTAGCGCTAATTAGGGTGATTTAACTTTTATAGAGCCATTAAAAAAAAAAACGTTCCTGGCGTGGGAGATCCGCTTTAAGAAACAAGTGTCAGAAAAAGATTTAGACTTAAAATGGTTAAACTTCCTGCATTTACACACAGAAGTTTATCCCTTTTGATCTAAAAAGAGTTAGTTACAATGTCTTATGTTGTTAAAAACTTGGCAGACTGCCCGATTTTTTTTTTTTTTTAACATACAGAAGTTTATCCCTTTGATCCTAGAAGGAAGCGTTGGTTACAACGTTTCCTGTTACGAACTGTTTATATAAAAAAATTGGCAAACTCTGCAATAGAGATCGTCAGGGGGGTTGAATCGAGATCACGATTTTTTTAACGATTAATTGTGCAGCTCTAGTACAGCACTTTAAAGGAACAGCAAGGGTATGCCGTTCCTTCCGAGCGCATGCGCCGGTGACGTCACTGGCTGTCAGAAGACCAAATATTTCCTAAACTGTGCATGTTTAGGAGGCATTCATTTTACCTACAGGTCATTATTGTTTTCTTACCTGTAAATAAATATCACAAAGCAGACTTTAGGCCTCGTACACACGATGAGATATGTCCGCTCAAACTTGTCCGACGGACAGTTTAGAGCGGACATGTCTCATCGGATTTCGGTCCGATGGCGTGTACACACCATCGGATCAAAATCCCCGCCGGCAGACAGCGTGGTGACGCCGGGGTGACGTTGACGCCGCCACGTCACCGTTACGTCACGCACCAGGAAGTAAACACTTCCGCGCGCATGCGTCGGATCCATTCACAGGATACGACGCATGTGCGGGAGGATATGTCCGCTGGTTTCCCGTACTAACCAGCGGACATATCCGACGGACAGGTTTGTAGCGGACAAATTTCAAAGCATGCTTTGAAATTTGTCCGATGGACAAACCTGTCCGCTAGCCCATACACACGATCGGATTTGTCTGCTGAAACGGTCCATCGGACCGTTTTCAGCGGACAAATTTGATCGTGTGTACCCGGCCTTAGAGTCAGTTCACACTGCAGCGGCACGACTTCGGGGGCGACTCTGCAAGTCGTCCTGAGGATGACTTCAGAGGCGATTTGCAAAACGACTTCTGTATAGAAGTCAATGCAGGTCGCCCCCGAAGTCGTACAGGAACCTTTTTCTAAGTCGGAGCGACTCGCGTCGCTCCTATTAGAACAGTTCCATTGCCTTTCATGGGACGCCTGACGTGTCGCCCCAGTGTGAACTGGCTCTCACTGCCACTTTAAATAATTTTCAACAACTTTGAACCAAATTTATAGTATCTGTGTATTTTATTAATAAGAATACTTGTTATTGCACATACCATGTGTACATTTAACAAACATCATGGATCCCTCTCAGCCCTAAAGTTCTATCCTATTTTAAGTGGAGCTGAATAGGAGGTGGGGCGGGACCTACACTCATAGTACAGATACTTGTGAATTGGTGCCTTGGATGAAGGCTCAGAGGGTGATATTTGTCGTAATACTTTTTTTTTTTATCCCCTCTAAGCAAAATTTCTTTTGATGTAGTCAGTGGAGCTATAACCTCTTTTTAGGGGCTCATGCACAAGGACGTACAGAGTTTTACAATATACAGTATCTTGCTGACCAAAATATCCTTCCATATTTGTAGTTCTTTATCCCAGCTTTGCTGAAAACAATTGTTTACAGAATTCAATAGCTCAAGATTAAAGTTGCACATGGTTGCTTGTTTCTTATTGGGTTTAGTTATACAAACAGAGCTGCAGAACAATACATATTTGTTATGCAGTCTCTTTTAGCTAACCTATTCTATTCGAGGAGTTCTTTTTAATTTACTAAACATTTATTTTTTTAAAAGGTATTGTATGTATACAGCATATAAATGTAAGATAAGATAAAAAGCATCAAGACTATACCATAACCTTTATTGCTTTTCTTAAACCAAATGATGGTCCCTGTTGTGGTGAGTCCTTATCAAAACAATGCACTGGATGCAATCTGCTCTTGGAAGTTCCAAGCAGACATTAAAGTGGACTTTAACCCTCTCCTATCACTTGTCATAATTCCCACCCGCCCCCTCATTACACATTAGGATAGTAAAATTGTTTTTTGGGGGGGGGTTGAGTGACTACTTTCCTATAGGACATGTACACTGGGTTATCTAATCATTTTGGCATGACTAATATCCCATCTCCCTTTTTTTTTTTTTGGTATATAATTTAAATAGTGTTTTTCTTTAAAAAATAAAAATAAAAAATAATTTGTAGTGTGATTAATGATGGATAACTTTTAGGCTGCATTCACACCTAGGAGTATTTACGCCCTACGCCCGACGCTGTAGCAGCCTGAAATACGCTGGAGGGGCAAATTAACATTGTCGGCTATGTAGATGGTTCACATCTCCACGCCGAAACGCCGTATGCCTGAAGCTCAAAACAAGTCCCGGACCCTTTTTTTCCTCCGGCTTCGGCATTCGGGCATAGCCGACAATGTAAAATCACCCCTCCAGCAAAAAACAAGGCTAAAAACTACGCGATTTGTCACGGCAAGTCGCAGGACAAAACGCCGCAATTTGTCGCGGCAAATCGCGGTACAATACGCCACGTTAAAGTGTGAATGCAGCCTTAATGACAGTGGCAACGGTCACTTGGTCATATGTAAATGTTATCTTTTCCAATCATAAAAATTATACTGCCTTCCAGTATCACCATTTGGAAGCGGTCTATCTGTATAAAAATATTCCAATACGCGGTTAATGATTAACAGTAAAATTAGGTAAAATAGTGATTTTATGTTTTCAAGGTTTGTTGTCTCTAGATATCGTTATTGCATATTGCTTGTACAGGTTTATTCAGTAAAGTTTAACGGTAGCCAAAACATGTTTAAGTTTTGGATAATGTGCGGAGGGTTGGAACCTCTGCCAGCTTTTTTACTGCTGTTTGCCCCAGGGCTGTGGAGTCGGAGTCGGGGGAAATTTTGGGTACCTGGAGTCGGAGTCTGACTCCTACTAAATTTAGATTGGAATTAAAAAAAAAAGCAAGTTTAAATGTCCCAATTCACAAAAAGTTATAATTAATGACTTCTCTACTGTAAGAATAAAGACCAATGCATGCAGTGCCTCACGTAACCGCAAAACGAACACGTTAAGTGAAGAAGCATGCTTTTCATGTGCTTCACTATATGGCACGCAACGCACAATTAGGAGCTGCAAAACGTATACTTTCCATAGTGTTGTGTTCTGCTTTTACAGGGAAAGTAGCGTCCATGTGTAACCTAGCCTCTAAAAAAATTCCAACAGGAGTTTTATAAAGCACTAAAAGAAGTTGAAAAGTATGATCGCTCATCAAAACTTACTTTTGAAGAAGCCATCCTTGTTTATCCAGAGATCGTTAGTGATGTGGCCAGAATAGTTACTGCAATGCCACCCACCCAAGTCAGTGTCGAAAGATTATTTTCAGCCCTAAACATAATAAAGTCTGACTTAAGAGCCTCTATGGAAGAAGATCTGGCAGAGGCAATTCTCTTCCTTAGAACTCATTGAATTGATTTGCATTTGCTAAGCCTATAACTACATTTCAAGATTAATATAAACCATTTCTAGGTTTTACAGATTTTGTTTTTGGTTCATTTATAGATAAGCTTTGTTTTTGTTTCTAAAACAACCAAATAATGTGGTTTGTATTTTTGAACTGGTAAAGATCCTGTTCCTGATGTTTATGCCTGCTGCTACTATCCAGCCACTTCATTGATTAATAAAAAAAAAAATAATAAAACTTTGTTTTCATTGTGTTTGTCTTTTGCTTAAACTGTGTAATACAGTAGACTGTTGGTTTCCAGCCAGTAGTCCTGTGGTAGGTTGCGTTTCTTTCCCTCAAGGAATGTATAAAATACATTCGCATATTAATACAGAGGAGTCAGAGTCGGGGAGTCGGAAGTACATAAAACTGAGGAGTCGGAACATTTATCTACCGACTCCACAGCCCTGGTTTGCCCTACTAGGGCCAGACAGGACATGGGCATAGACAACAATCAATTAAAAACTGAAAAGATGTCTATCCTTCCTCCTACTTACAATCGCTATCTGTGTCTCTCTTGGAAACTTTTCTTTTCTTTTTTTTATATCACTTTTTGTTCTAATGATTGTCACTTGGAGTGACTACATTGACCAGGACAGTCCCACAATTTGCAGGTCTGTTGTCCCGGGCACCTTCATTCCGGGACCGTACAGTGTCCTGGAATGAAACTGACACAGCCACTCCCCCCCCCGCCGATCTGATGCCCCCCAAAAAAGGCCACTGCATTGTTGCTTTACTCACTGATGATGCTTGTCCCACTGCTGGCTCTACACTGCCCGAACTGGTTGCTAGGACTGACTGGCGTCTAGCAACCAGTGACGTCACGTCACATCACCACAGAGCGAGACTGAGGCCCCAGCACCCAGCATGTGTGTGCCATGAGATACACTGACGGCAGAGAGGACAGCAGATGAGCAGGCAGCAGAGGACAGATGACACCCTTATAGGCATGGGAGAAGGAAACATCCTTAGATCTCAGAGGTTCATGCTGGGAGTTGTAGTCCTTCACTTTTGGGTGTGTGATTTTAACCCCCCCCCCCCTCAAAGTGCCGACAGGTCCCAGCATGAACCCCTCAGAGCTAAAAACATGACACCCCCCCCCCCCCCAACTAGTGAAGAGCTACAGGTCCCAGCATGAACCCTGTGAAATCTTTGGGGTCACAATAAAGGTATAAAAAAAACTTTTTGGGAGCACAGTTTGGAAATACGGTCACCCTATTGTCACACTCACTACCACAGAAAATGAATTACAGCAATGGGGGTGTTTTTTTGTTATTTTAAACACTGATTAGAGCCATTGGCTCTAAACTTTAAAAACACACCAAATTCAGTGTGAACCGGACCTTACAGGTTCATGCACACATAAGCGTTTACAGCGGTTTAGAGGCAGAAAAAATTTTGGCTGACAAAAAAAAAAAAAATGCATCTAAATTAATTTCAATGGCCACAATAAATTAATATTCTAGCAAATGAAATGAATGGATGCCCAAGCGCTTGATATTCTTAAATGCATTTGCAAAAACACGGCTTGGGTGCATTTTTTTTTTTTTATGCTGCCTTTCTCCTGCCAGGAGTAAAGCATTTAGAAGAGCCCCAGTGTGCACGGGGCCTACAAAGAGGAAGATGCCGCCTAATTAAAGATTTCAGGGAAACATGCCTGTGTTTTTCATTGCTCCCGTTGTTCAGCGGATCTTCCTAGTCCGGTTTTTGTTTAGTATTTTGTTATTCCTTCCTTTTACAGCTTCCATCTGTTCCAGGTGTAATGTTTAATGTAAAACAATGGGGGTCAATTGAAGAAGGAAACGGATACACATCCTGTAAAAAAAAAAAAAAAATTTCACGAAAAATATCTTTTAAGGTTTAAGTGATTGTGTTGATTTCTTTCACCTTTTAACTACTTCTCCACCGGGCCAATTCTAATTCTGTCATTTCTCTCCTACATGTAAAAATCATATATATTTATTGTTTGTTAAATTACTTAGAACCCCCAAACACAAATATATAATGTACCGTGTGTGTGTGTGTATGTGTATATATATATATATATATATATATATATATATATATACATACACACACAAACATTTATCAGAGGTCCTATAAAATAAAATGGTGGGTTTGCATTATTTTTAATATGCACAGTAATTATGCAGCCATTTCTCAAACAAAATTTAAAACACAATATTATTACAAGTAAATCGATACCCAACATGTCATGTTACTGCGCCAATCCTGCAATATTATCTCCAGTGATGGTGAACCCAGTATAATTTATACAACAAAGTCCAAAATACTATAAAGCAAATACCCCGTGTATAAATTATGTACATTAAAATACAATATAATCTCCCAAAGCCTATCCAGTGCTACAAAAGATCCAATGAAAGTCCAAATAATAGTGCTCCTTATTGTGAAAGAATAGATGTGTAACTGCTGCTCCGCCAAAAAAAATGCCACTGTCACCAGCTTCTGAAATGGACACTCACCAGACCTAGATTTAAAATTAGCCTGTAAGGCCGCGTACACACGATCAGACATGTCCGAGGAAACTGGCCTTAAGGCCAGTTTCCTCGGACCAAATTGATCGTGTGTACGGCCCATCGGACCATTGTCCATCGGACCAAAGTTTTAAAACTTGCTGTAAAATCTGTCCGATGGACACCTGTCCGTCGGGCCAAAACGATGGTTAGTACACAAAAGCATCAGACCAAAAACCTGCGCATGCTTAGAATCAAGTCAACACATGCTTGGAAGCATTGAACTTCGTTTTTTCAGCACGTCATTGTGTTCTACGTCACCGCGTTCTGACCCGATGGGATTTTGGACTGATGGTGTGTACGCACATCAGACCACTTCAGCGGTGGTCCGATGAAAATGGTTCGTCGAAACCAGTCTCATCGGTTTGGTCTGATCGTGTGTACGTGGCCTAACATCAAAGTAGATCTCTCCCCTCCTCACAGCCAATGCACAATCCTCCTCCTCCACATAAACATTCATATGGTTCCTGGTGGTAACTAGTTGTTCTAAAACAAGGTACTAATCATAGCGCAGTATGCTCAAATTGGTTTAGTGAAAAAATGGTTAAAACAAGGTCTCGCTCACAAAGTATGGTGCCTCCAGACCGGCATCAAGTCCTTCCAGCAATGCCGAGCGACAAATCGCTCATCAACGTGTGGATCCCCTCGGTCGGCGTGCGCTACACGCCTCAGTCTCCGTGCGGTTAAGCGGCAGGAGGTGACGTGTGATGTAATTGCGCCCAACGTACTACCCAGAAGCCTCTGGATAGTATATGTTGTGCAGGCATGCACCAGAGCATAGCCTCTAAAATTGATTGTGTGAGGCTACATGTGCAGCTGCCAGGAGGACAGCTGACGGCAACAGGGCACAGCGGATGTGGACAGAAGAAACTCTGACATCTCCAGGACAAAAAAAGAATGGTAGCCGCCTAATCAACAGCAGCTGTGGAGAGGAGAAGCGCTGAGGGAGCAACAGTAAGGGTCCTTTCACATGTGCGGACCGTTCGTCCGTTTTTAGATGTCCGTTTATGGACCGCAATGCTTTACTATGGGTCCTTTCACACGCATCCGCTAACGTCCGTCTCCGTTAAGCTCTGTTTTTTTTGAACGGAAGAAAACCCTATTTTTCTTCCGTCAAAAAAACGGAACGGACGAAAAACGGATGTTAGTGGACGATCCGTTTAACATACGATCCGCTAAAATCTGTTTTTCATCAAAATATGTAATAAAAAGAAAGTTCTAAGGGCTCTTTCACACGTCCGTTCCATTCGTCTGTTTTTTGGACGTCCGTTAACGGACCTCAATGCTTCCCTATGGGAGCGGATCCGTTAGCAGATGATGCATCTGCTAACGTCCGCTAGATCCGCATCCGTTTTTTCGGACGGAAGAATGTCCTATTTTTTTTTTCGTCCGGCCGAACGGATCGGATGCAAACGGACAGACGCTCCGTTTCCATCCGATTCCCCATAGGGGATAGCGGAGGAGAGACAGGGCGGTCCCTGCACAGTGTGCGGGGACCGCCCTGTCCACCCGACAGCTCAGCGGAGACCCCCCGCTGAGCCGACGGACACACGGAGCGGACCGAAAAACAGACCGCTCCGTGTGAAAGAGCCCTAACAAAAAAAAAAAACGGACGAAAAAACGGATCAACTGATGAAAAAAAACGGACCTAAAAAACGGTCCGCACGTGTGAAAGGACCCTTAGTGCTCCTTCTCTAGTTTCAGATTATTTAATGTGCCCACAGGAGGAGGACAGGAAGGACTCATCAAAGAACAATTTTTTGGAGGTGGTTGGGTTATTGTTGACGTCAACAATACATGGACCAAAAACCGTTTTTACTGTTTTTTTTTATTTTTATTTTATTATTTGTATTCCTTTTTCTTATATTGTAGCTGCTTTACGTAGCAGGTGAATTCAAGCTTAGACCCCTTTCACACTGCAATCCACCCTTAAAAAGCTGCTCCATTGTCTCTAGTCTGAAAGCCCGATGGAGCGTTGCGCTAGCAGGACGGTAAAAAAAAGTCCTGCTAGCCGCATCTTTGGAGCAGTGAAGGAGCTGTTGAAATCAATGGGACAGCGCGGCTACATTGCCTGCAATGCTCTGCTTCACCAGCGCATTGCGGGTGGCTTTAACCCTTTCTCGACCACTAGCAGGGGTTAAATTCCCCCCCCCCCCGCTAGCAGCAGAAATGTGCCGCAAATCCGCCCATAGCGTCGGCGGTAAAAATAGCAGCATTTTACCGCTGACGCTATGGGCGGCTCAGTGTGAAAGGGGTCTTACTCAGAAACCTGTTGTTATTACAAGAACAACAAACAACAAACAAAAACAAGACAAAGTGGACCAAGAGCCAATTTTGAAAGCATCACCCATCACGACCTTTACAATGAATATGTCTGGTATGTAAGCACCAAATCAGATGGAGGAAGTTGGAAGTCTACATATGTGGGCTACAGAATGGCTGGACAGCGTTCCCACATATCTGCCCGATCTGGGTAGAATCGGATTATAGACAAACATATTTGCTTGTCTCTCTTCTCCTAAAATTAGAAATAGATCCAATCTGCAACTGTCCTTTTGAGACTGCAAGAGCCTATTGTTGCTTAGTTTTCATGCTTTATAAAATTTATGACTGTCATAAACTTCTGTGGGCAGAAGAGGAAGCACATTAAAATGGTTTAGTCTTCACTAATGCATTACTTTTAAACCTGTGCCGTGTATCTTCTTCCACCAACACTTTACTTGTTACAGGACTTGGCAATGATGTAGGGGCTGGTGAATCAAATTTCTAATTGCACATCCAGCATAGCAGAACCTATAAACTGCTAGATGGCATCCTCCTTGCTTTCTTTTTCTTTTTTTCCTCTTTACAGCACCTTCTCTGTTTTCCAAAATACCCGGTATTCAGAGCAAAACAGGCATACCACTTGTCTTGTGTTACTAGACACATCGTTTGTGTTGAGGTGGTGCATATTACTGAGACATGCTGGTGTGAATGAGTTCTCAACAGTGGTGTAGTGGTTAGCACTTTCATCTAGCAGCAAAAGGATCGCTGGTTCGAATCCCAAGCACAACACTACCTGCCTGGAATTTACATGTTTTGCCTGTGCCTGTGTGGGTTTCCTATGGGTACTCCTGTTTCCTCCCACACTCCAAAGACATGCTAGTAGGTTAATTGAATCCTGTCTAAATTGGCCTTAGTATATGTATGAATGTGAGTTAGGGACCTTAGATTGTAAGCTCCTTGAGGGCAGGGACTGATGTGAATGCACAATGTATATGTAAAATGACAGGGCTTTACAAGTACCCAAAATAAATTTAATAAGCGACCCAGCTGTCCTGGAACACGATGGGGTTAATTTAATAAAACTCTGGTGCAGCTCTGCATAGAAACCAATCTGCCTACAGGTGTTTGGTCAAAGCTTAAGTGAACACGCTGACGGTAGAAGCTGATTGGCTATCGTGCACAGCTGCGCCAGATTTTGCACCCTCTAGTTTTAGTTAATCAAAGCCGCTGTATCTGTAGCTTCTACTAAATAATGCCTCGTTTCCACTGAGCGGATCGTTACGGTACGCTATTTCGGGTGTTTCCATTATGAAAGCGTACCATAAAACCGTACCGCACCAGCAAGGGTCCTGCTTCAGATGAGGGACCAGAGAGAGTGGAACGGTTCGGTTAGGGCGGACCTACAAATGCATCTCACTGATTGGTGGATGCGCTAGGAATTTTTTCTAAACCCTGAATGGTCCCTCACGGTCCGATTTGCAGTGGAAACGCTCACGCGATTAGACCGGCCCCATTCGAACCGCTCCAAAATTACTGACCCGCCCCGATCCGTGCAGTAGAAATGAGGCATAAGATTCCATTCACACTTGCATGACTCCAAAGTTGCTTTGGAGTGCAACTTTTATGTAACTTCGGATGGGTGCGAATTGGATAGGATTTTGGCTTTGACCAGTGATAATTGATAACTATTGCACAACTGTTGCATTGTATAACATTCGGTCATGACTTTCATGCAACCTCTGAGGGTTAACATTGAAGTCTGCGGCCCTCAAGTTGCATGAAAGTTGGGCCAAGGTAGTGCATGAACGTCTTTGAAGTCGCTGCAACTTTAAGTTGCACATATATGAATGGTTATCATTGAAAAACCTGGTGAATGAATTGTCATGCGCCTTTTGATGTCCAAAGTTTCATTAAAGGTCATACAAGTGTAAATGGAGCCCAATCCAACGTCTAGTTCTTAGCAAAACAATCGTATTCAATTGAATTACTGGTGTGATAGCTATTGGACGTACAGGCTTTGTTCACTATTTATCCATTGTTTTTGTAGAAATAATCTATTACGTACGTCTGGCTGAACACAACTAAGGCCCCGTACACAAGGCAGAGAAACTCGACGGGCGGAACACATCGTTCCGCCCGTCGAGGTTCTCTGCCGGCCGTCAGATTCGGCGACCCGCCCGTCGGGAAAGGCAACCAGCCATTCATCCCGACGGGCCATCAAGCAAATGGAGAACCTGTTCTCTATTTGCTCGACGGGTTTCCCGACGGGCGGGGCTCACTGAGAGCGTACACACGGCCGAGGTTCTCGGCAGAATGCGGCTCCCAGCGAGGTTCTCGCTGGTTTCTGCCGAGAACCTCGGCCGTGTGTACGGGGCTTGATAATTAGTATTGATGGTATTACTAATGAGTACCGTTTTAAGTACATATGTATGTTCTGCTTCTACCTGAACTTTAAGAACGTAAATTAAGGCCAACCTTGCAATACAATTTTTATACCTTTTAGAAAAATTAATAATATGGTTCCCTGGTGCCCAACCTGCAGTGGTTTTGGTAGGTTATATGCAGCCCTTGGACCTCAGCAGTCTGTAGTGGGAACATTGGTTAGGTAATGGCATTTATCTTTTCTAGCTTCATATTGTCTTCTGTTGCATATCCCTTGTCAAAATCTAGCCTATACACGCTCACTGACCTCTAATTCCTTTTATTTAAAGTCTGCAGTTTCTTACAATCCTCAAGCATTACATATATTAAATATTATGTGCAGCTCTTTGGTGATGTCAGAGGCCATATTTGAGGCCCCCTTTAGATCATGAATTGACAACCACAGATATGCTTGGTACTCCCTAAAATGTATTAATTGTGAAGCTTTAATGGATAGAAGCCTTACAGAAGAGAACAAAGGATGTGCTCCCCTTTTCATTAGCCCCTGAATGTCTTGGGGCTCTTTCACATTTATTTGAATTTCCGTCAATTGACGAAATCTATGATGAAAATCGATGACAATTTTCATCAACAAATGAAAAAAGAACTAAAATGTGAGGGAGGGATGTTCTTTTTATAGTAAGAAAGGGAAAGGGGAGGTGCCAGACTGGCAATAGTACAACAAGATTTTATTCATATACAATTTGTAATGCACTCACAAGCTGCAGTGTGAAGCAGGTGTACAATTGGCGTAATGTGAAGCTGTCAGTAGTGGTAATAGTCCCGACGGGAGCCACTGGAATCATGGATGTTTAAATAATGCTTTGCAATTTAACTAAACTCATTTGATTTTAGTTGACTAAAATGGGTTTTAGTCGACTAAAATTACCTGGAGATTTTAGTCGAATAGAATACAACTAAAATAAGACTAAAACTAAAATGGCATTTTAGTCAAAAGGCTATATTGAAGCTTGATGTGAAAATTAACACTGCTTCTAGGCCCCTTGCACACGGTGCGCTCTAGCTGCCGTGTGCATATTCTGGCTTCTGAGGCTGGGTTCACCCTGTTTCCGGAGTAGCTTACAGCAGGGGGTCCGGTGCATCCCTATTCTCTGTTCCAGGGGTGAATCGGGGGCGAATCGGGTCAGAATTTTTGCCTGATTTTTGACCTGATACGGCGCCAAAGATGCACAGGACCATTTTCCAGTGCCGATGCTCCAGAGGTGTGTAAAGTGGCTGTCAATAGAGGGCCAGTCACATTCTCCTGTCCTGCAGTGCTCTCTGCACCAGAAATATAACACAGAGACATACCTCCCAACCGTCCCAGATTCGCAGTAAATTTGCGGTAAACTCCCCCCCCCCCCCCACCGCTCAACAACTACGAGCCGTGGAATCCCCCCCCGCTCAAAAACTCCGATCCGCGGACCCCCCCCCCGCTCAACAACTCCGATCCGCGGCACCATCCCCCCCCCCCCCCGCTCAACAACTTCGTTGGGAGGTATGCTCATTTGTCCCTTATTCTGAAGTTGAAAAGTTGGGAGGTATGCAGAGAGCATTTTAAAAGAATAAAATCTACTTTATCGGGCAGTAATTTGAGGCACTCATATAGAACAGTTTGTACAGCTGTATAAATCAATGTGCCCAAGAACAACATAGTCATATGATCTTTACACATTCTGACCCATCTGACTTCAGTGTATGTTTACTCTGGTTTTTATTAGACCTGAACATCTAAATAAACACAGGGTATAATGGCAAATGTTATGTTTCTATAAATAAGTATGGTTTTAGTAAAGTCAGAAATATGTTAAATGTACAGAAAATCTAGAAAATATCAGTCCTTATAACAGCAGAAGCATCCCTAGTTCAAGGTCTTTGTTTTTAAAAACTTAAAGGAGAAGTCCAGGCAAAATCTAAACCTGTAAAGCAAAACTCGCTGTACTTGCCTATTGTGCCCTCGATCCGGGCCGGTCTCCAGCAACAGGTGCTGTGTGCAGGAGAGGACCAACCGCTGTGAAATGAATGGGAAATGACGTCCATGCACTTACTATGGGGCTTCCGCTGTCGGCTGCCTCTCCTGCACCCACCGCTGACAGCTGATGCTGGGACCAGACCGGATTGGCTGCAGGATAGGTATGTACCGTGAGTTTGGCTTTACAGGGATAAATAGATTGAGTTTATGATGTGGCACAGAGCAGGCTTAGTGTTAAGTTTTTTTTTTACCTGGACTTCTACTTTTAATGTGTAACTAAAGACCAAACATATTTATTTTTAGAAGAGGGAGAGGAAATCGAATACCTGTCAGGTTTTTATTGCTGTCTGTGCTCCTGTTAAAGCGGAGTTCCACCCACAATTTCACTTTTTAAATATAAATACCCCTGTAATACACAAGCTTAATGTATTCTAGTAAAGTTAGTCTGTAAACTAAGGTCAGTTTTGTTAGGTTGTTACAGCATTTAGTTAATAATCTAGAAATAGACCGTGGCCATCTTAAGTGTGGGCATCATGAAGCCAGACTGTATGACTTCCTGGATTTCAGCTTTGCAGATCTCGCACATGCTCAGTGCTGCACAAGCAATGTAATAGGTTTCAGTCAGGTTTGCAAGGACTACTGGGAAACATGATGCCTATCCCAGAAACCCTTGCAAATAGCCTCGTGACTTAATAGCCTAGGCTAATAAGGAGGAGGTAATGAAGGACTACAAAATAAAGGTATTTACAAGCAACAAAATAAATAAAAATTGTCCATTCTGAACACTATGAGATTAGGGCATGCAGCACAGACAAACCTAAAAAAATGTGTGGAACTCCACTTTAAGGAGATTCACCCTCTCTATTTGCCCTGTTTACTGTTATCATTGAAAGGTAAAAGAAAACCCTACATTTTTGGTTTGTCCCCAAAATAGGAATAGTGGAGAATATCTTCCAACAGACACTGGTTCTGGTGACAACCAGGGATTCCCTAACTTTATATGGATTTTCTCTCACTTCCTGTGTTCACTATGGGGGCAGCGAGCGAAGAGAAATCTCACTAGTGGGACACAGATGGTAAAAATAAAACTTACAGGGTTATACCTTTCCCTTAATTGCCATCCCTTAATCCAAAATGGGGGGGGGGGGGGGAAGTTTTGCATTTAGTTCAACTTTAAAGCTAAACTCCCAAGTATGATCTTTATTGCAAACTTTTTTTTGTTTTTTAAGTATTTTATTTAATCATTTAAAAAAAAATATAGGTTCAACAAGCATTATACAAAGTGTTAATTGCACTAAGACCCCTTTCCCACTGTGGCGTTTTTTTTTCAGGTGCTTTTGGGCTAAAAATAGAACCTGTAACGTGCCTGGAAAAATGGCTCCCCTGCAGTCTCAGTGTTAAATGCCCCAGGTTTTCACACTAAGGCGATGTGCTGGCAGGACATTAAAAAAACTCCTGTAAGCAGCATCTTTGGAGCGGTGTGCACACACCGCTTGTGCCCATTGAAGTCAATGGGCAGCACGGCCTAACCGCTGGCAAAGTGCCGCCACATCGGCCCTTTGCGGGTGGTTTTAACCCTTTTTCGGATGCTAGCGGGGGTAAAAGTGCCCCTCTAACGGCCGAAAACCTCCGCCGGTAAAAATAACAGTGCTTTACTGCAGATAACGCCCCTGCCCCAGTGTGAAAGGGGTCTTTGTGATTGCATATAACAAACAGAGTTTGCCTGAGATGGACCGCTATGGGTCCAAAATATGTACAGGAACATCCATCATCCTTGCACACTAAAACATTCTCACACACGCCATCTCACTCAAACCTCACTACCCCCTCCCTTAACATTAAATGTAAGAATCAGGGAGCCAGCAACCTAGGATGTAGCTAACCGCACTACCACAGATACAAGGATATGAGCCTGTTTCAATTACACTTTTTATTGTTGGGAGAGAGGAGTGTCCTTCCAGAAGGAGTTTGTAGTATCAAGCCAGGGCTGCCAAACCTTGAAACACTTTATTTATTGCAAACTTACATTGGTTCAGCTTGGACCAAACAATGTACAGTATCTCACAAAAGTGAGTACACCCCTCACATTTTTGTAACTATTTTATCGTTTCATGTGACAACACTGAACAAATTACACTTTGATACAATGTAAAGTAGTGAGCGTACAGCTTGTATAACGGTGTCAATTTGCTGTCCCCTCAAAATAACTCAACACACAGCGACGCTACAATACGCCGGAGGGTCGAATTTACATTGTTCTCTATGGAGACTGTTCACATCTCCTAATGCAGAACGCTGTATGTCGTCAGAACGTCGAACGCCGAATTTAAAAAAAGTCCCGGACCCTTTTTCGACGCGCGTATCGGGCGGCTTCGGCGTTCCGCATAGCCGACAATACAATGTAAAAAAATGGTTAAAAACGTTGCGTTTTGTCGCCGCAAATCGCATACGCGAAGGTGTGAGTGCAGCCTTATACAATCTGTACACTCACTTTACATTGTAGGAAAGTGTAATTTCTTCAGTGTTTTCACATGCAAAGATATAATAAATAAATAACATATATTTACAAAAGTGAGATACTTTATATATGTATACCTGAGGGCAGGGGCGGACTGACAACTCATAGAAGATTACGGGGCCCCCAGGCTTACAGATGGCCACCAAGCCAGGTGGCAGTGCAGAGGCGGGGCAGCTAAAATCTCGGGATTTTCACATTAAAAGCATGTTGGTTTTGGACATATCAGGGACAGATGTAAAAAAAACACAGATTTTCACATACTGTCCCTGGTTTTAATGAGCCTGGCAGCCCTGATGGGGCCCCCTAGTGGCATGGGGCCCTCGGGCAGTGCCCGAGTTCCTCAATGGTCAGTCCGCCCCTGCCTGAGGGTATGCTGGGGAAGCTCACAATCCCTGTAGTAGTTGGTCCCACTGCAGTGATTGCCACAATCCTCTGGATACTTTGCCAAGAGGCTTCTCCTCTGCATACTGACCACAGTGGGTCACTAGGTGAGTCTCCACCTTGCCCAGTCAGAGAAAGGCTTATAGACATTGTAAAAAAAAATACAGTGCAGTCTATGAAGCATTGTAGAGTGTGCAACCGCTTGGAATCATTGTGCCAAAAAAAAAAAAAACGGGCATATAGCATTGAATTTAATACGCTGTTTGAAAACTATTATTGGGAATGCCAAGCAAACCTTTGTTGAAGTAAAATTTAACAGTGGATACCTGTTGTGTTTTTTTTTTGTTTTTTTTTTGCCGGAACACCGCTTTAAGAACAGAAAGTTACTGTAAACTGTTAGGTCTTCCAACATGTAAAAAAGGAAAAGCTTGTTCTGTAATTGGCCCAAATGCAAACTAAAATACTGAACTAAAACTTGCAATAAAATGAAATGATACACAGATAGCTGATCTAGTTTAACCCCCTTCGCACCTAAGGGTAAAAAAATCTTAATGTCTAAGCCCAGTTTTGTAATTTTGACATTTGACACTACTTAACTGGATTATACCGCATTTTTTTTTTTTGCTTTCATTTATTGGTAAATGGTAATGGATATCTTTTTGTGTGTGTGTGTGTGTTTGTGTGTGTTTTTATTATTTATTTATGATCCTGATAATCGCAGCAATGCCACATATGTGTATGTTTAGTTGCTGTATGTACCCGTGATTCAACCCACAATAGTGCACATTTTGCTATTTGCTTTTTTTTTTATCCTACCTAAAACACACTGATTACTAATAAAAATAAATAATAATAAAAAAAAGCCCTGTGCAAAAAATACTGACCTTGACCCAAACACTAACCCTAGCATTGACCTAGATCAAACCTTGATCTAGGTATATTATTATTATTATTATTATTATTATTTATTTTTATTTTATTTTATTTTTTCAGCATATCTTTGCAAGGACGGGGAAAGATGCAATTGTATCTTTCTCATAAATTCCCAGAGACTCTGGGGCAGGCTTCACAGTAACTAATCACAGTGATAGCCAATTAAAGGCTATCACAGCGATCAGGTGACCCGGAATCGTACGTTCGAACGGGGCCTGGGGCTCTCGGTAAGATCCCGGTCACTGTGCGGCGTGCTCTCAGCACAAAAGGAGGTATGCAAATATGCAGGCTCACGGCAAAAATCCCAGTCCAGTGCAGTGCAAAAAAGAGTCTAGTCTCGGGAGGGGCACTGCCAGAAAATATATTTTTTTTGTGGGCAATTTATCAGGGAGTTTTGATTGTCACTTGCCACAAGTTGCAGATTGTCACTTGCCACATCACCTGCCACACGTTGATTGCTTGAGCACCACTGCTATAGAAAAACTGCAGCTTGAAGTAATAAAATCTTTCTTTTTAGGCTAAATTGTTTATTTAGGAGGCACTGGCAAACCAAAAATGGCTTCAAAGAGAATGGAGTATTTGAAATGACAAAATACTGTTTTCTATCATCTACAATACATATGGAGCCTTTACTAATAATTTTCCATTTTTATAAATATGGAGTGACAGTGCCTATGTATATTAATGAGCGGTTACTTAAAATTGACATCTATTAGCTCCTCCACAGTAATGGGAATCCATGGAGTAAACATGTTTTCTTTTTCCAGTATCTCATTGTCTCTTGGGGAAAAATCTCTTTGTCTCATTATGTTGTTTATTTTCCATTGCATCGTGTGCCTGGAATCCTTTTAAGAATTGCAAATAATGCACCCACTTATGGAGACTATTGAATAGGTTTTTTTTTTAGCTGTCATGTCAATGCACTGTATACAGATGAGCCCTCATTATATTCATCCACATCTCAGATGATGGCACGAATGACGTTTTTCTATATTAAAGCTATATTTTAAAGTGATTGTAAGGCTTTTTCTTTTTATTTATTGCCTGCTCTGTGCAATAGTTTTGCACAGAGCAGCCCTAATAATCCTCTTCTGGGATCCCCAGATGACACTCCTGGCTTCTCCTGAGCTCCCCCTCAGGAAGCTGCTTGATATTGGAGCATATGTGGCATGCTCAATCCCACTGTATTCGTCTATTGACACACACAGTGCAGCTTGGCCCCACCCCCGCTTTACTGGATTTGATTGACAGCAGCAGGAGCCAATGGCTCCCACTGCTTTCACTGAGTCCAGTGAAGAGGAAGAGAGAGCAGCCCTGGCGCAGCTCGAGATTGGGTTTAGGTAAGTATTTAGAGGGGGCAAGGGGAGTTTGCACATAGTCACGGCCTTTACAACTACTTAAAGCAGACTCCTCAATACGCAGTTGAAATATATATATATATATATATACTGTACTGTGTGTGTGTGTGTGTGTGTGTATGTGTATATATATATATAATATATATATATATATATATATAATTTTAAATGTGGTGTTTTTTTCTTTAGCCCTTTTTTTTTTTTTTTTCACCTGGTGATTTTGGCTCCAATCTATATTATTTTTCAGCTTCATTTACCAAGAAACAGGCCAAACTACAAAGACAAAGGGGCAGTTGGAGTATTGAGACAAAGTATTCAGCACTGACAGAGGTGCTTACAATAGTCGGCTTTATACAAAAAGAAAAAAACCACTGTTGATATAACTGCCAAAAAAGTGTTAGCAGGAGTTCAGCTTTAATTTGTTAGGCAAGTCCATCTAAAACTGCTTTTGCGTCCAACGCTACCTTCTCCGCGGACTAACAAAGCTGCTGTCTGAGGCTGTCTGATGCTTCTCATTCTAGAGTGGAGACACCCCAAGACGAGAAGTGCGTTACTGGTAGAATCACCAGATGAAACAAAGAAAATTAAAAGCCTACATAAGAAAATAAAAGCAGCCACCACATTTTAAAGCGGTTCTTCAGTCAGGTTTAAAAAAAAAAATAGTGTAGCTGCTGACTTTTAATAAAAATACACTTACCTGTCTGGGGATCCAGCGCTATCCTCACCCTGGCCAGTTCTTCACCAGTCTATGGGTACCTGCCATCTGCATGTTTACTGTGGTTTTACTGCCAGCTTCCCACCGCTGTGTGAATGGTCCTGCAGCCTCCTAGGACCTGTGATGTGTTCCAGAAGGCTGGGGGGGAGCAAGGCAGAATTATGTCCACTGTCAGACTGTACTTGCATTTCCTGTTCCTTTAATTTGCAAGGATTTCTCCTCACTTCCTGTTTGGCTATAACCAAACAGGAAGTGAGGAGAAATCCTTGCAAATTAAAGGAATTCCTAGGGGACCCCCAGGTCACCAGAACTAGTGTTACCATTAAAGGATTTCCCCTTTATTACTTTTCTGAGGACAACCCAAATTTTGGGATTTTCTTTTACTTTCCTTTTCAATGATAAAGGTAAACCGGACAAATAGGATGAATCTCCATGCCAGGGACATGGAAAGCAATAAAAACTGACAGGTGTTCTAATCCCTCTCCACTCCAGAGCAAAGTCTTGCCATTACTTACACTTGCCACTTCTACTTGCCACGTGCCTTCTTGAGAAGGGGGACCTTGCAGGCACTGCAGAATTTCAATCCATGGTGGTGTATTGTGTTACCAATAGTTTGTTTGGTTAATGTGGTCCCAACTGCCTTGAGATCTTTCACAAGCTCCTCCCGTGTAGTTCTGGGCTGATGCCTTACTTTTTTTTTCTCATGATCGTTCTTACTACATAAGGCAAAATCACTGTCTGTGTTGATGGGGGAATCGAGTGACTTTCTTTCCTGCAACTTGTGGTTTCAGGAAAGACATTTATATACAGGGATGGACTGAGACCAAAATTTGGCCCTGGACTTTATCCAGACCGGCCCACTATATGTTTGCAAACAAGAACAAAAACAGTATATAAACTATACGCAATTGTGCAAAAAAACATAAGTAGCATAACATAGGGAGCCCTCACTCACCTCTTATTATTTCACTTATTCTCCTCTGTATTTTTCTCATCCTTCTCACATCACTGCATGAAGTGGAGGGCGAGCTGCGCAGCCATTACTTTGACAGGCTGTCACTGAAACCGGCCCACTGAGCCATCGGCCCACCGGGAAACTCCCTGTAGTCCCTATGGCCAGTACATGCCTGTTTATATACATTGTATAGGCGGCCTACAGTATTGTGGGTGTTTTTTAAAGTGTGCAGTACACATCCTTTCAGGAGATTTTGTAGGGCATAGGATTTCAGAACTTCTTTTTGGGAGAATATAGACCATTTACTATTGTGTCTGGGTGGAGGTGACACAAGAAAAATTATGCATTAGGTCGTATGGCCATGGATGTGTTCCAGTTGACATTTTGGGGAAAACATATTTGAATTTTCTGATGTTTACCCAATTTTCATCGTTTAAGGCTCTGTTCACATTATTGCATAGCAGGAACTATAGTTTCAGCTATATGATGTTGACATGCAATTATTCACCTGATTCTGCGTGTCGCATAGGGCAACCCATTCTATTTAGGGCAGCCCCGATTGCTGCATGATCCTGTTATCCAACAATTGCAGCATAATCGCATTGTGTAGGGTGTGCCATTCAATGATAATGGCACCCAAATGTCCGTGGCACTTTGTGCATGTGATTGTGCTGCAATGTTGCTCCATTTACACTTTGCTGTTTGGGATATCGCATAGAATCGCTGTGATTCTGATCATGATTCCCAAATCATGTGGCAATCGAAGCACAACGTACTGAGCGTGTTTGGGTGCCATTATTTTTTAAATCCAATGCGATTTTGCCACAGTTTTCAGATGGCAAAACACTACTTTAAAAATTGTGCAAAGCTTGTTGCCCTAAAAGGAGCACAAGCTCCTTTTTGGGCAACAAACGCGCATAGGGCAGCCCATTCGCTACTCTATGTGACACGCATAATCGCATGTCAGAATGGCGTAGCTGGAACGCTCGTTCCCACTACATGATGATCTATATATTGTGACAGGAAGTCAGGTAAACCTGTGGGTGTTGTCAGACGGGAGATGCATTTCTGCTTGTTTAGACAATACACCAATTACTACCAGGTGTCGTCTGCAGAAGTAGCCAGAAAGGTTTAGGGCAGGGTTATGCAATTGTCGGACCTCCAGCTGTTGCAAAACTACAAGTCCCATCATGCCTCTGCCTCTGGTTGTAATGCTTCTGGCTGTCAGAGTTTTGCTATGTCTCATGGGACTTGTAGTTCTGCAACAGCTGGAGGTCCGCTAATTGCATATCCCTGGTTTAGGGCGTTGGAAAGCTTCAGCTGCTCAGAATGAGGCAATTAGGGCCTCTATAAGTTATCCAGAGGATGACTACTGATTGCTGCATCCTGAGGCTTTTTGAGAGCAGTGAGAAAGACTTCTGAAGAGGTGAGGTGGTTGTTGATTTTTCTGTGTGATAAAAATCAAAAAGACTATTGTATATGTGTGTGTGTGTGTGTGTATATATATATATATATATATATATATATATATATATATATATATATATATATATATATATATATATATATATATATATATATATATATATATATAATTTGTGATGTATTTGGCTGTTTTATGATCTAGTTTGAATTTTGATGTTAAAAACTTGTTAGAAAACTTTGTTCTAAAAAATTGCATACCACATAAACTGTCTGGGTTTATTACAGTAGGTATTTACGATTCTGCTGTGTGGCACAGAGCAAAGTGCACTTGGCTTAGGTTTTCTGAGAATGGAGCTAATAATAGAACATAAAGGTGTAAGATAAAGATTACCGAGGTTTGCATTCTTCCTTTTTATGTTCATGGGTCAATATGGTATTTGATTAACTATTGCATTAGTCACATTTTTGTGTTCTGCATGCAATACAAATAAATAAAATAAAGTGTTTTTTTTAAATGATTGAAAGCTGTAACTAGTCAGCGTGCAGAAATGCCTGGAGAGTTTACCTTTTCAGTGTTTGATCTTGGTGTCTTTACTTACACCTTGATATAATAAAATTGGAGAGACCCATTGTAGTGTTAAAGGAGAAGTTTGATTTTCACGTTTTTGGGCTATTTATACTTACCTAGGTAGATTGAGCATCAGACTGATGCTCCAGCTGTCCCCCACCACCTGTGCACTGAGAAACGAGCCACCGAACATCGCCGCTAGTTTGGTTCTCACAGATCCCCGAGAGGAAAGAGGCTGACTTTCAGTCAGCCTCTTTCCTCCCTGCTTCTCCACTCTCATTGGAGATCTGAGCAGTGGAGGGGTGGGGAGAGGCTGTCTCGGCAGCTCACTGAGACTGCCATCAATCAGGGCAGCTGGCGGATCCCGACTTGGGAAGTCATGATGATGCGCTGCCCCGACTGATGACAGTGACATCAGCGGAGAGCGGATTTCAGACCGCTCTCCACTGAAAACGGGTCACAGGAGTGCAAAACAAATTGCACTCCTGTGACCCATAGGGTGACCACATTTCCAAACTACCATTCAGGGACACCCTCCCTTCCCAAAAATCAGCTTGTGCTGTAAGGACACACAGCACGATACTCTCTGGATCAACTACTCCTGGTGCTCTCCAATGAGCTGAAAGTGAAACCGCCCCCCTTATTTTCCTTTTCTCAAGAGACAATAAATCCAGTTCCTCTAATCTATCCTCTACCTAGCTGAGCTCCTCCATGCCTCTTATAAGTTTAGTTGCCCTTCGCTGCACTTTCTCCAGTTCCCCGATATCCTTTTCATGAACTGGTGCCCAAATCTCTCGATCTCTCTCTATCTCTCTCTCGACAGGTACCCACTCTTGTTTGCTAAAGGCTGTCGCAATGGAAATCCCCCCCCCCCTTGCGGCTTCGCAGCAGGCTCACTGAACTATGCTTTGGGTTTACATCTACTTTAATAAGTGATGATATACTGGGGTCACAACGGCAGCTTTTTATGTTAATTGTGTACAGACCCTTTTCATGCTGAGATGGTTTTCAGGTGCTTTTGCGCTAAAAATAGCACCCGAAAACTGCCTCCCATTCATTTCAATGGATTCCACTGGGGGGGGGGGGGAGAGGTTGGGTGCGCTTGCAGGGCGGTGAAAAAGGTCCTGCAAGCAGCATCTTTGAGGCATGTGTGTAGTTCTTTAAAAAGCGCCTCAAAAGCGCCCCTGCCCATTGAAAGGAATGAGCAGCACTTCCAGCGCAGTGCAAAACGTCTTTTTTCCTTTAATCTTAAAAAGCGTACCGCTAACGATGAAAAACCACCAGCGGCTATTCATGTGCTTCAGTGTGACAGGGGTCGTAAGTTGAATAAATGTATAAAGTTGATACAGTTACATTACCATATGTTACGGAAAGATAAAAACGAATAGTGTTTGTAAGTTTAGTGCATGTTTTTTTTTTTTTTTTTCTTTTTTTGATGCGCTATACAAATGTTCAGTCTGTGATATGTGATAATAGACTGGATATCACTTTGCATGCTCCTTTTGAATGGACCTCTGTGCAGTGCACCTGTTGGGTATCAATTATACCTATTAAAACGATGGTGCTTTTCAAGTGCAATATATCAATGAAGGTGATTCTTCAAGATTCCTGTAGTAAGTAGCACAGCAGTTTAAAAAAAATAAAAAATAAAATAGAATTTTTTTCTGTGTCTTTTCATTTGTTGTTATGCCCATAAACATAGAGCAGGGATTTCCAAACTCTCTAAACAAAGGGACAGTTCACTGTCCTTCAGACTTGAGGGGGCCTGGACTGTGGGCATTGGGAGTATAAAAAGTGTTGACGTTCATGGGAATAAACAATGCCCCATCTTTGGTGCCAGTGGTAGAAATATCTTTCCATTGTGGGTGTCATTGGGCCCCATTATTGATGTCATTGTGCCCCAGTGTTGCTTTCCACGAACTGTATTTTGCACCAGTATGAGCATTAATATTTTGCACTTGCATAGTTTTTTTCCTTAAAGAAATACAGCCAAAGCTCGTTTGGCTGTACTTCTGTGGATTACCGGAGTGCAGTGCAGTGCGTTCTGCACTTCCGTGACCCGTTTTCAGCAGACAGCGGTGGAAGTTCACTCTCTGCTGATGTCACAGACGATCCAGGCTTGAGCAAGATCATAACAATGAAGTCGGGATGCGGCCACATGCCTGGACCGGCACCCGGCTCAACCTCTCGGAGAGCCACTGCGAGCCTAAGCTGGCTGCTCCCGCCCCCTCTACAGCCCAGCGCTCCAGTGAGCGTGGGAGATGGCAAAGCAGAGAGCTGGTGACTGATAGTCATCAGCTCTCTGCTAAGGGAGCCCTGAGAACTGAGCGATTTACCGGTGTTGGATCGCTCAGTTCTCAGTCTTGGAGGCACCGGGGGACAGATGGAGCATCAGACCAATGCTGCATCTGCCTAGGTAAGTATGATTTAGTTAAAAAAAAAAAATATTTAAAAAAAACATACTTCTCTTTTAAGGAATGTATTGTACTCACAAATTTTGCATACACACAAAAACTCAAATCCCTTATGTTCAGAAATGCTGATGCTGAAATATACTGTGTGCAAGAGGTGAAATAAAGAGAGCACCAAATTCAGACAAAGACAGTTATTGGTTGATCCTGCCTTTCATCAGAGCTCACGTAACCAGTGCCTTGTTGTTGAATGTGTGAACCCAGTGCAAGTGGTTTATTTGACCATGGGTTCACTTTGACATTGTAGGAACAAAAGGTTGTATTTGGCACCTTCCTTTGTGAATATAGTGTGCCCATTCACCCCAAAAGGTGTACTTTTTATGCATATACTGACAAATAAAGTCAATTAACCTCTGCTTATTCAGGTCTCCCCACCAGGTCTCCCCACCTATCTATTAAACAGGGCTTGACAAATTTGCTTGGAATCTAGGAGCCAGCTAAAAGTTAGGAGCCAGGAACGTCCCGCCGAGCTTGCGCGCAGAAGCGAACGCATATGTGAGTAAATGAATGAATGAAAAACTTATATAGCGCAGCACATGCGAAGCAAATCGCCTCTGGGCGCTTGATGTTCCTGTCTCCTTTGAGATCAAAAGAGATGCGTCTTAATCTTTCTCCTGAAGACTAGATAGTTCTCCTCCAGCCGAATACTCGCTGGTAAGGCGTTCCATAGTCTGGGACCCTGGACAGCGAATCTCCTTTCTCCTTTGGACTTTAATCTGGCTTTTGGTATCTGAAGCCGATTTTGATTGGTGGATCGTAGAATACGATTGGGATTGTGAACTTGTAATTTTTCGCATAGATAATGGGGAGCATTCCCATGGATACATCTATGCGTTAGACAGAGAGCTTTAAAGGAGATTCTGTCTCTAACTGGAAGCCAGTGAAGGGATCTCAGTGAAGGTGAGATTGATTCCCAGGGTTTTTTCCCAGTCACAAGTCTGGCGGCCGTATTTTGAACGACTTGAAGACGAGCGATCTGGTACTTGGGGAGTCCGAGGTAAAGGGCATTTGCATAGTCCAGTCTGGAATTTACAATCGCTCCCACCACGACCGCTAAGTCTTTCTTGGGGATAAAAGGCGCGAGTCTGCGTAGTAGGCGCAGCAGATGGTGAGATCCGCTGACTACTGACCCTATTTGTGCGTTCATTGTCATGTCGGAGTCAAAGATGACCCCAAGACTTTTGACTTTGGCGCTAGGGGTGATAATTTTGCCCAGAATGGGCGGCGGGATCCAAGTTGGTGTCGATAGATTCCTACGCTTGGCGTGAAACAGAAGAAGTTCTGTTTTTGCTCCGTTGAGTTTGAGATAACTCTTTGTCATCCAGTCCTCTATCAGAGAGAGGCATGTCTCTAGATTGAGGTGGTGATCCTTTTTATTGCAAATGCGGAAGTACAGTTGCGTGTCATCTGCATAGGAGTGATATAGCAGTTTTTGGCTGCTGATGATTTCGAAGAGAGGACGCACATAGATGTTGAATAACATCGGCGACAGGGGAGATCCTTGAGGGACCCCGCACGATAATGTGCGTTGTTCAGAAGTGAAGGGTCCTAGCTTCACTATTTGCGATCTGTTTTCCAAAAAAGAGGAGAACCAGGATAGATCGCGTTCTGCGACTTTAGCTACTTTAGCCAGCCGAGTCAGCAACAGCTTGTGATCTACTGTATCAAAGGCTGCGCTTAGGTCCAGCAGAACCAGAAGAGAAGATTCTCCTTCGTCTGCGGCCTCGAACGTCGTCCCATATCTTAAGCAATGCTGTTTCCGTCCCGTGTCCGGGACGGAATCCTGATTGAAATGGGTCGAGTAAGTTGTGGGTGTCTAGATGCTGTTGCAGCTGCTGTACCACTGCTTTCTCCATTACCTTGGAGAGAACATTTAGGCCTGTTATGGGGCGCCAGTTGAGTGGATCCTTAGGATCCAGGGTGGCTTTCTTCAGGATGGGTTGAATGAAGCCCTCCTTCAACTGGGAGGGCATTATGCCCTCCTTGAAGGATTGGTTGACAAGCTGCGTGACAGGAGGTGCCAAGATGTCGGCGCATTCCTTCAGCAGTTTAGTGGGAATAATATCATTTGGCGCAGTGCTGTTGCGCAGAGTGGCGACCACATATGAAAGCGCTGTTCAAACCAAATATGTGAGGTATCGCCATGATTGGTAGAGCGAGAGCAATATTTCTAGCCCTAGACCTCCTCTGTAACTCAAAACATGCAACCTGTAGAATTTTTTTAAATGACGCCTATGGAGATTTTAAAGGGTAATAATTTTTTCGCCATTCCACGAGCGGACGCAATTTTGAAGCATGACATGTTGGGCATCAATTTACTCAATGTAACATTATCTTTCACAATATTAAAAAAAATTGGGCTAACTTTACTGGTGTCTTATTTTTTTTTAATCAAAAAAAGTGCGTTTGTAAGACCGCTGCGCACATATGGTCTGACTGAAAGTATTGCAACGACCGCCATTTTATTCTCTAGGGTGTTTAGAATAAAAAATATATAATGTTTGGGGTTCTAATTGGAGAGAAGGAGATGGCAATGAAAACAGACAGGGGAAGCTACATTAGCATTGCTAGTTGTCTTGTCATACCAACTGCCACCACAAGATGGCGCCAGATCACAGAAGGAAGCATAGGCCTGTAGAAGGCCGCAAAGCTGCGGCCTAAATTACCGGCCGGCGCGGCCCAACGCGATCGTGTGGCAGGGGAGGTGGGGGCGCACGGAGACACAGGATACCCCAGCTGTGCCGCCCCAGGTCGCTAATTCTAGTCACAATTGCAACCTGCCACCCAGGGTTTGTCGAACCCTGTATTTATACATTGCAAAAAAAGTAGTTTGTTGAAAGTTTTTGTGTTTACTGAGTTTTCTGAAAACTCTTGCAGCCTTCTGATGACATGCATGCACTACAATGTGTCTTTTACTGCAAAAAGACAGTAAGAAACAGAAGGCCTCCCGGTGACACCGGGGGAGGCACATACCTGGTAGAATAGCTGTTGCCACCTGGGATGCATGGTGCTTCCTGTTTGGCTATGGGACACGACGTGAAAGGAAATCTTCACACACACACACAGATGGTGAAAATAAATCTGACCGGGGTTATAACCCTTCCTTGCTCTATCATGAAAAAAAAGTTTTGCCTATAGTTCTATTTTTAACAGAATAGTATGTGTCAGTTGTGTTTTTCTTTTGTGAGAATACTGCCAATGTTTAGCTAATTCTGTAAACATGTTTTGCCCAAAAAAAAAAAAAAAGGCTCAAGTCCCGTTTGGGGGGCAGTAACGTGCATTGGAAGCCTATTCAAAATAAATGTTGCCTTAAAGGGGAGTTCCAGCCAAAAATTGTGTTTGTTTATTAAAAGTCAGCAGCTACAAAAAGTGTAGCTGCTGGCTTTTAATAAACACTCACTTACCAGCTCCTGCGTTCCAGCGATGCGCCGCCCGGGGCTCCGTTCCTCCCCCCCCCCTCCCCGACCGGCGTCTTCATTCCGACTGTGGGCACCCAGCCGTGACAGCCTTCGGCTTCACGGCCGGGCACCCACTGCGCATGCGCGAGCCGCACTGTGCACGCGTGCGCGGAGCGGCTCGCCGCTGATTGGACAGGCGATCGCATGGGACCTGTCATGTGTCCCATGCGATCGCCTAGGGGAGGGGCTGCAATAAGGCGATTAAGCTTAATCGCCTTACCAGCCCCTCGGCGGAAGCAGGAAGTGGGACAGGAAGTCCCACTTCTCCTGAAGCCCCCACTCCCCCCCCAAAAAAAATTACATGCCAAATGTGGCATGTAAGGGGGTGTGGAGTGGATTAAGCAGAAGTTCAATTTTTGGGTGGAACTCCGCTTTAAAGCAACACATTTTGACGTGCTGTAATATACTGCAGCTCATTGCAACCGTGTGAGGCCTGCCTGGGTGCTTGGTGGCTGTTAAATGAGCAACTATAGAAAAAATGAAATCTTGCTTAGTAATATGGTGCATCTAAAGGCCCGTACACATGATCGGATATTCCGACAACTATTGTCCGATGGACGTGTTTTTTCAGATAATCCAACCGTCTGTATACTCCATCAGACAATTGTTGTCGGCATTTCCGACAACAAATGTTGGATGGTCATACTCTCAAATTGTCCGGCAACAAACGTTGGATTATCCGATCATGTGTACACAAATCTGTCGGACTAAAATCCAAAGTACAAACAGGCATACTCCGAACCAATGCTAACCATAAGGCAACATTAGCAGACGTTGCCCTAAGGGTGGCGCTAAAGAGCAGAAAAACCATGTAGTTTCTTGAATATTGGCTGAAAAAGTTCTGCTGTCTGTATGCAGAACAATTTCACGGCCAATGCCCTTCGGACAAAAATCCACGGATTTGTCCGATGAAAATCAGATCGTGTGTAGGAGGCTTTAGATTTCCCCAATAGAATAGAAGAGGTAGGCACTGTTTCACCACACATACCTATGTCGATTTATCAAGGTCTGCAAAGGTCACTTTAATTAAGCATTATAAACACTGTTAATTTCCATTCACAAGCAGAAAGCTTTGTACTTAGAGACAAACGTGTCTAAACTTGTTTGGAAGGTCACACAGAACAGTCTACCTTGAGAATAACACGGATTTTGTTTGATCTCCTGTGTTAGTATTGGCCTCCGTCAAATACTGTGTAGATTACGATTTATGCTTAAAATCGCCAGACATAACCTTGGTGCATATGTTCACTGCATGACAGGAGTTTTTGTTTTGTCCCATTTATGAAGAAGTGAGCAGTTATTATTGTGTGTCGGAGAACGTACTCTGAACATTTTTTATGGTTCATCAGTCTTTGTGGATACATTGAATTGAAAAAGTATTCATACCCCTTGAAATTTTCCATATTTTGTCATGTTGCAACCAAAAACATCTATTTTATGTGATAGATCAACACAAAGGGGCACAGAATTGTGAAGTGGAAGGAAAATTATTAAAGCGGGGGTTCACCCAAAATTTTTGTTTTTAACATTACATTTAGCCGAGTTGTGAGAATGACATTAGGCAGTTTTTTTTTATAATTCATTGTCGTACATACCGTATTTTCACCGTGGCCCCGGGTATGTAATCTGCTGAACTGGGTGTTCCTAATTCACTGACAGGCTTCCGACCGGCGCATACAGCGCGTCAAGAGTTGCCGAATGTCGGTGCGCAGACGCCGTATAGAGTCGACTCGCAGTCCGGCTTCTTTTTTGCAACTGAGCTATGACTAAGCATTGGTTGTCAATGTGAAACGCGTCAGTTTTTGTTACCCCACTGTTTGCTGTTTTAGTTATATTTTTTGACTGGAATAAACAGGCGCTATTAAGTTTTTACATCCATTGGAGTGCGGCTGTCCATTTCTTTTTCCCTACATTGCACTATGCATTGCCTGCACCCACTTGAGTTTTTGAACTTTACTCACCACTGAAGAGTGTCGTCTGGAGCAGCGGTTTTCCCTTTCACTGCAATTACAGCTGCAAGTATTTTTTGGGGATGTCTCTACCAGCTTTGCACATCTAGAGAGTGACATTTTTGCAAAATAGCTCAAGCTCTGTCAGATTGGATGAAGAGCATCTGTGAACAGCAATTTTCAAGTCTTGCCACAGATTCTCAATTGGATTTAAGTCTGGACTTTGACTGGACCATTCTAACACATGACTATGCTTTGATCTAAACCAGGGGTCTCCAAACTATGGCCCTCTAGTTGTTCAGGAACTACAATTCCCATCATGCCAGTCATGTCTGTGAATGTCAAAGTTTTACAATGCCTTATGGAAAGTTTAGTTCCGCAAACAGCTAGAGGGCTGTAGTTTGGAGATCCCTGATCAAAACTATTCCATTGTAGCTCTGGCTGTATGTTTAGGGTCGGTGTCTAGCTGGAAAGTGAACCTCTGCACCAATCTCAAGTCTTTTGCAGACTAACAGGTTTTCTTCTAAAATTGCCCTTTATTTGGCTCCAACCATCTTCCCATCAAATCTGACCAGCTTCCCTGTCCCTGCTGAAGAAAAGCATCCCCACACTATGATTCTGCCACCACCATGTTTTACGGGTGTTGTGCAGTGTTAGTTATCTGCCACACATGGCGCTTGCTTTCAGACCAAAAAAGTACAATTTTGGTCTCATCTGACCAGAGCCCCTTCTTCCACATGTTTGCTGTGAGTGTCCCCCAAATGGCTTCTCACAAACTGGGTTTCTTATGGCTTCCTTTCAACAATTGCTTTCTTCTTGCCACTCTTCCATAAAGGCCAGATTTGTGGATTATATGACTAATGGCTGTCCTGTGGACAGATTCTCCCACCTGAGATGTGGATTTTGCAGCTCCTCCAGAGTTTCCATGTGCCTCTTGGCTGCTTCTGATTAATGCTCTCCTCGTCCATCCTGTCAGGTGGACGGCCATGTCTTGGTAGGTTTGCAGTTGTGTCATGCTGTTTCCATTTTCAGATGATGGATTGAACAGTGCTCCATGAGATGTTCAAAGCTTGTGATATTCTTTTATAATCTAACTCTGCTTTAAACTTCTCCGCAACTTTATCCCTGACCTGTCTGGTGTTCTTTGGCCTTCATGGTGCTGTTTGTTCACTAAGGTTTTCTAATAAACCTCTGAGGGCTTCGGAGAACAGCTCTATTTACTAACTAGGTGACTTCTGAAGGCAATTGGTTCCACTAGTGGTATTAGAGTAAAGGGGGCTGAATACAAATGCACTCCACACTTTTCACATATTTATTTGTAAAAAAATAATTAAAACTTCTTATTTTCCTTTCACTTCACAATTATGTGGCACTTTTGAGGTTATTTACGAAAGGCAAATCCACTTTGCACTATAATTGCACTTGGAAATACAGTCACTCTAAGTCCCCATTGACACCTGAGCGTTTTGTAGCTTGAAGCTACAAAACGCTGGAGGGGGAAAAAAATCTATTATTCTCTATGGAGATGGTTCACATCTCAACTCCAAAACGCCTGAAGGCAGAAGCTCCAAAACCTCTGAAGCTCAAAAAAGTTCTGGGAAGTTTTATAGGCAGATTTGGGCGTTTTTCTGCTTTTTACAATGGTGTCCTTTTGACCTGTACAAAATCGAGACAAAAACGCGGTAAAATTGCGCGACTTTTTGCCTGAAAACGCTTTGCTCAGGTGTGAATGGGGCATAAATCTAAGGGGAAGATCTGAAATGAGGGGAAGCTCTGCAGATTTTGTCATTCAATTATGTGCAAGCAAAAACGCTGTTTTATTTTCCTTGCTTGCCCCCCGCTGATCTACAGCTACTTTACTTCCCATTTAGTGCACTTTCAGGCGCACTTGTAGTGCAAAGTGGATTTTCCTTTAGTAAATGACCCCCTTTGTGTTTATCAAAATAAATAAATATTGAAGCGCTACCCCCGCAGGAGCTGCTGGTTAGATTTGGGATCAGCTTGTTACCTTTTGTAGCATATCTAGGGGTATGATGAAAGTAGATGGTGTGAGTAATAATAGAATGTCCAAAACCGCAAAGTGTCGTTTTCTGTGCTTTTATTCTTGTGCCCAACACGGCAACAGGTAACTTCAGGTGAACAGAGGAAAGATGGTGAAAGGAGAAGTTGCAGCTTCAGGCCTTTACTATTTACAGAAGCAGCCCTGCTTCTCCGATACCTTTGCTTCGTCGCCACTCCAGCCGGAGTGGGTGTAGTTTACCCGGACAGTCTCTCTCACAGAACTGGCAGCCGGGAAATATCACTCAGAACTCTGAGAAGGAAACAAGCCTCTGCCACAGACTTGGCTCAATTTTATAGGAGTGGTACCTCTGCCACAGGCCCTTGCTCTGGAGTACAACTTGATGGAGAGATTCCTTCTCAGTACATAAAATTGCCTGAATTGTCTTCATAAAACAAACTCCCAGTGTCCGGTCACCTTGATCCCCGATGGCTTGTCTGGGCTCTCCTCAGACTGACTCCCCACCGAACAGCACAACTCGCTTGGGATCTTCTCATAGAGGTGGGGACCCAGTAAGGCACTGGGGCCCCTCTGCAGCTTTAGTTGCTCTGGGCCATGAGAGCCCAGAGTCAGGAATTCCACGTAGCACATGTGCCCTGGCCTGGTAGGCCATATCGCCGGGGCCCGTGATGTGCGCACACCCTAAAGGTGGGTGCCGCACCCAGATCCAACCTCGAACTCCCGACGTCAAGATGGCATCCTAAAGAAGTACCCTCCCCCAGCATGCCCCATGAGGGAAAACTTCCTCTAATTGGCTGCTGGCAAGAAGGCGCTCCCGCTGGTCCCCAATGCCGCCACCTGTCATTCCAAGATGGAAAGGCATCTCTGGATGACAGAATGAAACAGCACAGCACTAAACTAACATAAATCGAATGAATTAGAGCTGAGTAATTCTCTCATCACCCCTCTAAATTTAAACAGCGTCCGTACTTGGAAGTACAGGGGCGCTACACTATAAAATACATTTACGTTTTTGGTTGTAACATGACAAAATGTGGAAATTTCAAGGGGGGTATGAATACTTTAAGGCACTGTATTAGTGTGAAGCCCCATACACACTATCAGTTTTCCTGCAGGTTTTTCTCTTCAGATTTACCAAAACCATGTAGTGCAAGGGCCTGCCTGCTTGCATACAAATTGAAACTCTTAGGCGGCGTACACACGACCGAGGTTCTCGCTAGAAACCAGCGAGAACCTCGCTGGGAGCTGCATTCCAGCGAGAACCTCGGCCGTGTGTACGCTCTCGGCGAGCATCCCGTCCGGAATGCCGTCGAGCCGAAATAGAGAGCATGTTCTCTATTTGCTCGACGGCCCGTCGGGATGAATGGCTGGTTGCCATTCCCGACGGGCGGGTCGCCGAATCTGACGGCCGGCAGAGAACCTCGACGGGCGGAACGATATGTTCAGCCCGTCGAGGTTCTCTGCCGTGTGTACGCCGCCTATAGGTTTGACCTCATATTAGATGGTTTTGGTAAATCTGAAGAGAAAAACCTGCAGGAAAACTGATAGTGTGTATGGGGCTTAAGTTTTAAAGCATGCCTCAAAACCTTCTGAGATGGGGAAAAAGGGGCACATTTTGGCACAAATTATATAGGCAACGGGCACACCACCTGCCATGCACCTGATTACGTGGACCATGATGAATTAATTAATTTGCAAAAGATGTCTGGATAAACGTGACACTGTCACTTTGCTCTGCTGAGTAAGGTTACAACATTTATCATGCCTTTAAAATGAGATAAGGCAGCTGTCTGAGGCAACAGGTTACTTCAAGGTAATGGGACACAAAGTAATTTTTTCCGTTCACGCACGGTGTACCACAGTGTAACCCTGTGCAAGGCTGTGTTTACATGTAGGGGGATGCACCGATGTTCATTGCATCCCCTGGCCTGTAGGCAATCCCATTGAATACAGCTGCTGTTGCCAATATGCCATGGTTGTGGGTGCATGGCCCCGAGTGCAAACTGTGTGAGTTCGGGGATGCGCACCCGCTGCGTTTTTAAGTTTACATCAATGTGACTTCCTGGACAGAGATTCATGGAACACCTGTGCAGGTAAACACAGCTTCACGTAAGCAGACGTTGTAATATGTCCCATGTGAACGAGGCCTAAAAGTTACTGTTTCATTGAAGAGTGGGTATGGCGCAATAAATACAGGACTAGTGGCAGGGGTGTGGCCAGAAAATAGCCTTTGACTTTCTGGAGGGGTTGAGAAATTCAGTGAGGTGAAGTCATTTAGGTGAGTTAAGGTCTCGATTCAAATTTGCAACCGTCTGCACTAGACGCGCTCCTTCATTAAAATCGTGCTATGGTTAACCACTTCCATACAGGGCATTTTCACCCCCTTCCTGCCCAGACAAAACTAACGCCTCCCCCCCCCCCCCCCCACAAATAGAGCTTTCTTTTGGTGGTATTTGATCACCTCTGCGGTTTTTGTTTTTTGCGCTATAAACATATACGAATTCTTCTACATATTTTTGGTAAAAAAATCAAAATAAACGTATTTGATCGGTTTGCGCAAAAGTTCTAGCGTCTACAAAATAGGAAATAGAATTATGGCATTTTATTTGATTTTTATTTTTTCTACTAGTAATGGCGGCGATCTGCGTTCTTTTTATTTTTATTGTGACCGTTGCATTGCGGCGGACACATCGAATACTTTTGACACATTTTTGGGACCATTCACATTTATACAGCGATTAGTGCTATAAAACTGCACTGATTACTGTGTAAATGTGACTGGCAGGGAAGGGGTTAACACTAGGGGGCGCTGAAGGGGTTAAATATGTTACCTAAAGTGTGTTCTAACTGTTAGGGGGACTCACAAGGGGAGGAGATCGATGTGTGTTCCTCTGTACTGGGAACACACATCAGTCTCCTCACCGCTGACAGGCATGGATCTGTGTGTTTACACACACAGATCTATGGTTCTGCCGTGATTGCGGGCAATCGCGGGTGCCCGGCGGACATCGCGACCGCTGGGGCACTCGCACCGGGTCCCGAGCAATGCGGCCCCCTAGCGGCTGGAAAAGCAAGGACGTCATATGACGTCCAGTCTGAAGGAAGAGAGGTCCCCACCGAGTCATAGTAAAATGAGAGGTTAAAGGGGTCGTAAAGATTTGTTATTTTTATTTTCTAAATAAGTTCCTTTTAAGCTAGTGCATTGTTGGTTCACTTACCTTTTCCTTCGATTTCCCTTCTAAATGTTTTTTTTCTTTCTTTGTCTGTCTGAATTTCTCACTTCCTGTTCCTAAGTAAGCTGTTCTGGCTGACTAACCACCAGCCAGATGGAGGTAAGCTTACTGAGGAGGTACAGGAAGTGAGAAATTCAGACAAAGAAAAAAAACATTTGGAAGGGAAATAGAAGGAAAAGGTAAGTGAACCAACAATGCACTAGCTTTAAGGGACCTATTTAGAAAAAAAAAAAGCATTTTTTTTTATACTTACCAGAAGCAGCTGTTACTAGGCAGATCTCCTAATCTGCCTCTTCCTTGTGCGCAGTAGGGAATCGGGCAGTGAAGCCGCAACTCTTCACTTCCCGATTCCCTCTCCGAGGATGGCGGCGGGGCAGCCGTGACCCGATTGATTGCTTGACTTCGGCTGCTAACATCGCGGGCCCCCTGGACAGGTAAGTGTCCTTATTAAAAGTCAACACCGACAGTATTTGTAGCTGCTGACTTCTAATTTTGTATTTATTTATTTTTAAAGCCGGACCGCCGCTTTAAGAATGCTTAAAATATTGATTTACTTGTGGCTCCTCGTTTAATGACCAATTTGTTTACCGACCTGGTCGTTGGAACGGAACCTGTTCCTTGAAGGGGTTGTAAAGGTAAAAAAAAAAAAATTCTTCTAAATGGCTTCCTTTACCTCAGTGCAGTCCTCCTTCACTTACCTCATCCTTCGATTTTGCTTTTAAATGTCCTTATTTCTTCTGAGAAATCCTCACTTCCTTTTCTTCTGTTTGTAACTACACACCGTAATGCGAGGCTTTCTCCCTGGTGTGAAGAAAACCTCTTGAGGGGGGAGAGGGTGAGCAGGTAAGTCAGGACACTGTCTACTTAGCAAATAGAGAAAGGAGCTGTGTGTTAGTGGGCGTCCTGACACTCCTGCTCGCCCCCTCAAGAGGCTTTCTCCACACCAGGGAGAAAGCCTCGCATTACTGTGTGTAGTTACAGACAGAAGAACAGGAAGTGAGGATTTCTCAGAAGAAATAAGGACATTTAAAAGCAAAATTGAAGGATGAGGTAGGTGAAGGAGGACTGCACTAAGGTAAAGCTATTTAGGGAAAAAACAATTACCTTTACAACCCCTTTGTGAGGAGTACCTGTATATCTTTTGACATGTCAGTTCACTATGCTGTTTATATACTGGGTAAATAATAGTGATGTATGTTAAATGTTGGGAGGGTGAGTAAAAAGTGGAAGGGCTAGTTGTATAAATGTACACGTGTTACTTGTTCCTTGTCTTTTTATATGAATAAAAATAACTTGAATTAAAAAATAAATACATTTTATCTAATAGTAATCGTCTCCCCAGGACAGGCAGCACATATATTTTAAAATACGATTATCATGAGATAAAATGTTTAAACACCATTAAAATTGTTCTGCTACAGCATAGTGAACTGCCCTGTTTGTTTCCATACAGAAATAAGGAGGATGCTTGGATGGACACATGCAAATCTTTCTATTCTAATCCTCATGTTGTGTCTAGAACCACTGGTTTATAGCACAGATGCAGTCAAATGCTATGTGTAGATCCGAATGTCTCATTTGCATTTTTTTCATGGTTTTCTTTGCTTTCGTCAGTGCTGTGGGCTCAAACTATTATGGTTTAATGAATTTAAAATGCCTTCATTAGGCAATTTACAGATGATGTTACCGTACAATGGGGTCAATTCACAAAGAGAAACGTTATTGGTTTTCTTCAGTTGTTATATTCACGAAAGCTATAATCGTTATTTAACATAGTCGTTATGGTTTTCAACTGACTCTTTATCCAATCGTTATGCTAACTACTCAGACGTTATTATTAAGATTTGGGACGTTAAAATAACTCTTAAGATCGTTAAATAATGCTGGAGAGATGCATTCTGGGAGCAGAAGGGGAGGAGAACAGCTGCATGTGGAAAAGAGCAGATAAATTAAATTAACGATTGCTTAACGATCGATAACTGTCAAAAAAATCTTTGTGAATTGCACTTTTGTACATATTTAACGATTTGACTCTTTAAAATAACGATTTGACTCTTTAAAATAACGATTTGACTCTTTAAAATAACGATTTGACTCTTTAAAATAACGATTTGACTCTTTAAAATAACGATTTGACTCTTTAAAATAACGATTTGACTCTTTAAAATAACGATTTGACTCTTTAAAATAACGATTTGACTCTTTAAAATAACGATTTGACTCTTTAAAATAACGATTTGACTCTTTAATAAGGATCCACACCTTAAAGCGGATGGTTCACCAAAAAAAAATATTAAAAGCCAGCAGCGACAAATACTGGAGCTGCTGACTTTTAATATTAGGACACTTACCTGTCCTGGAGTCCAGCGGCGTCCGCAGCAGAGGACGAGCGATCGCTCGTCTCCCTGCTGCTCCCCCCTCCATCCACGATGAGGGAACCAGGAAGTGAAGTGCTCCGGCTTCACTGCCCGGTTCCCTGCGGCGCATGCGCGAGTCGCGCTGCGCCCGGCGATTGGCTCCCGCTGTGTGCTGGGAGCCGAGAGTTCCCAGCACACAACGGGAAAAGCCCGTCTTTTGCCCGAGACTGCGGGCCGGAAGTGGGTGCAGATACCTGTCTTTAGACAGGTATCTGCACCCCCCTCCCCCCTGAAAGGCGTCAAATGTGACGCCGGAGGGGGGGAGGGTTCCGATCAGCGGATCTTCACTTTAGGGTGAAGATCCGCTTTAAAATATCGGTTCTGTGTAGTGAAACGTTATTTGTTGATTTTTCAAAGCGTTAAATCGTTTAGTGAATTGAACTAGCTTCAATAACGTGCAAAATCGTTAAAATAACACCCGCAATCTGAAAATAAAGCTTTGTGAATTGACCCCAATATGTGTTGCTCTTAAAGTGACATTGAACCCGAAAGAAACCAACACTAACAGGCAGAGTTTTTATGACAGACCACTCCTATTCCCGGCGCTGTGCCTCAGAAAAGGAACGTGGGGCAAGGAATTTGAATGTCCAGTAGCCTCAGATACATCTGGATGAGAGGTGCTGACGGCCAAGGGGTGAGTGAGCTCACAATCCATCCGCGTCTGTGATTTGAAGTCCCCCCCCCCCCCCCTTCTCTCTCCTGCATCTGAGTGAGTATATAAAGGGAAATCTGGGTTCTCAGAGCATCCCTTATGTTGGAGTACCCAGAGTCCCCCCCCCCCCCCCTTACAGTGAAAGGGAACTCTGTAAGTTCAGATGTAAAAGAGGAATTCTGTGGACTCTGATGTAAAGGGGGAGTTTATACTATATAAAAAAAAATAAAAAAAATATTGTGTGCCGCTAAAGTGTTCGGGTTTGACTTGAAGAAAAGGTGGCAACCCTAGGCGGCATTGTGGCCTGGCCAATCAAATGTCTGAACAGTCCAAACTCAGAAGGAAGACCGGGAGAAGATAAATGTAATGGTGCAACGCTGGAGGAAATGATTTTGCAAGTGAGTTTGCCATAACGTGTTAATGTGTCATGTGCGTTATGTGCATTAGCCACAATAGGCTTATAAGTAGCCTATTGTGGCTAAGAGCTGCTGGTGGTCCACCTAAAAAAAAAAAATATATATGGATTTTAATTTTGCTTTATTTCCTACTCATTTAAAGTAAATTTGAGCCCAGTGATAACATTTTTATATAATCTTTACCATTAGTTTAGATTAACCTGTGAATAATGGCCCTAGAAATATTGCTTTAAATTTGAGGTGAAGGGCAATATGTAACATGTGATGTGCAATCGCTGCTTTTGTATGTAGGTTTCCCCAGTGTGTGTGTGTATGTGTATATAATATATATATATATATATTATAATATAGTGTGTGTGTGTGTGTGTGTACGTGGGGTGGTTTTAATGGTTTAGGTGTACCTTTTTTTTTTTGGGGGGCTTTCTACAGTTTATCTTAACCTTATTACTCACATAGGGCAGCCATGTTCAAGCTTTCTAAACAAAGGGCCAGTTTATGGTCCTTCAGACTTTAGGCTGGGTTGTGCTGTGCACATCACAGCAATGTCTGTACAATGTGAATTCAGCCATACAGTTTGTATGGCTAAAATAGCATCGCATTCGCACCAAATCGGTGCAGGAGGCTTTTTTTCGGTCCGCACTGGAATTGGATCTGGATGAAAGAAGAGGATATATGGACAGCCGCACTCCAGTGATCTTAAAAAAATCAGTAGCCTTTTAATGTAAAAAAGGAAGGCACTACAAAATAAAAACAGCAAACAGTGGGATGTATATACAGCTGACGCGTTTCACATTGGATAACAATGCTTAGTCATAGCTATTGTTATATATCCCACTGTTTGCTGTTTTTATTTTGTAGTGCCTTCCTTTTTTACATTAAAAGGCTACTGTTTTTTTTAAGATCACTGGAGTGCGGCTGTCCATATATCCTCTTCTTTCATCCATGCCTTGTGCATTGCCAGCACCCTACCGGTTCTGAGAGAACATTGATTACTGAAGTGCGCTCACCTGGAGCGGCAGTTTTTCTCTTTTGACTGGAATTGGATCTCATGGGTGTTCAGACCCATGGAATCTGATTGCACAGTTCGCACTGCGTTCTGTGAACAGATTTGGGGGTTTCATTAACTTTACATTGACACCCAAAGCAGTTTGCACATGTCAGTGTGAACTGCCTGTGAGTCAGATGCGACGAGGGAACCTGCATCGCACCAGTGTGAATCAAGATTAAGAAGGTGGCAGACATTGGTGTCAGTGGGAGGAATAATGCCTAGTCAGGGTCAGTGAGAGAAATGGTACCCCATTGTTGGTGTCAGTGGGAGGAATAGTGTCTGGTATTGGTGAGAGGAACACTGCCCCAAGGGCTGTTAAAAGATAAGCAAAGGGCCGCAGTTTGGAGATCACTGACATAGGAGACCAATAGTATGTGATAGCATTTTTATTGTAATGTCTTCTCTACTGAGACATCAGGTTTTTTTTTTTTAGGTCACTGATGTCTTTCCTGCACTCCACTGAAGCTAATAGAGCACTGATTATGCTCCATTAGCTTCTTCCCTGGCTATATGTGCCAGGGAAAGTGACAGCAGAAACCAGAATTTACTAAATCATTTTTGCTACCGGGTTCTTGGCTAGGAGTAGCTAGTAGAGAACAGACGCTCCCTGGTCTCTCTCCCCTCTACCCTTTGAAACACGCCACGCTGGTCCTGGGCTTGTAATTGTGATAGCAGAGAAACATGGCACCCAAGTGTTTCAGAGATCCATGGAAGTGATTGGGTGGCTCTACAGCCATTGTTTCACTTTCATCTACTAGCCATCAGTCAGCTTGTCACCCAGAAGACTAATTTAGTGCAAACCTTTTTTACGTTTGGGGTTGATTGGTGAAAGACTTTAAAGGAACACTAAAGATTTGTTTTTTATTAGATCAATTGATTGCTGTAAGCTAGAGCATTTAAATAAAATGTTTCCTTTTGACCTCCAAAATACAGTAATCCAGGTATGAAAATGCCATTTCCTGTCTCTCCTCTTCTTGCTTTCCACCAGCACCTGCATGGTGGAAAGCAGAATGTGCTCACCCCCTCCCTGTGACTACAGCCCTGCGTGAAGATGCTCTCTTATCCCTCACAGGCATGGAGGCTAAGCCTGATGGGAACTGTAGTTCCCATTAGGCCGTGAAGTAGCAAGAATGAATGCGCACCGCAAACCAGGAAGTCAGTGAGAATACCGATTCAGGAGTGACTGAGGTGAATAAAACAGCTCGATTTCAACAGGTATCAAACTAGTTATAATGCAAAACATTACTTTTTACTTTATCAGCTACTGTCAGACTTTAATTTAAGAGGAAAATATTTTTGTCTTTACAACCCCTTTAAACTCTTTTGGGTTCTTATTGCTGCTCATATCTTCGACTGGTTGAAATTTGTCCTGATTAATTGAAATTACACAGGTCTTAACTCTTCCCCCCCCTCTACATTTATTCATCTGTTGCTAGCCCTGTATATTGGTTATCATTTTTTTATGTCACTAGCTTGATTCTGCACCCACATGAATAACCAGGTAGGTAACTGCCTATCTTTTTATCCAAGTATGAATCTGTATCAGAATTCTTAAAGTCACATCAGTCGTTGCATTACAACGCAGCGATTGGTGTGTGCTGTGGTCCGACGGGGAGTGTTGCAGTGCCTACATTGCACAACATTTTTGATCAGGCTACTTCGAAAAGTTGAACAATCACATTTTATCAAACTGAACCAGCTGGCAGGGCCACCCACTGAGCGAATTTTTAAGAAAAAGTCTCGAACGAATGAGCTATTTACTAGTCAGGGGTCGCACTGCTGGTGCAGAACAACCTTTGCCTTCGGTAATTCACAATGACTGAAGACTGAGGTCATACTGCACCACTACCGCTGTCTAATTAATTACTTATTTCGAACATATAAAACAACACCTTGTATCGTTGGCACTTACACATTATACACATTGCACAAATGTTTACACACATATCGCGTATAATAAGTTCAAGATTGGACCTCGGGGGCACAATTTCTAACTTTAGGTCTACGCAGCACAGAGCAGTACGATCTGAACACAGTGTTTTTATATATCTGTGTGCACGAGCCCTTAGACTGACAATGACTAACATTTCAAAGTTATTTTAAGAAATGTTATTTATGCAGGAAGATTACATTGTGCAACTGTGCTGTATTTTTCATGTGTGCCAGTTATTCTTTAAGTATTCAAGTTGTCGCATGCACTTTAACCATATATGATGTCATAGTTTCGATGAAAGCAAAAGTACACTTGTGCCCTTTCTGTTGTTTTTTATTACCCTTTTATAGCAAAAATATCATATGGGTTTTCCGTTTGACCTGTAGAATTGTTCAGTTTACTCTTTAACTCTGTTAATTTAAAAGATAAAAGTTCACTGTAATTTGTCTCCCTCTATAGTGATTTGAATTTTGCATATGGTAGGGCAGTTATCTGAAGGAGTCAAAGCTAATGCTCTCTAATCATCAGGGGTTCATTCGTTTTGCAGATTGCTGAGCTATAGGTCTGACTTTAGGGTTGCTACTCTCGATGTGGCTGCTTTCTAAGGCCATTTTTTCTTTGAGCCTCGGCTTGTAAAAGAGAAGTGTTAACAGCAAGCTTAGACAAAGCATCTGCAGAGCTTTCAGCAAGCTTTGTTGAAATTAAATGTCGAACATAGATCCAAATGGGAATGGCAATGGGATTTTTGGCACTTTAGACAAGCTGCTATCAGGCTTCAGCAGGATTTCAACAAGAAGTGCTAAAGCATGCTGGCAGCTTGTTTAACCACTTAAGGACAGGAAGGGTTTGCCCCCCTTTAAAGGGGTTGTAAAGCTTCCTGTTTTTTCACCTTAATGCATCCTATGCGTTAAGGTGAAAAAACACCTTTCATTCTCGAGCTCCGAAGGACCCCAGAAAGGGAGGATCTAGGCTGCTCTGTGCATAACCACTGCACAGAGCAGGTCACTTTTTGGCATGTTTTGTTATTTTATTTATTTTTTTAAAACAAGACTTTACAATAACTTTTATTGTACTTATATGATATTCATAAACTTATTTTCCTGTTAGTTTCCCTGTCAGGTTTCTGATGTCCCTTACTTCCTGCTAAGTTGACACCGTAAGCATTGTTGCAACCTGAAATTCTCAGTTCAACTCTCTCTAGTGTGAAATCTTCATATAATCCTTTAGAGAACCGACCCCAGGGAGTGATGATGCCAAACTGTCTGGGGAGAATGGGGAAGTCCTAGTGCACTCTGTGCCACTCTTGACCTTAAAGGCTAAGTCCAGCTTTTGCAAAAAAATAAAATAAAATGTGCATATGTGTATTTGCAGGAAAAAAAATGTACATGAATTTTTTTGAAAAAGGAGCATGCAAAGTATTGTAGTCACGACCAGTGGATCATGAGTGCAGTGTTTGCCTCCTGCAGTCTACTCCCTCAGCTTTATGTCTGTATAGAGATATGGGCTTTCAGTTGGAGATCTGGAGTTGGTGTCAATGGACTGCAAGTGATCACTGCATTGGTGTTCCATTGAGAACTACAAGTCTGTAGTCTGATGGGACTTGTAGTTTATTTGCAGGAAAATAAATTGCCTCATGGACACAGGCGTTATTGACACCAAATATTGGGCAAAAGATTTCTCCAGCTGTCCCTCCAGGGTTCTTCATCACATGGATACAGATCAACCTTCTGATTTTTTTAGGACACCACTACTAGGGAGATTAGCAAATGTTCCACGGACCTTTCTTTGTAAACCTGACTAGTGGGATCCCAGAAATCTTCATCTCTAGTCTTGTGTCATTTAAAATCATAATCCTCAAACATTTTAATGGGAATTTTTTGTGCAAAGAAACTTGGGCGGTAAGAGCATGTACTCAAAAACGATTGAGTTGTTTTATTTGAATGAACAGGTTACACTCAGATATGACTTTACTGAAATGTTTAGCTACAGGTTGACTTTTCCATCACATACCTTGAATATCCTATAAGGTATTCTCAAGCATAGTGGCCAGAAGGCTCTCCTCGAAAGGCATCACGAAAATCTAGTTACTTTAATAAGTAAGTGATCAACCCACTGGAGGGGAGGTATAGGTAACATTTCCAGTTAGGAAACCTGTTATGGTGACAGCTGTCCAAGGGCTTATTCACACTAGTGGGTGATGAGCAGTAAAACGCTGCTGAAGTTTTTTTTTATCTTATTGCATTATATGCATTGGCTCCCGCTGCTGTCAATGAGCCAATGAAGAGAGAGCGGGGGCGGGGCCTGAATGGACACCAGGAGCTTTGGCTAGGCTCGGTGCCCTCATAGCAAGCTGTTTGATGTGGGGGCACTCAGCAGGAGAGAGGGGCTTAAGCACCAAAGAGGGACCTGAGAAGAGGAAGATCTGGGCTACTCTGTACAAAACCACTGATCAGACCAGGTAAGTATGTCATGTTTTTGTTATTAAAATGAAACTGAAGTCTTTTTTTTTTTTTTAAAAGTCTAATACACACGGGCCAAATATCGGGTGGCATCGGCCGGTTCAATAGAAACTGACTGACATTTGACCCATGTGTACTGCAGATGGTCATACAGAAGCCAGCTGTCCAGACAGGGCATAACAAACGAGGTCTACTGATGATGAGTGCTCTTAATGTCTGAGAGCGTTGACCGGAGTGTTCCGACAAGGGGCCACCCCCCTGTCAGAACACGATAGCACAGCAGGGGAGATCATTGTACTAACATCACATGGTTAGTACAGCGGCTCCTCCAGAAGGAAAAACAAACTATTGGTGTATACTAGGCTATACTGTCCTAACCCCCTTAACTGCTACCCCCTTGAGTTGCAAAGGCATCGCCCAGGGGGTGCACACATGCTGTGGGCACAGAGGAAATTCTATCCACTGTCATGTGAATGGGACCGCTCTGCAAGCGCCCTGCAAATTGCCTTCAATGGTTGCAGTGCGCTAGAACTGCAATCAAGGGGGTTAAAGCAGGCAGTGAGGAGGCGATACAATGGTTCCTCAATGCCTGTTGAATGCTGTCTGAAGAGCAATCCACAAATTCACTCAATTGGCAATAAACAGCAATACTAATTAACTGGCTCAGTGTTTGTTTTTTGGGGTTTTCTTTTTGTAGTCAGAGACCTGAAAAAAGTCAGTGTAATGCCCCATACACGATCAGAGTTCTTGTCGGAATAAACTCTGATGGGTTTTTTCGACGGAATTCCGTTCAAGCTGTCATGCATACACACGGACACACCAAATTCCGTTCCATACAGACGAGCGGAATTTCACATAGAATTTTTTTTTCTGTCGCAAAAAAAGAGAACATGTTCTCTTTCTAACTCGGTTGGAATTTCCGACGGAAAAAGTCTGATGGGGCATACACACGGTCGGAATATCCAATGAAAAAATCCTGTCTGACTTTTCCCATCGTGTATACGAGGCATAAAAGTAGAACTGTCAGATTTGAAAGCTTTTACTATTAAAGTTATACTAACGTTTGCGTCTTTGACTAGCCCAGTAAAATATTTTATACGCACACACCGCATTTTAAATCCCTTTTAAAAATTCTTATCTCTGCAAATAAAAATGTTAAAGAATTTTAATCAGTGTTAACTTTGACACTGATAAGGATTTGTCATTGCTAGGGAAAAAAATGTGCTCTGCAATTTATAAACCAAGGAGAATACACATCCTTTGAAGCTTATTTTCTTTAAGTCCTTGTGATGTCTATAATCTGCTCAAGTATTTATACCTGCTTGTGTAATTTTCTGTGTAATTTTTTTTAACTTTTTTATTTAAAGTGGTTGTATCCTTCTATAGTGTGTACTTGCTTTGATCCAAATAACGTAGTGTAATTTTAGTCTGATCTCTCATTCTTCTGAAAGCCTATGCCAATAGTCTCCAAACTGTTGGGGGGGGGTTTGGCTGTGGCCCTTTGATTTCCTTTATCTCAGGGGTAGGCAACCTCGGAACTACAAGTCCTATGAAACATTGCAAGACCCTGATAATCGCAGGCATGAGAGAGATGATGAGATTTGTAGTTTAATCACAGCTGGAGTACCGAGATTGCCTGCTACTCCTCCTCTGACTCCCACTGACACCACCAATGGGGCATTGTTCCCACCAATGTGGCAACATTCCTTCCACCTACTCTAATGGTGGGGCACTATTTCACTCACTGACACGGGGCATAGTTTAATTACCCAAAAAATGTGCACTTGTAAGACCGCTGCACAAATACAGTGTGACAAAGTATTGCAATGACCGTCAATTTTATTCTCTAGGGTGTTAGAAAAAAAAGATATATATAATGCTTGGAGGTTCTAAGTAATTTTCTAGCAAAAAAAAGTTTTTAACTTGCAAACATCAAATCTCAGAGGCTCAGTCCTTAAAGTGGAGTTTCCATTCCAAATTTTTTTTTCATTATTGTGCTCATTAGACCTAAAAAATAAAAAAAAAATAAAAAAAATGGCCCAGATTCATAAAGCAATTACGCCTGTCTAACTGGTGTTAGACAGGAGTAATTTCAAATTTTGCGCGCCGTATCACTAGTTTGAATCCTCAAACCATGATACGGCGGCTTCGGGCTTCGATCCGAGAGGCTTACGTCTTCGTAAGCCTTCGGATCTACGCTGCGATATTTTTGCGGCCGCTGGGAGGAGTTCGCGTCGTTTTCATGCGTCGGGATATGCAAATGTGTTTTTTACGGCGATCCACGAAGATACGAGCGGTCTTCGCAATCGCTTACGTCTGTTTTTTTTTACGTACTGTTAGACCAGCTTTTTGCTGGTCTAACGGTGCGTAGCCCATGTTAAGTATGGCCGTCGTTCCCGCATCGAATTTAAATAATTATTTTTTTTTTTTCCGTAACTCGTTCGGGAATAGAAATGTCCGTAAACGACGCTACTCAAACAACGAATGACGTAACAACGTGATTTCGCGCAATGCACGGCGGGAAATTTGCGAACGGAGCATGCGCAGTTCGATCGCCGCGGGAACGCGCCTATTTTAAATCCTTCGCGCCCCCTACTCGTCTATATGGATTGCGACGGGAGAAATACACTACGCCGCCGTCGTTTACTGGACAAAATCTACCTGGATTCCACGTAGAGCCAGGTAAGAAACGGCGGCGTAGTGTATTTCTGATACGCTACGAGAATCCAATTCTCTCTGAATCTGGGCCAATGTTTTTTTTTTTCAATGTGGAAATTGCCTGTTGCTATGCGGTCCCACGAAATCTGCCCTTGGAATCACCTAGGATTCTAAAAACCTCTAATGCTCCTGGGAAATGTGTGTCATCACTTCCCAGGATGCAGTGTGCTGCCCATTTATCACTCCCCATCCAAGACTTCCAGGAAGTAAGTGCTTGTAGGCTTTACAATGCCCACAAGCAAAATGACAACCGTGTAGACATAACGTTTTATAAACTATCTTTTTTGAATAACAATGCGGAGCGGCTGCGGATTGTAAAATAGTAAGTGACCGGATTTATATTATAAAAACGCAGGATGAAAGGACATACATTTAAAAAATGCTAATTGTGGTTGGAGTTCCGCTTTAAGTGGCTAAAGTAAGTTCTATTTTCACAAATTTTGCAATCTGGCTTCATCTGAAAGGCTCCATTTTCCTTCTTGTAAGTTCTTGCTTCTTCTCCTTGGACCTCCTTCCTCCAGTGGGCAGTAATGGGAAAAAAAAAAATGATGAGGATAATGAGCTGAAATAATCAGTGCATTAAGAACCATTCCCTCTGCTGCCCCCATGTAAGCATACAAAAAAATGTTTACTACGTGTATTAATTTTCATCTAGCATTGTTGTATGCCAAAATTAGATTTTTTTGATCTATTGATGTTATGGTGGTGAAACACAAAGGGCGTATTCACAGCTTTGCATGTGCATTATTTCATGTTGACGAGTGTTGTGTTGAGGCATCCCATGTATTATTAATGGCAAAAATAACGAGTCTCTGTGAACTTTTATTTATTAAATTTTTATTTTTGGCAGAGCAACACATCACACAGAGCATTACTATCTGTGTGTACACATACCATGTGTTCTTATGCATTGACTTAGAGTTGAACTACAAGAAAGATCTGTATTGCACTCTTATATTGGTCCAGTGTCGCAAAATGTCCCGTAAGTGTATGTTACTTATACCTGAAAATCACTGTATTACATGATAGCCTCAGTCTTCGGGTCCTGCTGGGGTACTATGCAGCAGCAGCCTCACTGCACACTGACCACAGTGGGTTGCTCACTTTCTATTAATAGAATGCCTTCTAAGTTTTTCAATTTTTTTTTATAAAAAAAATTATAAATACAAGGTGCTCTCTGATTGGACAATGTGGACATGAGGGATGTGAATGTCATGATCTCCACCCCCGTCCAGGCATAGCATGTATTTGATTAATTGAAAAAAAAATAAAAATACAAGTTTTTCTATAGATGGTGGAAGTATCAAGTATGCAACCCCCTGTGGTCAGTGTATAGTGGGGCAGACACTCGCAGAGAACCTGAGCAGATTGCAGAAGATAGCGACAGCTATTCCAGTGACCAGAATGGAGAAAATAAGAGAAGTCAATTGTTGGGGTTTTATAAAAACTTTAATACACATTAAAATGTGGGGTTTAACACAGTAATGCACATGGAATGGAAAATTAATGCATTTAATTTGTTTACATATTTGCATACAGATCTCTTCCCCCCCCCCCCCCCCCCCCCCCCATTTAGAAATCGTACAAGCAAGCTTCATCAATTGTATGATTTTTTTCCAAAGACTAAACTCGTTTTCTGTAGTTTTTTTTAAAGCAAATCAAAATCTCAATGTGGTGCTTTTATCAGTTTGGTAGATAAGCAAATTCATTAGCTCATCATTTGACATTTGTGAGTTGGTGTTTTATATGATTGAAGCATTTGTTTTTAGGGGGCAGTGTTCTCCCAAATCACCCACAAAAATGGCTGCCGTCTATCTTTTGAATCTTTTGATTTTATAAATGTTTAAACAACTTTACATCGTTTTTATGCTTCACTACATCCTGTACTAGCGTAATACATGTGTATTTACTTCATTATCTGATAACCTGCAAAAGATCACCTCCGAATGTTGAAACATTCTAACGGAAATTTTTCCTCAATGATAAAGTGTCCTTGAGTGACGTGTTTATCAAGCACACTTGGTCTAACCTGTCTTGTGTAACTATAATAAATAAAAAAAAGCAAGCAGACTATATTGGAATAATCTATTGAAAATTGCACAAGCTCCATAGTAAATTACCAGGACTTGACATGTATTAGAGTGCGTAACGGAGAGCTTCCAAGTCAGGTAATTGGTAAATAAATGCATGTTTCTTTCTCGTACATCACGGGACACAGAGCAGCATATTCATTACTATATGGGTTATATGGAGTACCTTTTGCAAAACGTCCTGCGGCATGGAGCAGGTAAGAGGGGAGCCTGCGGGACTTGGTTCGACAGCAGGCTCTCCAGGGGAGATCTTAAGGGGGGTAGCCTGAGTATGCTCTGCATTGGCACCATGGTCACTATGTCTGATGGACAGGATGCCCTGAAATGTTTCCCCCCCATCACTTGATCCCCCTACCTATCTATGTATGTTTGCGTCCTCCAAACCTGCATTCCTGGGCTCCAGAGTGCGTCTCCTCCTGGGCTCTCCTCCCCCGACAGTCGCGCGCGCACGCGCGCATCCATATAGAAAATTTTCGCGCCGTTCGGGAGGGGGGGGGGGGCGGTTTAGCGTGACTGCAGTGTAGAGTGGGCGTGCCTTCAATTGCTGTTATACACAGCAGGCGCGTTCTTAGCTCAGTTCAAAGCTGAGCTGGAGAGAGAGGACGTAGAGCTGGCAGCACAGTGACTCCCGGTGGCGAGAAGGGGTACTACATGCTGGAGTCAGCTTCAATACTTTTTGTTAAGCCAAAATCCCCTTGGCAACAGGTTGAATGCTGGCAAACATGTTGGGGGTGGGGCTGTATGTTGTGAATAATATTATAAAGGAAAACATACTGAGCCCCACCGTTTTTGGGCATTAGTGATCCTATTGTCCCCTAAACCTTATTTTTTTGTACTCCTGGCTATAACAGTCTGTTGTTGTAAGCGGAGTCCCTCGGTTTTGTATTATGGCTTCCAAGGGTTCAGGATCAAAACACAAAAAAAAAAAAAAAAAGGCAAAGACAAATGGGTTCCTCCTCTGGTTCTGATGATATGCCAATACTTTCCCCACAGGTTATTCCTATAGGGGTCACCCTGGATATGCCATTAAGGGGGTCTGGTGCTGAGGCTGGCCCAGGTCGGCCCAACCCTGTGTTATCACAGAGGAGATGCTAGCCGTCACCCTAGGGGGGCTAGAGAAAAAAGTTAACAGCTATGATCGCTGGCTCTTTTTTTCTGGCAAGAAGTGGACTAGATCCCCATCGCCAAAAGGGACAGAACCTAGAGGAAGGATCTACCACTGAAGAATCGTTTTCAGCCTCCCAGACGGAGAGTCTGTGGGTCCAGTCTTTGACAGACATGGTCCGCTCGGCATTTAATTTGCCATTTCCAGAGCCTCAGGTTCCTGCGGTATCCTCTTTGGGTTCTTTTAAAAGCGCCTTTAAGCAACACAGCTTTTCCGGTCCATCCTCTGTTAGAGGAATTGGTTTTTCCAGGATTGGGACGACCAGACAGAATTTTTTCTGCCGCCTAAAGCTGACGAGAGGGTAGTCTTTATGCACGTCTGCCAGGAAATATTTGTGCTTGCAGGCACTCTTTCCCCTGACCAATTGCTCTTTAAAAGGGGCCCGGATGGCTCAGTCGGTAGAGCATCGGACTTTTGGTCTGAGGGTCCAGGGTTTTAGGTCACGGTTCGGGCACTGCTTTTCAACTACCCGTGAGGTCCTTGAGGTCACATCTCCCGGAAAGCGCCCGATCTCGTCTGATCTCGGAGGCTAAGCAGGGTCGGGCCTGGTTAGTGCCTGGATGGGAGACCACCTGGAAGGTTTTCGGTTATTTACCCTACGGAAAATACATTTTTCTAAGAAAGGGGGCGCTCCCAACTGTGGACGCAGCCATCTCATGGGTGAATAAATCATTAACTGGCCTAAGGGGAAACATACAAATGTTTAAGGTCCCGGTCGATAAACGTTTAGACACTTTTTCCAGCATCCTTGGCTACAGCCAGCAGTGGCTGCAATTGGAGTTGTGTCAGGCGTTAAAGAACCAGACAAAACAGATGCTTAAGACATCCCTGCCCAATAGGCAGAGGAGTTATTGGATATTCCCAGAGCTCTGTGCTTTGCGGTAAGAGGTCATAAAAAGACTCCATCCAGCAGGCGTCTCGTTGTCACTATTTTTAGTGCATATGAGAAGGCTCTTATGGTTGAAGAACTGGGCGGCCGAGCCCCATGTAAAAGACTGCTGGCAGGTTTGCCCTTCCATGGAAAGATCTGGATAAATACATTCAGACTGTTTCAAGTGGCAAAAGTACCCCCTTTTACCAGTCAAAGGAAGTTCCAGGGTCCTGGGTTTAAAAGGCAGCTCCCCCCTGTTCCGGGGCCCTCAAATTTCCAGGCAGTACGGACCTCCTGCGCGATCAAACTTTTAACAATGGATCGCAAGGACAGGCCTCTGGGGATCGATCCCCGACAGAGGCTACAGATTAGAATTTCTAAAATTTCCTCCACAAGGAAGGCCTCAATGCGGGCGGCGTTGGATCATCTGCTTTACCAGGGCATAATGGTAGAGGTACCAGCCCAAGAACAGGGGCTAGGTTTCTATTCCAATCTGTTTGTCATACCAAGGCCCATCGGCGATGTCAGACCAATTTTGGACCTAAAAGGTTTAAATGCTTACCTAAGGGTTCGCTCTTTCCGGATAGAATCCGTTCGGTCAGCAGCCGCCACACTCCAGAAGGATCTGGCTTCTATAGACATAAAGGATGGTTACCTTCATGTACCAATTCTTTCAGCCACATCAAATACTTTTGTTTTTACGCTTCGCAGTGATACAGCGTCACTTCCAATTCGTGGCGCCCCCCTTCGGGCTGGCTACGGCCCCCGGGTATTCACGGAGGTCCTAGCTCCAATTCTAGTCAGTCTAAAGGATCCAAGGGATCTCGGTCCTAGCATACCTGGACGCCCTCTTAATCATAGATCACTCGCTTCCTTGGTGGAATGCGTAGTAGCCCTCATGGTTCAGTACCTCGAGAGGTTCGGCTGGGTCCTAAACCGGGGAAAGATCAGCATTTCAACCTACAAAGCAGTTGGAATATCTCGGCATGAGATTAGACACAGAACAGAAGATGGGTGTTCCTGCCCCTGGTAAAGGTCGAGGCTATCAAAAGATTGATTCCGTTGGTTCTAAGCAAAAGAGAACCAACTATTCGCCTATGTATGCGATTACTAGGCAAACTAATGGCCATGTTCAAAGCGATACCACACGCTTCCACACTCGTGTCCTACAGACAGCAATTCTAGCAGATTGGTTTTGCCCAGTGGTCTGGAAGGCTGGAGAGCGGTCTTGAACGGGTTCACTCGCCAAGGAACTTGGGCAGAGGCGGAGAGGCAGCTGCCCATCAAGGTCTGGGAGATCAGAGCGGCTCGGCTAGCCCTCCTGGCATAGACATCCAGATTATAGGGGTCCTCGGTGAGAAGTCATTCAGACAATGCCACAGCGGTGGCATATATGTGAACCACCAAGGGGGAACCAAGAGTCAAGCCACTCAGAGTGAGAGGAGCTTGGTTTTTCGGTGGGCAGAGGATTATGTACCCTGCATATCGGCGACATTCATTCCCGAGGTGGACAACCTGCAGGCGTACTTCCTAAGTCGCCAAACCCTGTCGCCGGGGGAGTGGTCTCTGCATCCACAAGTTTTTTCAGACAATCTGCCAGAAGTGGGGAGTGCCAGACGTGGAGGTCATGGCATCAGGATTCAACAAGAAGCTAGACAGGTTCATGTCTCGAATGAGGGACCCTATGGCCTGCGGAACCGATGTGTTGGTTTGCCCTTGGCATCAATCATAACTTCTATATGCATTTCCCCCGCTGCAGTTACTACCCCGCCTGTGGCGCAGGATCATAGCACAGGCCGGTTATCCTGGTAGCCCCAGCTTGGTGCCGGAGGGCATGGTACTCACTAGTCCTGAAATTGGCAGCGGGAGGCCCTTGGACTCTTCCTCTATGGCCAGACCTACTCTCACAAGGCCCGATCCTCCACCCTGCATTACGGCGTCTAAGTTTGACGGCCTGGCGGCTGAATCCCTGATTCTCAGGGGTAGAGGTCTGTCTAGGCAGGTAATCCCTACCCTCATTAAGGCTAGAAAGCCGGCCTCCAGGGTAATTTTGTTACAGGGTTTGGAGGGCCTACGTAGGCTGGTGTGAGGCTAAGAGATGGGTTTCCCACAGGTATACCATTGATAGAGTATTAAGTTTTCTCCAGCTAGGAGTGGATAAAGGCCTGGCATTAAGCACGATCTAGGGACAGAGTTCAGCCTTATCAGTGTGGTTTCAGAGGCCGCTGGCCGCCCACTCGCTGGTTAAGATCTTCGTACAGGGAGTCTTGCGTGTTAATCCTCCGGTCAAATCACCACTTTGTCCATGGGACTTAAATCTTGTTCTGTCAACTCTACAGAAACAACCCCTTGAGCCGTTGGCTGAGGTACCTTTGGTTTTACTGACTAGAAAGTCGGTATTTCTGATCACCATAGTTTCGGCCAGGAGAGTATCGGAATTGGCAGCCTTATCTTGTAAGGAACCATATCTCATTTTACATAAGGATAGGGCGGGGTTCCGTCCTCATCCTTCCTTTCTACCAAAGGTTATATCCAGTTTCCACCTGAACCAGGATGTGGTACTTCCATCCTTTTTTCCAGTTTCCACCTGAACCAGGATGTGGTACTTCCATCCTTTTTTCCAAAACCCACCTCTAGAAAGGAGGGGTTGCTGCATACGTTGGATATTGTCAGGGCCATAAAGGCCTATCTTAAAGCTACAGAGAAGGTTCGGAAAACAGATGTGGTGTTCGTTTTACCGGAAGGGCCCAAGATGGGTCAGGCAGCTGCTTGATCCACCATCGCAAGATGGATTAAACAATTAATCGTTCAGGCCTGCGGTTTGAAGAGGTTGCCTCCTCCTTTGTCGGTAAAGGCCCATTCTACCAGGGCCATGGGCACCTCCTGGGCAGCACATCATCAGATCTCTATGGCTCGAATATGCAAGGCAGCAACGTGGTCGTCAGTCCACATGTTTACAAAATTTTATCAATTGGACGTAAGAAGGAATGCGGATACAGCCTTTGGGCAGTCAGTACTACAGGCCGCGATTCAAGCCCCTTAGGATCTGAGGGGGCTCCCTTGACTTAATTTGAGATTTACATTTCTTGTTTAAGTTGGATTTACTAGTATTTGAGTATACCTCTAAATTAAATCCTTTTTTGGAAGATGTCTCCCTCCCCTCATTAAAGCATTGCTTTCGGACATCCCATATAGTAATGAATATGCTGCTCTGTGTCCCGTGATGTACGAGAAAGAAAAAGAGATTTTTTAATACAGCTTACCTGTAAAATCTTTTTCTTGGAGTACATCACGGGACACAGAGCTCCCACCCCTCTTTTGGGGAACATTTTTGGGAGGCATACTGCTTGCTACAAAACTGAGGTACTTCCTCTATGGGAGGGGGTTATATAGGGAGGGGACTTCCTGTTTGAGATTGCCAGTGTCCACACCTGAAGGTACTCCATATAACCCATATAGTAATGAATATGCTGCTCTGTGTCCCGTGATGTACTCCAAGAAAAAGATTTTACAGGTAAGCTGTATTAAAAAATCTCTTTTTTTCCTTTCTATCCACTTGATCTTAAAGGGGTTGTAAAGGTAAAAAAAAATTTTTCCCTAAATAGCTTCCTTTACCCTAGTGCAGTCCTCCTTCACTTACCTCATCCTTCCATTTTGCTTTTAAATATCCTTATTTCTTCTGAGAAATCCTCACTTCCTGTTCTTCTGTCTGTAACTCCACACAGTAATGCAACAGTTTCTCCCTGGTGTGGAGAAAGCCTCTCAAGGGGGCGAGCAAGCATGTCAGTACACTCTCTACTTTGCAGATAGAGAAAAAAGCTATGTGTTAGTGGGCGTCCTGACACTCCTGCTCGCCCCCTCAAGAGGCTTTCTCAACACCCAGGAGAAAGCCTCGCATTACGGTGTGGAGTTACAGACAGAAGAACAGGAAGTGAGGATTTCTCAAAAGAAATAAGGACATTTAAAAGCAAAATGGAATGGTGAGGTAAGTGAAGGAGGACTGCACTAAGGTAAAGGAAGCTATTTACGGAAAAAATATATTTACCTTTACAACACCTTTAAGTGCCAGGTTTTATGCATTTGTTTACCATGAAAACTATTACTATAAAAAGAAAATTAAAAGTATGGTTTGGGTAATGTAAATGTCATCGAAAAAGTGAGGCTATCAAAGCAAGACCGTTAGTCTCTAATATGTTGTGAATGTTCCTTTTAGAAATGATACTGGAGTGTTTGCAATTACATTTTTCATCACTTTCATAACATTATAATATAGTTCAGCTTTTAGAATACTCCCATGGACGCTATACACTGGTGTACGTTTATCAAACATTGGTAATTTATCTCATTTCAGTTCTCAGCAGTTCTCAGAAAAAGATCTTCTCCTCTGGCACCCTGTTTATAAAACGGTGAACATTTGTTCTCAGAATGAGATGAGGAGAAGTTTTTCCTCTGAGATCTGAGTAGAAGGGGGAGGGGCTGCCTGTGATCTCCTGAGAAACTTGTGTGATTACAGAGCAGCTGAGTTTTGAGGCTTAATTTCCACTGGCGTTTTTACAGCCACTTTTCTGAGCGTTTTTTACAGCTTAAAAACGCCTGTCCATGTTTATTTTAGAAAACATTTGTATTTTTTTTTGGAGCTGGAGCTTTAAAAACGCAGCGGCATCGTTTTTGAGCGTTTTTTAATGTCTGGCGTTTTGTTTTTTTTGTTTTTTTTTTATATCAGAAAGACCAGCCTGCACAGGCCTCGATAAAACAACATTCCAACTTACGTGGCAATACAGATCAGGTTATAAGGGTTACGTCAATGCAGCTTGTCAACTTAAACAACATCATAGGGCAGGTCTTAGGGCCCCGTCCGTGTGATAACAGAATCCGTGGGTTGCAGGAGCTCATGACATAATATAGGATAATCTCATGTGTTCCCTTCGATGTGCCGTCTTGTGCGGTGTGTTAACGTATGTGTCTCGACAGTGCCCGGGACCTTTCTGCCCAGTCCCGTGCAGTATCCCTCTCATGGTGCTCTTCGGGGCCTATGGTAAGCGGTTTGTGGGTACCCCGGCCGGGGGTTCCCTTGGGTGGTCAGACCCGTACAGAGCCAGTCTCCCCTACTATTTCTAGAGAGTAGGAAAGGTAGAGGTGGGTGTACTGTGAGAGAAGGAGGGGAGATGGGAAAGTGAAAAAAGAAGAAAAAAGAAGGGGGGGTAGGAGGAGGGGGGTCCTGAGGATGCGGTCAGGGAGTCAGGGGCCCGCCCAAAATGGCGTCCCCTGTACGCTCCTCCCTGAGGCTCTGGCTCTCCGAGGAGTATTTAAACACATTCCACAGTTGCCAAGTATTTTTGTATGCCTCTTCCCTATGTTGGCTAGTTAGGATGAGGTCTTCCAACCTGTTAATGTTATCGACTCTATTAAACCATAGGGCTAGGGTAGGTGGGTTTTGTGACTTCCACGTCAACGGGATGCAGGCTTTGGCTGCATCCAGTAGGTGACGTATCACCGATTTCTTGTAAACTCGCAGCGGGATATCCGTCGCATGGAGCAAAAAGAACGCCGGGTCGTCCAGGATCTCCCGGTCTGTAAATTTCTGGGTTATTCGACGCACTCCGCTCCAGAACTCCTGTAGTCTGGGGCAGGACCAGAAAATATGTAGGAGGGTGCCTCTTTCCTCCCGACACCGCCAGCACAAGTCTGACGATTCCGGGAAGAGCCTGCGCAATACAACCGGAGTCCTGTACCAACGAGTAAGGATTTTATAGTTAGTTTCCTGGGTCCTGGAGTTCAAGGATACACTGCCTTCTGCCAACAGGAAGGAGACAGTCCAAGTCCCTCTCCCACTTGAGGAGGCAAGGAACTAGGTTATCAACGGGCGGTGTATTCAGCATCTTATACATAAGTGACAGGGAGTGGGACACCACTCCGGTCCCGACACAGAGTTCCTCCAGGGGCGTAAGTGGCTGTAGCCTACCATCAGGGGGCTGCATACTGCTCAGGAAGTGTCCCAGCTGGAGTGCTCTCATATGGTCTAACCTGTAAGGACCTGCGGGGTCCGCCAGTTCCCCAGCAGTCTTCCATTTCCCCCCCCCCCCCCACTAAAGTGTGACACCTGGCTGAGTCCCGCTTCCCGTAGGTCGAGGAATTTTTTATCCAGTAGGCCTTGTGTAAAACTTGGGTGGCCATGTACTGGTCTCAGTATGGAGTTATGTGTTGTGAGTGAGGGTCTTGTCCACAATTGCGAGCAGATTTTGACCGTGGTTCCTATCAGCGGGTGACGCTTTAGGCTCGGTGGCAGTGCCGCGAAACACCACGGGGTCCCGTGGCAGAGAGACCGTGCTCTGGTCCTGTTCTATCCGTGTCCACAATTTGGTGTCAGTATGGCGGCACCAGTCTACCAGCCTACTCAGGTGGGTCGCCTGGTATTAGGTGTGGAGGTCCGGCATTGCCAGGCCTCCATGCAGTTTCAGGAGTGATAGCATTTTCCTATTCAGGCGTGGGCTTTTTCCTGCCCAGAGGAACCTAGTAAATGCGGAGTGAGCCTGCTGAAAAGTCTCCTGGCAATCTTACTGGGAGAGCTTGTAGGAGATACAAAAATTTAGGTAGGATCGACATCTTTAGGGTGTTACAGCGACCCAGCCATGAGTGTAGGCCGCCGTTCCATTGATCTAGCAGTTTTTTCACCGACCCAAGGAGGGGAGGGAAGTTAAGTTGAAATAGGTGGGAGAGTGACGTCTTGTAAGGTGTATAGAGTGTAGCATATATCGGTAACATAAGAGAAATACAGCAAGCATAATAAACATAACATAAGTAAGCAGGCAATCAATCTGTGGTTGAGTAACTGATTATAGAATTAGTGCAAATAGCAGAGCAACCACTCCAGCTTAGTAGGTAAATAGAAGTGCAGGTCACCCATCAATACCACCCCTTCCCCCCCCCCCCCCGCAAACAAGTCAAACAGATGCCCGCCCCCCGTGTTCTCCATTGTACTACATATCTCACCCCGCCAGTTCAGTTATAGCGTGTTAAGGGGAGGAGCTTCCCGTGTGACATCAGAGGACAGGCAGGGGCCGGTGACTGGGGCTTACCCCAGCCCGGCTACGGCTTAAGGTGTCTAACATTATGTGGCGGGTCATCTGTTGCTCCCAGTGGTATAGGTGTAGGTGTGGGTGTGAACAGCAGCAGCCGGCACCTCCGGCTTGCACAAAAATAAAGGGTTCTCAGCCGGCAGGCGGATCCTGCATCCGGAGGGGGAAGTGACCAGAGAGCGGAGGCCTCCCGGAGTGCGCTGTGGTCTCTGTGACATCCCTGGAGGCCGGGACCGAGGGGCGCATGTAGAAAGATGGCAGCAGGGGATGTCAATAAGGGGGGCGGTTAGGCAAGTGTGATCAGCGGGAGGAGTGGATAGGGAGACCAGGGACTGAGATACGTGGCCCGAGGCCTACTCACGTGGTTCCTCCCGCGATGCTGACCGGTTCCTTCTTCCTCCACGTTGCTGGCGAGGCGGCAGGGGACCCTGTCTAGCCGAGGGTCCCGACCGTCCAGGTGGTCTCGGGAGCAGTTGCAGCCAGTCAGGCACTTGTATGGGATCCGTGTCTAGGAATCTAAATAGCGCCGGGAGGTCTGCAGTCGTCTGTAGTGTGAAGGATCCAGATTCTCCCCTGAATGACATCGACAGAGGGTATCCCCATCTGTACGTCTGGCCCTTCTGTTTGGCCAGGTATAAGAGGGGGCGCATCATGGTCCTCCTGCGTAGCGTCGCCCTGGAAAGGTCCGGGAGTATCTTGATCTGTGCGCCATCTAGCCCCACGTCGCCAAGATCCCAGGCTCGCCGGAGGATAGCCTCCTTCTGTGTCTCTCCGGGTCTGTCGAACGCGGGCCCAGTGTTCTGTGCGCCCGGTCTAAGGGTATCACCGCCTCTGGTTCCTCCAGTATAGCCCGGAACAACTCTAGCACCACGTCCCCGAGGGTCTCCCCCTCCGTGCCCTCCGGTATTCCCCGCAGACGCAAATTATTGCGGCGGCTGCGGTCCTCGATTTCCTCTAGGTGGAGCTGGAGTTCCACCGCTGTGTTGTGATGCCGGTTTCTGGCTTGTTCCAGGGCCGCCACTCTGACCTCCAGGGAGGACACCGATGTTTCCCCCGTTGCCACCGGCTCCGTCAGCGCAGAGACTTCCCCACGGACTTCCTGTATGTCCCGGTTATGCGTTTCTTGCAGCCGGAGGATAAGGGTCTCTATATCAGACCGGGTCGGGAGGGCCTCAATGTCTGCACGTGTCGGGAGTGCAAGGAGCAGGGTCCTGATTTCTTGATCCTGCATCGTAGCACCAGGTCGCTTCTCCTCGTGTGGTGCAGGGCTGGGGAGGCTGCTCGGCGGCTTGGGGGATCCGGTATTCGCAGCGGGCTGGCCGGTGATGGTCCTTACCGGGGGCCCACGTGGTGGGCCTCGAGGCGCGGTTGCTCTGGTACCCGGAGATTCGTCCTGCGGGCTGCGGAAGTACTTCTGAATCTCGCCCGATTTTTGCTCCAGAAGGCGTCTTACGGTTAGTAGCCCTAGTGCTGTACCTTCTCGCCGAGTGCATGCCGATATTTCAGCTATTTTGCCAGTTTTAGGGGGTTCAGGCTGGGAGCTCAGAGAAAAAGCTGCCTTACTCGGTCATGTCTAAGCCAAGCCCCATGTCTGGCGTTTTTTACAGCTCAATTGCTGGAGCTTCAGAACGCACTGGTCCCGCGTTTTTTTTTGCAGCTTAAAAACGTCTCACCCATCTACAGCTCAAAAACGTCATGGTGGGCATGAGGCCATAGACTAACATGGACAGGCGTTTTTAAGCTGCAAAAAGCGCCCAGAAAAGTGGCTGTAAAAACGCCAGTGGAAATGAGCCCTTAAAGTCAAATCAAAGTTACATGAAAATAATGAGCACTTTTTTAACTTTTCTTACACACATTTTGGCGCATTCTTTAAATGTGTGTTGTGGCCCTTTTTTAATTGCTAATTTTGGCATTATTTATGTGTGTGTGTGTGTGTATGTGTGTGTGTGTGTGTATATATATATATATATATATATATATATATATATATATATATATATATATAATATAATTTTTTTTTTTTTTTTAACACACATCTGGCCATAGGTTTTTGTGCATTTTTGTGCTTTTTTTTAAACACACATTTTGGCCCTTTAGCACACATTTTGGCACAGGTTATTATAAGATGCATTTTGGTGTGGTTTGTAATGCACACTTTGGCACTTCTTTTAGCATATAGTTTTAACGTGCATTTTGATTTGCTTTTTATGCGTATTTTGGCAAACCGCACATTTGCTAGTCACTTTTGGGATGCCATTAACAATTAACCTCCCTGGCGGTATGATTCTTTAAGATTTTAGGTGCTAAAAGCGGTACCATTATTTGCAAGGGAATTTGGCGTTTTATACTGTAGGCTTGTAATTCTTAGGAATAACTCACTTAAATCTATTCAAACAAGAGTCTAATAGGCATCCCGGGTATGATTTTTTTTTTTTTTTTAATTAAAAATTATAATATAATAAATAATTATAAAAAATGATCACAAATGATAATATAATTATAGTAAAAATTATTCAATAATGTAATCAAATCAAAATCACTGAAATTTGCTCAGTTGCAGAATTTTTGCTGTCATTTTTTTTTTTTTTTTATGACGAATTTCCCCATAAATCGCTATCGCTAAATTCTGCAAGTGATTCTGATTTATTATCGCTGTTTTTTAGCTGCTCTAAAACAATTTTTGCCATAAAGGGACACTTTTGGTTGCTATGGGCAATCTACAGTTTGCAGGGAGAAAGAAAAGTTTTTATTATACAAAATGACATGTAGTGTACAGGGCAGACCACTAGGGACATGGGGGGTGTGTATTTTTTACATACAGTACTGTAATCTATAAGATTACAGTGTACTGTATGTATAGTGTTTGTTTACTTTTTTAAATTTGGCGCCGTTCCCCCCCCTACGTCGCGACGCTCGCAGGGAAGGGAATCGGCGGAACACACAGCATCAGGCGGACATCCGCCCGCCGTGTACTGCGGGGATTCATCGCTGGATCGCAGAGAAAAGGTAAGTAAACTTTTTCTGCATCCAGCGAGGTAAGCGCGTGTGTGGCACGGGGTTACCGATATTAGCTTAAAAATCTCACCCCGTGCCACACACGTGAAGACCGCCAGGGAGGCTAGTCTGACCGGCGATCCAGCGGGAAACCCCCGCCGGATCGCCAGGAATTTTTGGGGGAAAAAAAAATGCACCCCGAGCGTGACTCGGGGTTACCGCTTCTGGCACTGAATGTTAACCCCGAGTCACGCTCGGGAATACCGCCAGGGAGGTTAACGCAATAACGCAAGCATATCATGCATTTTGCATGTGTTTCTGGAACGCACTACAAAACGCAGGTAAAGAAATTTGTCAAAATACATGTTAAAAAATCACGAAAATATACATAATTTTTTTTTGCTAAAATGCATTTTAAAAAACAAGCCAAAATGTTTGTTGAAAAAAAGAAGCAAAAAGTGTATCAAAAACATTGCCAAAACACATAAAAAAGGGCCAAAAAGCCAAATTAAAGAATTTTGGGGCATGGAGCATTGTGCATTTTTTCAACGCATTTTGGCAAGTTGCTAGAGTATTTGTCAAAATGTGTGGCAAAATGCATGTTTGCTAACTGAATTTGGGGTGCGATTAACAATAAATGGCACCCAAAAACGCATTGCGTATTTTGACAGAATTTTAGAGCAATTTGGAATCGTGTAAAGAATTGCACAATTCTGCATTACTCAGATGTGAATGGGTCCTAAAAGAAAATACATTATTAATATACTATGTATAATACACACACACATATATATATATATAATATCACATCTATACATACATAAACATATATAGTTATTATTTATATCAATCTTTAAGCTTGCTTTTGCTGATATTAAGAGGAAAGAAACTTCCTTCTTCACATCACAGCAGCTTCTCATCCATATTCTCAACCTCTGAGCTGGAGAATCTAAGACTGAGATATTTTACTGAGATAGCAAGTGAGATCCTCAGATCTCGCCTTCATAAACTGGTCATCTGTGTAAAAGTGAATGACAGAAGGGTGTGTCTTGAGATGAGAAGTGAAAAACATGTTCTCCACTCCTTACCTCAGCTTCATAAACTGGCAAACCTGAGAAATCAGCCATGATCATTAGGATCTCAGCTCTTCTCAGTTTGATAAACGTACACCACTGTGTGCACAATTAGGTAAGTTTGTATTTTTAAAAACTATGCACGTCAATCCAAAATGTTAATAATCCTCAAACCTGAATAAGAAAGTAAAAGTGAGGTTTTGGCTTTCTTAGGACAATATCTATGTGTGCACAATTATTGGGCAACTATTAGGCTTCATTCACACATGGCGGACTCCGTCGCAGTCTGTCCCGATGGAGTCCGCCTGCGTCTGCCAGCTCAGTGGGAGATCTGTTTGCAGATCTCCACCGAGCCGACGGATGACAAGCTCCTCCCTGCTCACTGAGCGGGGAGGAGCTTGTCGGCACCGCTGTCTGCTATGGAGCGATCTCATGAAAACGGACAGCATGTCCGTTTTTCATCAGATCTTATCCGATCCGATCCGCATGGACGTTTGTTTGTTTTTATCGGATCAGGTCGGATGGCAGCAGACATTTCTCCGCTGACATCCGACGCTCCATAGAGATGCATGGATCGCCCCTTCAGGTCCGGCGTCAAAACTGACAGGCGGACCTGAACGGACTGAAGTGTGAATGAGGCCTAAGTGTGCAGAATTATTATGCAACAAAAATGTAGTTTAACTGCTTGCTGCCCGCCCACCATCAAATGACAAAGGAACAGTGCGACTCTTGTTCTGGAAGGACGTCGTATGACAGGACCCCAGATCGGCCGCAGATGTGTTGCTAGGTCACAACGCAATCTCATACTCCTGTTTTTTTTTTGTTTTAATAACAAATGTCATACTTGCCTCCAGTGTGCAGTTAGTTTGGAAAGAGTGGCCCAGATCTTCCTCTTCTGGGGTCCCTCAGTGGCGCTCGTGGCTCCTCCCCGCATCGGGAAACCGCCTAGGAGAAGTGCTCTCCCTGGGGGTAATCGCGCGGGTGTATTTCTGTGTCCAGCATTTGAGTCCATAGAGGCTGAATGTAGGACTTGACCCCTGGCGCCCTGCATCACAGGATTTAATTGACAGCAGTGGGAGCCAATGGCTGCGCTGCTATCAATCTATCCAATCAAGAGCCAAGGCCCCCGGCCAGAGAGGGTGTTGCCGTCTCTGGCGTGGGAATGAACAGGCTCAGGTAAGTTAAACGGGGGGGGGGGGGGCTGGGGGCTGCTCGGTGATGAACATTTTTTTCACCTTAATGCATTTGCAATACCTTTAACCATGTGATCAGGTGTGTCCAATCACAGCCAGTCTCATGTAATTCCTGTAATTGGCTGTCATCGCCTCACACTGACAGAATGTGTGGTGAGGAGAGACGATCAGCGGCATCTCGCAGGAGACATCAAGACATATAATCGGGGAAATGATCATCAGTGTCCTGATTACAATAATGCGCCACCAGTGCCACCAATCGGTGCCTATTAGGCATGTCAGTCAGTGCTGGCTATCAGTGCTGTCCATCATTGCTGTCCATCAATGCCTATCAGTGCTCATCAGTGGCCATAAGTGCAGCATATTGGTTCCACCCCATCAGTGCAATCTAACTGTGCCGCCTCGTCAGCGCACATCAGTGAAGGAGAAAAATTACTTATTTACAAAACTTACTGACAGAAACTTTTTATTATTCTTTCAAAATTTTCTGTCTTTTTTTTTTTTTTCAATAAAAAAACCCAGCAGCGATTAAATACCACCAAAATAAAGCTCTATTTCTGTGAAGAAAATAATACAAATTTCACATAGTTACAGTGTAGCATGACCACGCAATTGTCATTCAATATGTGACAGGGCTGAAAGCTAAAATTTGGCCTGTGGGGGGGGGGGGGGGATGCTTTCACAGGCATTTGAGCTTTTCTTCCTCTGCCTTGGCTTGAAGAAGCTTGTGCTATTTTGCATGTTTTTATTGAGCTGATTCGTTTTTTTGAGCATACGTTTTTTTTTTTTTTATTAAACCCTCGTCTTAGAAAATAGATGTTGCGATTTTCTAGGAAAGAAAATTGCTCGATTTCCCCCATCAACACAGTCTGTGTTGATGGGCAATCCCTTCCATTTGTAGCATTTGTGTTTTTCCAGCAGGCAATACTTGCATGTAAAAATCATAAAATCTTAAAAAATAAATAAAAAAATTACCAGCATTTACCTCTGATTTCAATTAATTCAGCTGGTGGATTCACTTGGTGGTGTGGTGGACGATGGACATCAGTGTGGCATTAATTCGGATGGTGCCGCTGCCAGCAATTGCCGCTGATTAGGCTTGCAATTTGACATCAAATCGCATTCCAAATTGCATCAATGTGAACCAGGCTTAAAGTGTAGAAGCCCAAACTTTTTTTTTTTGCATTAAGATAAAAAACATTTTACAGCTTGTTGTCCACCCCACTCACCTCCCTAAATACCATGCTGTGCATGTCTGGTTCTCTTCTTTCGTCTCTTCCTCTTCACACACTCCTACTGCTCACTCGCGTGGCTCCTACTGCTGTCAGATGCTGTGAGGAGGAAGCAGGGCCAGGCTGTGCTGCGTGTCTGTGAAGCACATGTTCATAGACGCACACAGCTCGGGCAAGAATGCAAATGTGCCCCCAAAGCAAGCGACTTGCTATGGGGACACATTGAGGAGAGAATGAGCCAGTATCGCTGGTGGGAGACCGCTCTATGCAAAACCATGGCACAGAGTAGGGGAGTATAACATGTTTATTATTTTAATAATTTTCTTTAGTAACACTTTTTCATTTTGATATATGTGGGGAAAAAACAACTAGAAATATATTTAAGAGGGTCACTAAAGGAAAAACATTTTTTTGCTGAAATGACTGTTTACAGGGTATAGAGACATACAAGTTAACTGTTTCCTTTTCAAAATGATTAAAAATAGATAAATATCAATCATATAATGTGCCTGCAGGTTAGTTTCACTTTTGAACTGGCTTCATGTTTCTGTGAAGTAGAAATAGACACACAGAACAAAAACAAACAAATCCAGGGCAGTATTTTGTTTTTAAAATGAATCTGATTGGTTCTGGGAAGTTTTAGACACACAGTAATGACAGCTTAGACCACCGTGAGAAAGCTCCCAGCACTGTGGTTATAAGGAAACAGACAAGCAAGAAGTGTGGAGAACAGAGCAGGATTACAGCAACTTCAAAGCAAAAACTAACAATAAGGACATGAAACCAGTACTGCAGTAAGGTAAAGGAAGCTATTTAGCTAAAAAAAAAAAAAATCAGTTGGACATAATACAGTGGTCAGATAATAGCCTTTTTTGGCTATAAAGTTTAATTATTAGGAAGTTAGATGTAATCTGTTATCTCCACTTTAGCCCTGATTCACACTGACTGCGGGAAAAAAATCATGCATGTTCAGCTGAACTCGCATGATTTCATTCCCGCATGTCCGTCCCGATTTCGGGGGGCAATTTTTGGCTGCACCTGTTCTATAAATGTTTCAACAGTATAATACCCTAGACTTTAAAAGTTATAAAGATGTGTATCTGAAAAAGGCAAAATGTTATTTATCTGTAATAAGAATATACCGTACTTTTGTATGTATGTGCATTTTAAATGACTCATTATTGGGTGTACAGCTGTTGTGAATTTGTCTTGTGCTCTGTGTTTGGATTAGTAGTTAAGAAGAAAGTTACTATTACTGTATGTGAGTTGTCCTTTTTAAACTCAAAATAGTTTCTGTTGTCTTGCAGCCGCAGATCTGGGCAGTATACAATGAATCATGGAAATGGAAATCCTAGCCTTGATAAAGTATCATTTAACCGGTCTGGATCACAAGATTCATTAGATGAACTTTCTTTGGATGACTATTGGACTGAAGTAGAGAATATCAAGAAGAGCACTGATAATAGTCAAGAGAAACAGGATGTTGTTGTTAAGGAGCCAGATGGTAAGAAATTGATTCAATCTAATCTTGCATACCATAACTCCTAAGATGGTAAAGAGTCATCTATTGTATCTATCGCAATGATTGAACAAAAGATCTGCTGTTGCTATCCATTTTGTGACCTTGTGTAAAAAAGAGCATTGATAATTCACAACTGAACAAATGGGTAAAGCAATCATTATTTATAATACAAAGCCTGCTTGTTGGCTACCCCCCCCCCCCCCCCCCAAGGCCATATTTTCCCCTGGCAACATGATCCATGCCTGTGGTTGCAGGAGGGAAATTTGCACCATGTATGTGCCATTGACATCACTGGGCCTTTTTTCCTGGGATCCCAGTGTTCTAACGATATGGTTCCCCTGTCGGATAGGGTCCGGGCGCAGGTGCAGTCCGAGCCGACGGAAATCTACAAGGCAGAACAGCTGTTCGTCAGCAGTAGACGGAGCATGCTCAATGAACACAGCGCTCTCTCCTTATGTTCGGGGCTGGTTTATACACGCCGCTCTCTGCTTGCTCTATACAGCAAGGGGCAAATGATTTTCTGAAAGGGGTCGATATGGTTAGAGGCATGATGGCCAGTGCTTTTTTGAAAGAGGCTCTTCAATATCACATCCGCCCCTTTGAGAAAAGCACTGGCCATCATAAAGCACTGGCCATCATGCGGCATCTTGTAACCATATCTGCCCCTTGCTGTATTGAGATCTGAGCATTTATAACCATATCCGGCCCTTTGAGAAAAGTATCCGCCCCTTGCTGTATAGAGCGAGTGGAGAGCGGCGTGTATAACCAGCCCCGGGCATCGGAAGCGAACGAATGCTCCGTCTACAGCTGACGAACAGCTGTTCATGCTCTGAGATTTCCGTGGCCTCCGCCTGCGCAGTCGAGGCCAGACCCTATCTGATAAAGGAACCATCTCCAAAAACACCTAGAAAGCTGAAGATTCCAAATATTGAGAGGATGTGCTCTTCCACAGTACTGGAGCACATTATTTCAGTAGTAGGAACCTCTGCTTTCCCTGCCTTCCCGGAGAAGGCCTAGGAATGTCAATGAAAAACTCAGTGTTGGCCGGAAGTTTGGGCATAAGGCAAATATATTTTTTTTCTTTCTTTTTTCTTTTTAATTAGCATTTGTCTATTCATAATGAATGAGCTGCCTTAGCACAATGCATATTATTGTGTTAAATACGCACCATAATGGTTTGCTAAAGCACAAATCATTCCAAAAAATATGAGAAATAAGCAGTGGTTAGAGACCTAAAAACAATCAAATATTGCTATAAAATTAGTGCAGTCTTCTTGATTGGCGGCAACAACAAACATTTATTTTCTATACATCTAGAGGGAGCAACACTTCTAGCATTCTGTAACAGTAGGTTAAGAGAAAGAAAAAAAAAACAGCGGCTTAATACGGACACATCACATTCCTGTGTTTTTCATTCCTTCACATGGGGGGGAAATTACTGAAAACGTCTGTATTTGATTGTTTAAAATGGCACTTTGGGAATAGCTGACATTTTCATGTAGTTCCCATGCAGTTCTGTTGCATGAGAATTATAACGGTTTTAGAGTCAGTGGGTGTTTACTTTTTATTGAACTGTGAAATGAAACCCCTTCATGTTTTCAGGCTTGGCATGTGTTGTCTTTTCAGAGGGAGAAGAAGAAGAAGAATGGCTCAAGGAAGCTGGGCTGTCCATTCTATTTGGCGAGGGTTCCGCTGATTCTCAGGAGAGCATGGTGCTCTTATCCACTTTAACCAGGACTCAGTCTGCAGCTGTCCAAAAACGAATCGATACTGTCAGACAGACGTTGAGGAAAAAAAACAAGCATCATCAGATTCCTGATGTCAGGGATGTATTCAAGCAGCCAGCAGGCTCAAAAGAAAAAGTATGTGCAAGCTGCTGCTGTACTTAACTGCTTGTGGCTATATGGTCATCTTGACATTACTTTATCATAGTGCTAAAAGCTGTTTGTACTTCAGAAAATTCTTTAAAATGTATGCTGAAAATTGAAATGAATATCAGCAGGTCACCCAAACTGTTATGCTTACGGTTAAATTGGAAATTCGCTTTTCTTTTAGTTTTGGATAGAGTAAGAAGGGGTCGAACCTGTAACTGTGTTTAACTTGCTGGAGAGCATTGTCCTTATTTCAAGGCCTAGAGTCGACACCAAAAAAGAAAGGACTATCTCCAAAATGAGCACAGAGAGTCTGTTACGTGTGCCGCTCAGGCTCTCTGGAAGGGATACGAGTCCTAGGCAACGCTGTATCCAGGCCTAGGGCTGCACTTTGCAAGGGGGGCAGCACAAAAAGAGTCCCCGCCGGCTTGTGCTACACTGTTAGTGTAGCGGCAGTCTTATGGGGCAGGCTGGGCTGAGAGGCAAATTAGTCTAGCGCCCCCACTGCTTCTGGTATGCAGGCGGCCGGCATTCTGCAACTGTGGGGGGGGGGGGGTTCTGCTGCACCATTGGCATGGTAAATTTTCTTAGTCCTCTCCATAAAATTATCAGAAATTTGTGCTTAACGTAGAACTATTGGCACTTAACTTTATTTTTCATTTTGGATAGAGTAAGGGGGGGGGGGGTTATAGCCCCTGTCAGTTTATTTTTTACCATACCTGTCCAATTGCAGAGATTTCACTTCCTACCCCAAAGCCAAACAGGAAGTAAGGAAATGTATACAAATTAAGGGAATCCAGGGTGGGTCTTAAATAGAAAGGGCGTGGCCTTGTCAGGAAGGAGTGTGTCATATTTAAACTAGGGGGTGCGCGAGTTTAGTCAGGCGTAGGGCAGCACAAAACCTAAATACACCCCCTGGTCCTAGGTATCCACCGCTGGCAGTGCTGATTTTGGAAGGAGCGTGTCCCGGCTCCTATGATCTCTCAGTGTGAAGGAAAGTCTCCCTATGACTGCACATATGTACTATACCAGATGTGTGGTCATAGGGAGACTTTCCTTTACTAATTTCCTATTCTACTAAAACATGTTCCTTTTTGCTGTTCGTATCCTGAATGTTTGTTTATGTTCCATTCACTTCACAGTAACCACACAAGAAGATAGGGGTAGTCTCCCCAGTAGAAATCTACCCTAAAAAGAAAGCTATGCAGAGATTTTAGCACTATATCCAAAACAGAGCTAATGCTCTACTTTAATTTGTAATTACAAATACAGTATACAGTTCCGGTACTTTATAGGGTTGATTTGAGTAAAGCTTCACCATATTCACAAAGCTCCTAGGAAAAAAAGTGCAGCTGCAATTACAAAGTGTACAGTCTATTTGCCTTTTAATAAATCAAGCCCTATATGTGTGAGCATAAGAGGTAATTAAAAAAAAATTCAATGCAAGCAGATTGGGACTTATGTTTCATTAATTTTTAATACCGACTGTCTGTGCCATGCATTGCAACTAACCACATTACAGCTGTGTTTACAAAATGGATGAAAATGTAATTGATCAGTAGGCAAAACTTCCACTTTTCCTTTTCTCCAGTCACAATGAACCTTCTATTTAAAGGACATCCTTGAATGTGAGTATATATCCTAGATATCATTTTATGTGAAAGGCAACTTCACTTGCTTCCACCAATGTGGCAAAAATATCCATGTGAATGCGCTAATAACGACAACTCAACTCGCTTCCACCAATGTGGCAAACATATTCATGTGAATGAGCTAATAATTACCTTATTGTCGTCGTTGAAAGGCCCTTATCTCAAAGCCACTGTTACTGACAAAATGATTTTCCCATTTCATAAAAGCAAATATTAATGACATTGCATGATCATCTGTGTCACAGTTGTTAAAATTTTCACACCTATTTTAAAGTTATAGTCATATGTTTGGTGGCTTGTAGTTCCTATGATCATGTGCACAGCATCATTTATAAACTTTAAAGGGGTTGTAAAGGAATTTTTTTCCCCCTAAATAGCTTCCTTTACCTTAGTCCTCCTTCACTTGCATCATCCTTCGATTTTGCTTTTAAATGTCCTTATTTCTTGTGAGAAATCCTCACATCCTGTTCTTCTGTCCGTAACTCACCACCGTAATGCAAGGCTTTCTCCCTGGTGTGGGGAAAGCCTCTTGAGGGGGGAGGGGGTGAGCAGGCAAGTCAGAACACTCTCTACTTTGCAGATAGAGAAAGGAGCTGTTTGTTAGTGGGCATCCTGACACTCCTGCTCGCCCCCTCCCCCCTCAACAGGCTTTCTCCACACCAGGAAGAAAGCCTTGCGTTAGGGTGGTGAGTTACAGACAGAAGAACAGGAAGTGAGAATTTCTCAGAAGAAATAAGGACATTTAAAAGCAAAATCGAAGGATGAGGTAAGTGAATGAGGACTGCACTAAGGTAAAGGAAGCTATTTAGGGAAAAAAAAGGTTTCCTTTACAACCCCTTTAATACACACTGGGAGATATTAAAAAGGAATATGTCTTTGTTGGGGGGGGGGGGGAGGGAACATGTCCTCCTCTGTTACTCTGTGGGCTTTATAGTTTCTAGTACACAGTATATTTGGGTGAAGCAGGGCCATTCTTTAACCCCACTCTGTCTAATAAAAGTTAAAATGCAGGCTAATCCTGTGCAAATAATACCCAAGGGGTCGTACTTGTAGTGCTTCTAGGATAGTATTGTAGAGAAAAGGGAGGCTTGTGGTGGACTATAACGGCATCATATGTGCAACTGATAAACAGTGCACAGCTTCTAGGATAGTGATAATGTGTTCCGTTTCACAGTCCTGGCATGAACCTAGGGCCACGACTCCAGAATTTGTTATTATACTACTTGTCTTATCGGTAGTGCCCATTTTCTAGTCTCTGTGAATCTCTTTAGTCGTTATGTAGCACTCAATCATAATTTATTAATTTGACAAGATTGTGGGATATGGCGACAAGCCAAAATACCTCCAAGGTTGGTTGCCCCATTTTTAGTATATAGTGTTTGTTATACATTTTTAGTATACAGTGCCAATGTCCTGTAGTTACAGTGCTCACTTCCTGAGCTCCAGGGGTATCTATCAGGGGCATCTCTCTTGCTTGGATCTCAAATTAATAAAGTTAGTGCAATCAGTTACATTAGTACCAGCATGTATATTTCCTTCTGCAGAGTTTGTAAATTGCACCCATGACAGTAGGATCTAAATGAGATGGTCACAAATCTTTTGTTGTGTGATCTAATGGTGCTGCAAAGAATTTGCATACTTGACCAGAGACACAGGTGTGTACTCCCAAGTGGAGGATTTCGCTTCACCACTGATGGACCATTTACTATGCCACTGCTCAGAGTTTAAAGCAAAAAAGGTGAAAGAGTTTAACTAAAGTGAAAACCACATCTCTAAATGATTGATTGTTGGTACATTTAGTAGATAAAAAAAAAGCTAAAGTTATATGCAAATCTAACACATAAGCCAATCTATTGGGCCCTTTAAGTGATGGGTTACCTAACCGACCAACAGGAAGCTAGAGGAACTTTACAGGAAAATGTGAGATTTTTTCCGGTTCAAATATTTTATTGAAGATTGCACAATATAATACATATTGGTTATACAAATTTTAAATTAAGTAGTTGAGTGTATGTGTGTATATATATGTGTGTATGTGTATGTATGTATGTATGTATGTATGTATATATATATATATATATATAATGTATGTATATGTGTGTGTGTATGTGTGTGTGTGTGTGTGTGTATATATATATGTGTGTGTGTGTATGTATGTATATATATGTATATATATATATATATATATATAAAACTTTTTATCTTCTCTACAATTGTGTAAAAGGAAATATAAAACAAGTATAAGACGCAAACTTTTTGTCAAAAATAAATATAATATATAAAATATAATAATAATGAAATAAGATAATTTAAGTACCAATTGTGCACTTATAAATTATAGTACAATTTTAAACATGCAAAGAGTAAGATAAATCAGATTAAATAAACAAACTGTCAGGGCACAGTCGAGATCAGCTTATAGCATAACAGGGGCCAAGAGCGCGTCTTGAAGTGAAGAGAAAGGTCATCAACTGTCTAGATTGCAGGTATGAAAAGCAAACAGAATCAATGTGAGATTTTTTATACAATTGCATATGTCTACATATCACTTCGACATTAAACCTTTTATGTGCAGTTTGATTTGTTTTCTGACCGATTTTACTTCAAGCCACTGTTTAGGATTTATTTTATTTTTTTTCATAATTTTAGTTTCTCTTATTTGTGTCTTAGCAAGTCACTTCTTCATTGTTTACCCCTCTGAAAATGTATATTCAGATATGCATTTCCATTGCTCTGTATTTTACTGAATCACATTTGTAGAATTATGACTGATATTGCTATTATGTATACATTTTAGGATGAAGGTTTAAATGAGCTTCAGTCTGCCAAAACAAATGAAGTAGCACAAGAAGAACCTCAAGAAAAATCAGAAGGTATGTTGAACATTGCATTATATTTTTCAGTCTCCCACAGTAAGCATATTTGTGATTCAACATCCCAACAAAAGTGTTCTTTGTTAAATTTTGTAAGTTAATAATAAGCAAATTTACAGATGCCTCCATTATTTTATCTAGATTTTTAAAATCCCATTAAAGGAATCAATCCTGGAATGGCTATTATGCTGACCCACCAGCTCTGATTATTTAAATCGGTTGTAAACCCGCATTTACTTTTTTACTCCTGCAAGGGTAAAGGCCATAATGAGCTAATATGCACCTGTTTGGACTTGGAAGTACGCAACAAGTCATCTATTAACTTGGTCACCCATATATCTGCATTCCTGGCCACGCAGACTGACGTATACTAAAAATAGAGTGGTGGCCTACTTGGCAGACGCTGCAGTTGAAACGGTGCATACAACCGCAAAAAAGTCTGCTGCCCTCTTAAACTCTGCCAGGAGGGCCTTGTGGGTAAAGACCTGAGATGGGGACCACACGTCAAAGACACAGTTATGTGGTCTGCCATTCAAAGGCCCCCCTGGCACAGGTTTAGACCAGGCCCTATCTAGGTCTATGGAGAAGGGCAAGAAGTTTTCTGTGAAGCTTAACCACTTGAGGCCCGCGCTACCGTCAGATGACGGCAACAGCGCGGACCTCAATATCCAACATGCCGTCATTTGACGGCATGTCTTTCTGGCGTTCCCAGCGCGCGCTGTACAGCGCGCTGCGGGGAAGCCCTGTGTTGTCCGTGTCCCTTGGACACGGCCAATCACAGATCGCGGCAAACGGCCAATCAGAGCGGCCGTTTGCAATGCGATCTGTGGGCGAATGAGAGATGATCTCTCATAGATCATCTCTCATTGCCGGCTCACACAGAGACAATGTCCTGTCTCTGGAAGGGAGGAGCCCGATCTGTGTTCCTTCCTACATAGGGACACAGATCGGTCACCCCCCCAGTCACCCCCCCCTCCCCCTACAGTTAGAACACACCTAGCATACACATTTAACCCCTTCCTCACCCCCTAGTGTTAACCCCTTCAATGCCAGTCACATTTATACTGTAATTAGTGCATATTTATAGCACTGATCGCAGTATAAATGTGAATGGCGCCAAAAATGTGTCAAAAGTGTCCGATGTGTCCGTCATAACGTCGCAGTAACAATAAAAATCGCAGATCGCCGCCATTTCTAGTAAAAAAAAAAAAATAATAAAAAATAATAATTCTCTCCCCTATTTTGTAAGCGCTATAACTTTTGCGCAAACCAGTCGCTTATTGCGATTTTTTTTTTTTTTTTTTTTTTTTTTTTACCAAAAATATGTAGAAGAATACGTATCGCCATAAACTGAGAAAAAAAAATGTGTTTTTTTTTTTAATTGGGATATTTATTATAGCAACAAGTAAAAAATATTGTATTTTTCTTCAAAATTGTCGCTCTTTTTTGTTTATAGCGCAAAAAATAAAAATCGCACAGGCGATCAAATACCACCAAAAGAAAGCTCTACTTGTGGGGAAAAAAGGACGTAAATTTTGTTTGGGAGCCACGTCGCACGACCGCGCAATTGTCAGTTAAAGCGACGCAGTGCCGGAAGCTGAAATTTCACCTGGGCAGGAGGGGGGTGTAAGTGCACAGTAAGCAAGTGGTTAAATAAGAAGATTCCAAGGCCCTCTGGTTAATAACCGGTTCAGGATTAAGAAGGAAGGCAAGAATTGGGGCGTTGGGGCCAGCAGAAGGGAAGTCTCCTCTTTTCCCACCTTAAAACGACTAAACGGGTTCCTACGGTACAAGAAATTTCATATGAAAAGTGTGTATACTGTCAGAAAGCATCTCTTGAAGGAAGCCCTCATGGCAATAGACCTAAAGGATGCATATGTTCAGATTACCATTTGTTCAGAACATCAGGGCTTGCTATGCTTTGTTTTTCTCACAGAACTTGCAGTCCAGCACTGGCAGTTTTGTGCCCTGCCCTTTGGACTGGCGGCCAGCCCAAGAGTCTTCACGAAGATTCTCACTGAGGTGATTTTTCACCTCTAGCTCCAGGGGATTGCACCGATCCCCCTATCTGGAAGACCTGTTGGTCTACAACCAGTCTGGGATCTCTTGCTTTATGACCTCCAGGGGAGGTAAGAGTCACTACAGTGGTGGCTCAGTCCTCCAGAGGTTTGGGGGGTCACATTTGGACCCAGCTTCAACCTCTTGGGGAGAAGACCGATTTGAGCGCCTGGAGTTGGGTGGCCCTGGGAGCCTAGAACCTGTTTCAGAGGGTCTCTTCTTCAAAATTCAGGGAACTCCTGGTGGTCAGGGAAGCCCTAAGAGCGTTTAAAGAGGATCAGGAGAATAGAGATCCAGATCCTTTTTGACAATGCAACAAATGTGGCTTTCTTGAATTGACAGGGAGGAACCAGGTCTCACACTCTTATGGGCTGAACTCAGGAACTCCTAGAGTGGTCAGAGAATCCCCTCAATCTTGGCAGAGGGGGTCTACAACAGTGGCAGTGCATCTATTAAGGGCGCACGGGCACTTCCCCCTCTCTCAAGCCACCCCCCTCTATGACTAATGGATAGATTCATGCATTGCATGCGTCTGACCACGAATTACAGCGACTGGGGTGTATTTTTAACCACTTAATACCCGCCCGCCATCCAATGACGGCAGGCGGGGTACTCTATTGTTCTGACATCACGTCATATGATGTGTCATTTTAAGCCGCTAGGTGGCGCTCATGCGCCGCCGGCGGTGTGCGCGCACCCGTCTCGTTACTGACAACACTGTGCGTGTGCCTGGCGGCCGCAATGGCCGCCTGGCACCTGCGATTGCCGAGTAACTGAGCAGGGACGTGGAGCTCTGTGTGTAAACGCAGAGCTCCACGTCCTGTCAGGGAGAGAGGAGACCGATCTGTGTCCCTTGTACACAGGGACACAATTGGTCACCCCCCTCCCCCTACAGTTAGAACACTCACTAGGACAAACATTTAACCCCTTCCCTGCCCCCTAGTGGTTAACCCCTTCCCTGCCAGTTACATTTATACAGTTATCAATGCATATTTATAGCATTGTTCACTGTATAAATGTGAATGGTCCCAAAAATGTGTCAAAAGTGTCCGATGTGTCGCTATAATGTCGCAGTCATGAAAAAAAAATGCAGATCGCCGCAATTCCTAGTAAAAACAATAAAAAAAAAAATCAAAATGATGTCCCCTATTTTGTAGGCAATATAACTTTTGCGCAAACCAGTCACTATACGGTTATTGCAATTTTTATTTTTTTTTACCAAAAATATGTAGAAGAATACGTATCGGCCTAAACTGAGATACAAACCTTCTTTTTTTTTTTTTTTAAATGGGATATATATTATAGCAAAAAGCAAAAAATATTGGGTCTTTTTTCAAAATTGTCGCTCTCTTTTTTGTTTATAGCGCAAAAAATAAAAAAAGCACGGGCGATCAAATACCACCAAAAGAAAGCTCTATTTGTGGGAGAAAAAAGGACGTACATTTTGTTTGGGAGCCACATCGCACAACCGCGCAATTGTCAGTTAAAGCGACGCAGTTCCGGAAGCTAAAATTATGTCTGGGCAGGAAGGGGGTGTAGGTGCACAGTAGGCAAGTGGTTAAAGCACCTGATTAGAGCAATAGGCTCTAATAGGTTTTAAAAAAGCATTGTGCTCATAGTCCACCCAGGTGTGTCAGAAAAGTGAATGAATATTCACTTTTCTAAAACTGAAACGCCTCTCCACCAGTCAGGTAGCGCAGGTCTGATACCCATCTCCTGAGGAGGTGGATGGGAGGAGATGGATGGAGGACACTGCTGCAAAGTCCCACAGCTCGCCACCATCATCCGCTGCATGACCAGCCACCGAGATAGGATAATGCCAGGCAGACAGCGGGCGGGGGGGGGGTTTACAGTGGCAAATTTTGTTTGGCACAGTTTCGGCATTTGATGGGGCAAAATGGCGACGTTTGATGGGCACAGTGAGCCTGCAATTGATGATTTTTTTGGTAAAGGAGAGCACTTGATTGTCTTATTTTATGCATCCGGTTTGGCTTTTCCTATTTAAGTGGAGCGCTGGGGATCCCTTATTCTTCTCCTGTGAGGAAAAAGCGTGTTTGACTTCCTGGTAATTCAGAGGTCCATCCGATCTGGTAAGAGCTCATCTTACAGCCGGTGGAGGGATTGTCACTCATCAATTGTGGATTGCATTCACTCGTTCACGTGGTCTTTCCCATACCTTTTCTGGAACTTGTGGTTCCTTAGTGGATTGGTTTCTTGGAATTGATAGACATCAATGATATTGCTCTTCACTTATTTTTTATTTTAACATGCTATCCTTGCTTGCCTATAGAAGCAGAAAACAGTAACCCAATTTTATCTTGGTCCACTTTGCATCCCAAGGGCATAGTTTGGGTGCTGATCGGGCTAGTTTCCAACCAGCTCTATAGTGGGGAAGGATTGCACACCAGACAAATTATCACTATCTTCTTTGTTAGGCATTTGGCTTAATTGAAAGCCTAAAGCATTTTAAAGCTTTTGACTATGTTCTATGCGAGTTCAATAAAAAAAGACAGTAAGCATTTACTATGTGTGCCTTCCCTCTTTACTTTGACCTTTTTTGCCTATAGTTTTTACTTATAGCTAAAGATTGAAGGAATGTGGTTATTAGCTCCAACTGTAGAAACAGAGTGTAACTGATCTTCCCACAGTGAGGCAGCTTTAAGGGCAATGAAAAATGGGGTGTGCAACTGCCCTTTAGAAATCCATAAATCACCAAGCTATGACAAATTCAGTTTAGGAAGTAAGCCTACTAGAATTTTCAGCAAGAGAGGCCATCATTGGCGGCCTACATATGTTTCTTTCAGAATATGTCTCATTTAATAGGCCTGCTGTGTTAGACACTGCCCTTGGTCAAGAAAGAGACTGCCCTGAAACATCTGCCTAAAATAAAAATAACTGCCCTGGAGGAAAAGACAGAGAGGCTTTCTTGGAGTGCCTACCATCCAGTTCACATGAACCCACAGAAATGTCAGAGCCTGCAATCGGAACAGAATGGTTTCCTGCACAGCAGGTTGCATTACTTGGGCAGCAATAATGTCATTCCACTGTATTGCCAATATTAATATGTTTGCAGAAGTTTGCACAGGTGTCCAGGGTTTGTAACAACAGCTGGCGGGAAGTATGTGTGGAATTTGTACAAAATGCACATCAAACTAAACTTTTTGTGATATATCATATCTCTAGGTAGTATACCAGCTCAAGATTCAAAAGGACAATTGAGCCCAACCGAAGATGTCCCTCTTCCTGAGACTGATATCAATCTGGAAATTTCATTTGCTGAGCAGGCTTCTAATGGCAATGAGTTTTCTGGAATCAGAAATGAGAAGGAAGATGACACCCTGTTACCAGTAAGTTGACCTTTATGTTATGAGAATGCTTACATGTATCATGGTGCTGCAACCTCTTTTTCAGGAATATTGTGAGCTTTGTGTATTCCCCACAAGCAAGTGATATACCTAGACCCAACTACATTTGGATACTGGATCTTCCATACTTGATTGCTAGTTGCTCATGTCTGTTCACTGTGGTTACCTTGCGCACAAATTTTCCATATTGGGTGTTCATTCCACATATACAAAATGTAATCTCAAGGTCTAGGTTATTGGTACATCTTTGCGTAACAATAAAGTAGTTTACAATCTTTTTATTGTAATATACAGTCAGTCCTTTAGTTACAAACATCCGACTTGTATACAGTGTAGTTGCTCCAGAGCTTAGTAAATGAAAAAAAGCTTCACTTTTCAAACTATATCCGATCGCACGCAAGGAAAAAAAAAATAGCATTTTTGCACATCATTGGATGACAGAATTCATCAGAAATTCCCCTCATTTTCTAAGCTCTGGACCACTTGCCGCCGGCCCTATTGCAAAAGGACGGCGGCAAAGTGGTTTCAATATCCTGAGTGGACGTCATATAATGTCCTCAGGAAATTGAGCCGCTGCGCGCCCCCGGTCTGACACCCCGCAACACTGATCTAGGTAAAGAGTCTCCATCGGAGACTCTTTACCACGTGCTCAGCCGTGTCCAATCACGGCTGATCACGATGTAAACAAGAGCAACCGTGATTGGCTTTTTCTCACTCGCGTCTAGACGCGAGTAGAGAAGAGCCGATCAGCTGCTCTTCTGATGGCGGGTTTGTGCTGATCGATTATCAGCGCAGCCCCACCGAGGATGCCCACACTAGACCACCAGGGATGCCACCCATCCACCAGGGATGCCACCAGACCACCAGGGATGCCCACCACCAGGTATGCCACCCTCGATCACCATGGATGCCAATCAGTGCCCACAATGGATGCCAATCAGTGCCCACAATGGGCATCCCTGATTGGCAGGCATTGTTTGGCACTGATTGGCATCCATCATTACAAAATATTACAGTACATCCGTGTCGCCCATCTGTGCCGCCTCATCATTTACTCAGCATTTACAAATGCACGTAATTTCACATTTGTTCACAGATGTCATGGTAATCAACAATCCACAATGTACCACCATTGATTGTCTGGTGGGAACCACCTTCCAGTTACATCTCTCTTTTCATGACTCCCCGCTGCTGTCATGCATGGGCTGTACTGCCTCAGCTCTGTACTCCCTACTTCATCTTTGGTGCTCGCTGCCATACTCCATGTTCATATCCAGGTTGTATGTATAGGTGGATGCTTCATTATTCCCCCTTCCCCTTTTTCTTTAATAAGTCCGACTCATTGTTTACCCATATACTTTTTTAGACACTTCTTTCGCATCTGCTCGTGATAAGCGGCAGTGAGCCATGAAACACATTGAGCTTTGGATGCTACATTCATGTGTTCATTATCCAGAATTGTACCTATAAATACGTTTGTGGAGAGTTTGTTTGATCGTAACAAACCCATACAGAGAAATGTGGTGTTCCCAAAAAACAATGACACCAGAAGCAACGTGGTTTGGTGGTTATTGTGGTCCTAACGTTCGTGTAAAGGTTCGTTTTTTATTTTGTAAATAGGTTCCTTTAACTGCTTGCCGACCGCCCACCGCAGTTATGCGGCGGGACGGTGGCACTGCTGGGCGAGAGCACGTAGCTCTACGTCCTATCTTTTTCGGCCGCCAGGGGGCGCACACGCCCCCCGAGTCCCGCGCGCCCGGCGGGCGAGATCTCCGCCGGGCACGCGCGCTCGTTCGTTACAGAGCGGGGAACGAGAGCTATGTGTGTAAACACATAGCTCTCGTTCCTGTCAGCGGGGGGAAACGCTGATCTTCTGTTCATACAATGTATGAGCAGAAGATCAGTGATTCCCCCTAGTGAGGCCACCCCCCCATACAGTTAGAACACACCAGGAACACACTTAACCCCTTCCCTGCCCCCTAGTGTTAACCCCTTCACTGCCAATGGCATTTTTATAGTAATCCAATGCATTTTTTATAGCATTGATCGCTATAAAAATGCCAATGGTCCCAAAAATGTGTCAAAATTGTCCGATGTGTCCGCCATAATGTCTCGGTGCTGAAAAAAAATGCTGATCGCCGCCATTACTAGTAAAAAAAAAATATTAATAAAAATGCCATAAAACTACCCCCTTTTTTGTAAACGCTATAAATTTTGCGCAAACCCATCAATAAACGCTAATTGCGATTTTTTTTTTTTAACGAAAAATATGTAGAAGAATACGTATCGGCCTAACTGAGGAAAAAATTTTTTTTTTATATTTTTTGGGGATATTTATTATAGCAAAATGTAAACAATTTTGCATTTTTTTCAAAATAGTCGCTCTATTTTTGTTTATAGCGCAAAAAATAAAAACCGCAGAGATGATCAAATACCACCAAAAGAAAGCTCTATTTGTGGGAAAAAAAGGACGGCAATTTTGTTTGGGAGCCACATCGCACGACCGCGCAATTGTCAGTTAAAGCAACGCAGTGCCGAATCACAAAAAGTGCTCTGGTCAGGAAGGGGGTAAATCCTTCCGGGGCTGAAGTGGTTAAGCTAGTGCATTGTTGGTTCACTTACCTTTTCCTTCGATTTCCCATCTACATGTTTTTTTCTTTGTCTGAATTTCTCACTTCCTGTTCTCCTCAGTAAGCTTGCCCCCATCATCCATGGGGGTTAGTCAGCCAGAATAGCTTACCGAGGAGGAACAGGAAGTGAGAAATTCAGACAAAGAAAACAAAGAAAAAAAACATTTAGAAGGGAAATCAACAATGCACTAGCTTAAAGGAACCTATTTAGATAATTTAAAAAATTAACCTTTACAACCCCTTTAAAGCTGACCCCCAAGCAAACCGATAAACACACAAATGACACATTCTGTATATGAGAACTATTTTATCTGGCAAAGGGTTTATGTGTCTGTCTATGTGCCTGTATATTTGTCTGGTATTCAGCCTTCATTTTGATAGGAGGGTATTTTTTTTTTTTTTTTTTAGAACTTCAGACTGCCACAAGACAAGACTGGAATCACAAAGATTGGTGACTTGGCCCCACAGGATATGAAAAAAGTCTCTTCTCTAGCTCTCATTGAGCTAACTGCACTGTATGATGTCCTTGTTACAGAACTTAAACTTCAACGAGCTGCCAAAGTAAAAGTAAAAGGTTAGTGTTACTAAAAATGATTTGACAGTGGATCTGCTCATAAGATCTAAAATAGGAACTTGGTATTTGTTATTCAACCACTTGACCTCCAAGAAGACCAAGCCGTTTTTTGCGATTCGGCACAGAGTTAGTTTAACTGACAATTGCACGGTCATGCCACACTGTACAAAAAATAAAATGTATGTAATTTTGTTCCCACAAATGGAGCTTTCTTTTGGTGGTATTTGATCACCTCTGCATTTTTTGTTTTGTTCTGTGCTTAAGAAAAAAACATTTTGAAATAAAATAAAACATATTTTTTTTACTTTCTGTTATAAAACATATCCAATAAAAAATCGAATTTCTTCATGAACGTAGGCCAATGTGTATTCTGCTACAATAAGCGTATATGGATTGGTTTACGTGAACGTTATAGCATCTACAAACTATGGTCCATATTTATGGATTTTTTTAATACTAGTAATGGCGGCGATCACTGACTTATAGTGAGACTGTGATATTGCGGCCGAGAATCTGACACTTTGTGGGAACCAGTGGCACTAATTCAGGGATTGGTTCTAAAAATATGCAGTATCACTGTACTAATGACACTGGTTGGGAAGAGGTTAAATGTCTAGGGTGATCAAAAGGTTGAATATGTGCCTAGCCAGTGTTTTAGTGTACTGTTAGGTGCTTTTATTAGGGGAAGAGATGGATTGCAGGAACACAAAATCCATCCCCTACCCTCTGCCAGAATGGAGATCTGCCCCCCCCCCCCCCCGGCAGGCAAAAGTGCAGAATCGTGTAGATAGATAGATAGATAGATAGATAGATAGATAGATAGATCAAAAGTTTGGACACACCTTCTCATTCAAAGAGTTTTATTTATTTTCATGACCATGACAATTGTAGATTCACACTGAGGCATCAAAACTATGAATTAACACATGTGGAATTATATACATAACAAAAACGTGTGAAACAACTGAAAATATATGTCATATTCTAGGTTCTTCAAAGTAGCCACCTTTTGCTTTGATTACTGCTTTGCACACTCTTGGCATTCTCTTGATGAGCTTCAAGAGGTAGTCACCTGAAATGGTCTTCCAACAGTCTTGAAGGAGTTCCCAGAGATGCTTAGCACTTGTTGGCCCTTTTGCCTTCACTCTGCGGTCCAGCTCACCCCAAACCATCTCGATTGGGTTCAGGTCCGGTGACTGTGGAGGCCAGGTCATCTGGCGCAGCACCCCATCACTCTCTTTCTTGGTCAAATAGCCCTTACACAGCCTGGAGGTGTGTTTGGGGTTATTGTCCTGTTGAAAAATAAATGATGGTCCAACTAAACGCAAACAAGATGGAATAGCATGCCGCTGCAAGATGCTGTGGTAGCCATGCTGGTTCAGTATGCCTTCAATTTTAATTTCAATAGATTTTATTGAGAGATTTTTCTAAAAAGATAACAAGCATTCAAAAGAAAATGTCATAAACATTGAGCAACAATAGTGACAATGACATTACATTCCAAGTCCTGAAGCGAGAACCTCTAAATCCTTCCCACTAAGGAGTATCCAAAAAAAAAAGGGGGGGAAGAAAATCAACCTACCCCATCCTCAAGCAAGGCTGTTTGACCAGCCCTGGGGCAATGAGTCCCCCTAAAGACATATCGGGGGAACTTCCCATCGGTCAGGGCGCAGCGACCCCACCCCCCCGAGAGGCCCCCATGGGGTCAAACTGCCTCTCAGGGGATGCAATCGCCACCCTCCCACACCCGGCTATAAGCCTAATCATAACTGTAAAAGTGAGAGAGGAAGGTAATCACTCAAATAGCTTAAACGCAGCCATCTATGGTACGACAGGGGGAGGTCATATATGGTAACACAACCTGCAGTAGAGGAGCCAAGGGAGGCGACAGAAAGAAGGAAAGAAAAGTGTAGGAGAGTAAAGGAGAGAAACGCGCTACCTCCGTCAGGGGGCAGCACCAGCGGTCAAGTGTCCGAGCCGCACACCCGGCCTCAGATTACAGAAATCAGCCCAGGGTTCCCAAATCGCTAGGAATTTCTCAGTTTTGTCATGGAGTTTAGCAACAATTTGTTCTTGCATCATTATCCAGGATACTTTCCTCCTGAACCCCCGGAAGGGGACCCTAGGCTTCTTCCAGGCTTTGGCAATGGACACTCTGGCACCCAGGAGAATGAAGAACGATAAGGTCTGGGAGCTTTTGGGAAGATTAGGGATATGCTGATTCAGGAGAGCCACGCTAGGGTGGGGAGCCACCCCCACTCCGGTTTAGGCGCTAATGGTGCGGAACACCTTTTGCCAAAAGGATATAATACGGGGGCACGACCACCAAATGTGGAGCATGGAGCCCTCCAGTTCACACCCCCTAAAGCACACTGGCGAGGTCCCTGGAAATATCCTTGCCAACCTGGAAGGAACATAGTGCCATCTTACTAAAACTTTTAAGCTAGCCTCTATGAGAGAAATGTTAAGAATACCTTTAAACGACCTCTGTGCAGCTCGGAACCAGACCTCGGTATCCCATGAACCGTCCACGTCCTCCTCCCAGGCCCGGGCATAAGTTGGCTTGTCCACCTTAGAAGCGAGAGCTGTGTAGATCAAGGAAATGCCTCCCCTCTGATCCTCTGCAGAAGAGCACCAATGCTCATAGGGCGTTATCGTGAGGGGAACCTTGTTATCGGTCCAAATAGAGCGTATAAAATGGGAGATTTGGGCAAATCTGAAGAGCTCCGAATCGGGCATCTCCAGTTTCTTCACTACAATGGGACAGGGAAATCGGACCCGCCGGGGAGAGAAAATGTCCAATGCGGTAGAGCCCCTTATCGGTCCACCACCGGAAGGCCTCAATGTTCAAACCCGGGGGGAAAGCTGCATTGTGAAATAAATGAGCCAGGGGTCTGAGGGAGGATGTCAGAGCAGGAAATCTTAAGGCTACAGAGTGCGAGAGAGTGGGGGAAAATATTGCAGGCCTGATCCCGGGGTCACAACAGAGAAGGTAATCAATGGTATGCAAAGGGGTAGCCATTCTTTCCATAGAAAGCCAGTCAGGCTTTGGCCCCCCAAAAAAGGCCGTCGAGATTTGTGTAAGTTGAGCTGCCTGATAATAGACCCATAGGTTTGGGAGACCCAGACCGCCCTGCGATTTCAGGCGAAAAAGAATTCCTGAGGGACACCTATACCACTTATTACCCCACACAAAGCAAACTATTTGTGATTGCAGTGTACTGAGGAAGCGTTTCGCAACTGGCACAGGGAGGGAGCGGAATAAGTACAACAAACGAGGGAGAAGAGTCATTTTCACTGCGTGGACCCTACCTAACCAGGACAGACCACATCTCGACCACGAGTCCAAGTCACCTCTACATTTCAGTATCATAGGGGGATAGTTGGCTTTAAAAAGGCCATTGACGTCTGACGTTAGTTTAATGCCTAGATAGCACCAGGAGCCCAGCGAAATTCAAAATTATTAGAGAGCTGATTGAGAAGGTCCGGGGGAACTGTAATGTTCAAAGCTGTCGATTTAGCCATGTTAACCCTCAGTCCTGAAACTTCACTAAAAGCCCTCAGCGTCTTTAGAATGACAGGAGTGGAGATCAGAGGAGAGGTAATAAAGAGGAGAAGGTCATCCGCGTATAGCGCGCACTTGTGTTCCCCTTGTCCGCACGTCACTCCCCTAATGTCAGGGTTAGATCTAATCGCTATGGCCAACGTTTCTATGGCCATAGCAAAAAGGAGGGGAGAGAGTGGGCAACCCTGTCTGGTACCCCTCCCTATGGTAAAATAATCAGAGTATCTGCCCATTAAGCATACCTGCGCAGTGGGGTTTGAGTAAAGGGCCCGAAAAAGATTTAAGAAATATGGGCCGAAGCCCCACCTCCCCAAGATATCCGACAGGTAAGCCCAATCTATGGAGTCGAAGGCCTTGTGGAGGTCTATGGAGAGCAAAAAGCCTTTTTGTTGGGGACCCCCATCCCACCGTGACTTGAGCAGCGATATGACATCAATGGCCCCTCGGATCTGGTCTGGGCCCTGTCTCCCAGGGATGAAGCCCACCTGGTCTTTATGGATGTATGCAGCTATAAAGCCCGACACCCTGTTGGCCAAGATTTTGGTCATAATTTTAACGTCATTATTAATTAGTGAGATTGGGCGGTAGTTACCCACCTCACTAGCGTCCTTGTCGGGTTTGGGTATCACTGAGATATATGCTGAGTTCAGGTCCCTATCCAGGTGACCTCCCTCCCTGAGAGAGTTGAACCACCGAGCCAGATGCGGTGCCAGACAGGGTCCAAATTTTTTGTAGTATCCGGTGGAGAATCCATCCGGCCCAGGCGAGGAACCTAACTTAAGGGATTTAATAGTGTCCAGAATTTCTTCGGGGGTGAACGGATTCTCAAGGAGAGTTCTATGCTCTGTAGATAGAGTGGGCAGAGGGAGATCATCTAAAAATGTGTTCGCCAAAGGGCCCCGGGAGATTGGGAAGGCTTGTATAGATCCGAATAGAACTGCAAAAACGAATCCATGATCTTGGTTGGGTTTTGCGTCAGGTCCCCTGAGGGCGCCCGAATTTTAGGGAAGGTCAAAGTGCGTTGCTTGGGACTCAGCTTTATGGCCAATTTAGATCCAATCCTATCCTTCTGGGAATAAAATTTCGCCCCCGTCCATCTAAGGTGCCTTTCAGCGTCCGTCGTCAGTTTCAAGTTAAGTAGGGCTCGTGCCCTGTCTAATTTCTCCAGAGACTCAGCCGTGTGTTGTCGTTTGTGCGCTTTAGCAAGAGAACGAAAGTCCTCAGTAAGTTTCAGTATGTCCGCTCTGTGTTCCGCCTTAAGTTTCGACCTCATCTGAATGAGTCTACCCCTAATAACCGATTTGTGCGCAGCCCAGACTGTGGCAGCAGAGACTTCGCTTGTCACATTAACAAGGAAATAATCCTTAATAGCCTCTTCCAGAAGGGAACACTGGATTGGGTCACTCAGAAGGGACTCCTGCAAACGGCAACGCGGGGGACCTCTCACTCCAGAGGATCGCAATGTGGTCAAAGTGACCATCGAGTGATCCGAGAGGGGAGTGTCAATTATCTTGGAATTCGTAATCGGAGGTATTGTGGAGGAGCGTGTGAAAATGTGGTCTATCCTGGTAAATGAGTTGTGCGGGGCAGAGAAATGGGTGTAGTCCTTTGCATGGGGGTTCACCTCCCTCCAAATATCAATCAACCCCGCAGAGTTTAGTAGTTAAGCGATTTTAACACTTTGTTTGGAGGGACGCTTGGGCATTGGTTTCCCAAGCCTTCATTTATCGAGTGAGAAGTCAAAGGCGATGTTGGAATCACCACCAATGAAAACCGTCCCTTTGAGATGAGGCAGCAGTTTGTGAAGTAGGGAGTGAAAAAACGGTTTCTGGCCTCTATTGGGGGTGTAATATGATACAAAGGAATATAGTTCACCGTCAATGTGACCGGATACCAGAATGTAGCACCCTAGCGGATCAATGACCACCTCCGGTTGGGAGAGATTGATATGTTTGGCAAAGCAGATTGCCACCCCTTTTGTTTTATTATCCGCCGATGCTAAGAAAAATTGAGGGTAGCGCTGGTGAAGGAAGGTGGGTTTAAATGTGGCCGGGAAGTGAGTCTCCTGTAACAGGAGAATGTCTGCATGCATGGAGTGGTATTGCTGGAAAAGTTTCCTACGTTTTACGGGAGAGTTAAGGCCCTGAGTGTTATGTGAGATAATCTTGAGGGAGGGTATAGAAGGATGTGTATTAGGCATGGATCAGAGTGGGAAGCACAACAGCAAAAAATTTGGGTTTTACCTTGATCTAGAGAGCAGCACTCACCGGGGTTCCTGAGATGAAGAGAAGGCGGGGGCCCGGGCTCTGGGACATGAAGCCGGTGACAGCCATGGCATCCGTGGTAACTCAGATGAGCCGTTTCAGGAAGAAGAGACGGAAAAGAAGGGAGGAAAGAAGAGAGGCAGGTTACATACTTGGAGAACAAAAATATGAGCTTAACAAACAGTCAAAACATCAGAACAATAAACCCGGGGGTCCCCTGACCCCCACCCACCCAGGGGTCGGGATGGACTGGCCATCACCTACCCTTCAACCTGAGAGGCCTGGAATTCCCTGGAACCAGGAAAACCGTGAAAGGACTAATGGAGCACAATAAGCACTCCCGGTCCTTAAGTGAGGTGCACTGGGTCCACCACAGCCCAACCACCCAAAAAAACGAAACTAAAGGCTCGGATCCGAGCCTAATTTAATCAACATATAAGGGCGCCCCTATTAAGAATGCATAGTAATAAACTAAAATAATAGTTACCCGGCCAGTCCCCCGAACTCCGCCCAGACCCCAGGGGGCCCTGAACTACGCAAAGAGAGCAGAGTCCAGGGGCATCTGAGAAACCATCCCCTGGACCACAGGAGGCGCAGCCGCCACCCGTCACCCAGAGGATCCTATCAGCAACACAATGTCAATGACCAAATGACCATCATAAGTTAGATAAACATACTCAACAGAAGAAAAAAAAACAAAAAAAACATAAAGGCATTGAAGGGACGAGAGACACCACGCAGGGCATCCACAGAGTGCCAGAGGGGAACGACCACCACAGGCTAACGGGAGCCTGAGTAATCCCCCCCAAGCAAAGAAAGGGCGAGCTACAACCCACCACCCCCCCCCCCCAGTTCAGCAGTGAAGTCCAACACGGCAACCTGCAAGAAGAACGTGGTTAACACCATAATAAAGTCACTGAAGGCAGGGCTCCAGCGCCCGCAGGGTTCCTAAAGAAAAGAGGAAAAAAAAAAGGGGGGGGAGGGGGGAAGCGGAAAAGAAAAGTCATGACGTAGTTGGAGCGAGAACTTCGCCGACCAGATCACCGATCCAAATAAAGGGGAGAAGGCCCTCATGGCGGGAAATTTTCCTTGGAGCGCTTGTGGCCTTGATTCAGCCAGGTGTGCTGCAACGGGCTCGCTGGTGAGGGCCTCTTGGTGGAAGCAGGGGTGCCCCTGCCGGTCTGCACGGGCATGGGATCCTGTGAGAGGATCCCCAGATGAGTCAGGAGGCGCTCCCCCTCGGCCAACGAGGAGAAGCCATAGCTTTTGTTTTTGAAGGAAAAGTTCAGGCGGAGAGGGAAGGACCATCTATAGGTGATTTCCTTTTCCTGTAGAAGCTGCAGCAGCGGTTTAAGTGATCTTCTTCTTTTCTGTACCGTGAATGGGGAAAGGTCGGCAAAAATCTGTATCTTGTGTCCATGCAGCGTTAGGTTATCCGCGTATCTCGCCTTCCTCATCACTTCTTCCTTAACCGAAAAAAAGTGGGGTTTAACTATTATGTCTCTGGGGAGACCATCTGAGTGGGGGGGCTGCAGGGCCCTATGTGCTCTGTCCAGCTCCAGACGATGATCAGTGATATCTGGAATAAGGTTTTTTATGAGGGATTTCACAGCAACCCGCACCTCTTTCACCGACTCGGGGAGCCCCCTGACCCTAAAGTTATAGCGTCTCGATCGGTTCTCGAGGTCATCGATCTTTGCGAAAGCGGTTTATAATTGGTCCTAAACCTCCTGTAGCCGTGCTGTGTTCTAATTAATCCGGGCCACGGACTGATCAGCCTTTTTTTCAATCATGTCCATCCTCATCCCTATTTGCTGCAGATCGGCGTGGATGGATGAAGTAATCTGGGCAGCATTTTGGGCTAAGCTTTTAGAGAGCATTTGTGCAAAAGCCTCCATCATAGATGGAAAGTCAGTGGGGATGGGAGCAGAATCGGCAGCATCACTGACCTCCAGCAGTAGGCCTGTGTGTGGATCCAGCCTGGGAGTAGAGGGGGGCCATAGCTCATCCTTCCCAGCAAGGACTCTGTGGATGCTGGGGATGCTGCCTGGGGCAGTGGGGGGTAGTCTGTACCTGGGGAACGCAGTGGATCGAGGTCCTGGTCGGCTATGGACAGTCCTGTGTCTCCCTCAGGAGGTATGTCTGGCCGCGCCGCCGCCATCTTGGCATAGCTAAGGGGGCCGGGAGATGCCGCCATCCGCCGTGACAAGTCCCTCCGGGCCGGCACTGCTATCCTGGGCTGATTCCCGGGTACTTCCCCCTACCCAAAGGTCCCTGATAGAGTGCTGAGGGGGCGCCCTGAGAGCTCCGGTGGCTATCGCAGGGCCGTGGTGGAGCGGAGCTCTAACAGCCGGCGGCCATCTTGGGAGCTGCCGCGCATGCGCCTCCATATGCCTTCAATTTTGAATAAATCATCAACAGTGTCACCAGCAAAGCACCCCCACACCAGCACACCTCCTCCATGCTTCACGGTGGGAACCAGGCATGTAGGGTCCATCCGTTCACCTTTTCTGCGTCACACAAAGACACGGTGGTTGGAACCAAAGATCTCAAGTTTGGACTCATCAGACCAAAGCACAGATTTCCACTGGTCTAATGTCCATTCCTTGTGTTCTTTAGCCCAAACAAGTCTCTTCTGCTTGTTGCCTTTCTCTAGCAGTGGTTTCCTAACAGATATTCTACCATGAAGGCCTGATTCACACAGTCTCCTTTTAACAGTTGTTCTAGAGATGTGTCTGCTGCAAAAGGTGGCTACTTTGAAGAACCTAGAATATGCCATATTTTCAGTTGTTTCACACTTTTTTGTTATGTTTATAATTCCACATGTGTTAATTCATTGTTTTGATGCCTTCAGTTTGACTCTACAATTTTCATAGTCATGAAAATAAAGAAAACTCTTTGAATGAGGTGTGTCCAAACTTTTGGTTTGTACGGATATATATAGAGAGCTATATGTGTGTGTGTGTGTGTGTGTGTGTGTATATGTATACAGTGGAACCTTGGATTACGAGCATAATCTGTTGCAGGAGAATGCTTGTAATCCAAAGCACTCACATATCAAAGTGCGTTTCCCCATAGAAGTCAATGGAAATGAAGATAATTTGTTCCATATCTATCGACTTCTATCAACTTCTATTGCATGCAATACCGCATGTGGTCAGAGGTGGGGGGGGGGTGGAGAGTCTTGGAAATACTCAGACTGCTCAGATGCACTCAGAAACCTTTGGAAAAGCGGAAAAATTAGGGAAACTGAGTATTTTCGAATGGCTGTGTCACCGGCGCCCCCGCACCTCTGGCCCAATGCAGTACTGCACACGCAGAGGATGGAATCCTGTTTATGTTGTGAGATAACCCTCACAAACAGTCAGGATTTAAAAAAATATATATAGCTTGTATTGCTAAAAGCTCGGTAACTGCACGTATACACACACACAGTGGAATCTCAGACTGGGAGTAACACGTTTTTTGAGCGTTTTACAATAAGAGCTATTTAAAAAATAAATAAATTACTTGATCAGTGAAAAATGAACTACAGCGCTAATTACATTAATAATCTCAAGAGCACTAAGTAAAAAAACAAATAACACAGCTGCTATCCGAGTGTAGCCAGATCAAACAGTGAAAAAAATGTGTAAAATATGGATGCGCTAGTGTTAACTTACAAGTGTAAACGTACAAAATCATAAATAGGTGAAAAATATGAAATGATCAGGGAGAGACAAACTCCATGTGCTATAGGTCAATGGTATAAACATACATCAAATAATAAGTCCAAACCAAGTGCACATTGTGAAAGTTCCAAACTGGAAAAATCTTACAAAGCCTTCCTCCACTGGGAATGCGAGTCCCAAACACTCCAAAGCTGCAATCCGTTGAGCAGGCACTCACAGGTGGATGTGTTATGAAAGAAAAATGAAAAAAAACCTCATTGCACAAACATCAAGCAAAACGGTCGTACGATCCTAATGTAACAGCAAATGCACTCAAGAATCCCGGCTTAATGCAAGCATTGAACGCCGCTCAGTGTGTAGTCCTCATCAATCCGATCCGATGAACTCGAATCCGATCGTAAGCTCGTCCCTACGCGTTACGTCACGGTCACGCGACTTATTCATGGGATACCAGGTATCCCATGAATAAGTTGCGTGACCGTGACGTAACGCGTAGGGACGAGCTTACGATCGGATTCGAGTTCATCGGATCGGATTGATGAGGACTACACACAAATTACTTGATCGTTGTCTCGCAAGATGAGCAGGATTCAAGCCGCTGGGGTGTGCAGTACCGCATTTGGCCAGAGTGTCTCCGCAACTCTGGCCACATGTGGTACTGCATACACCGGCACCCCCGCACTTCTGGCCACATATAGTACTGCATACACCAGCAGTCACTGTGGAATAATTATCTGAGTTTCCATTGAATCCTATGGGGAAACTCGCTTAGAGATGAAGAGGCAGATTTGGCACTTCCGCATAGCAACAGCTATTTAGGGTGAGTACAATTTTTTAATTTTTTTTATTTTTTTTTTATTTATTTTTTATTTTTGGTGGAATTTTTTTTTTTCAGGTGGGAACTCCACTTTAAACTAATAACACACAAAGAATTAAATGTTACCATGTTTTTATTGAACACACTATGTAAACATTTACAGTGCAGGTGGAAAAAGTATGTGAACTCTTGGATTTAATAACCGGTTGAACCTCCTTTTGGCAACAATAATATCAATCAAACGTTTCCTGTAATTGCAGATCAGACGTGCACAACGGTCAGGAGTAATTCTTGACCATTCCTCTTTACAGAACTGTTTCAGTTCAGCAATATTCTTGGGATGTCTGGTGTGAATTGCTTTCTTGAGATCATGCCACAGCATCTCAATCAGGTTGAGGTCAGGACTCTGACTGGGCCACTCCAGAAGGTGTATTTTCTTCTGTTTAAGCCATTCTGTTGTTGATTTACTTCTATGCTTTGGGTCGTTGTCCTGTTGCAATACCCATATTCTGTTGAGCTTCAGCTGGTGGACAGATCTCCTTAAGTTCCCCTGCAAAATGTCTTGATAAACTTGGGAATACATTTTTCTTTCGATGATATCAATCCGTCAAAGCCCTGACACAGCAAAGCAGCCCCAAACCATGATGCCTCCACCACCATACGTCACAGTTGGGATGAAGTTTTGATGTTAGCGTGCTGTGTCTCTTTTTCTCCACACAGTGTTGTGTGTTTCTTCCAAACAACTCAACTATGGTTTTATCTGTCCACAGAATATTTTGACAGTACTGCTATGGAACATCCAGGTGCTCTTGTGCAAACTGTAAATGTGTAGCAATGTTTTATTTGGACAGCAGTGGCTTCCTCTGTGGTATCCTCCCATAAAATCCATTCTTGTTTAGTGTTTTACATATCGTAGATTCGCTAACAGGGATGTTAGCATATGCCAGAGACTTTTGTAAGTCTTTAGCTGGCCTTCTAGGATTCTTTTTCACCTCATTGAGCAGTCTGCTCTGTGCTCTTGCAGTCATCTTTACAGGACAGCCACTCCTAGAGTAGCAGCAGTGCTGAACTTTCTCCATTTATAGACAATTTATAGACAATCTCCAAGAGTCCTTCTCTCCATGGAGTCCCGGCTTTGATTGGATCGATTGCTAGCAGCGCTGATATTTGCTCCTGCTGCTGTCAATTAAATGACGAGAGCATCGGGGGTGGGGCCGAGTCATACACTCGGTGTATATGGACGCCAAGTGTATGACTCAGGAGAGCACCCGCAAGGTAATCCCCTCGGGAGAGAGCTTCCCAGAGGGGGTTATCTAATGCGGGGAGGAGCTGCCGTGGGACCCCAGAACAGGTGGATCGGAGCCACTCTGTGCAAACTAAACTGCACAGTGGAGATAAGTATGACATGTTTTTTTTTTTTTAAATAACCGCTAGTGTCACTTTAATAAAGTAATAGTATTAGAGGTATATTTACATAAACTGTATATATTTGAAATTCTGTATTATGATTTTACCATCCTTTGCCTTTTGTAGAGACTGGAGTTTTTCGGGTACCTCTCTCTGTTTTATTGGAACAAGATCAGAGGAAAGTACCAGGGACAAAGGTTCCGCTCATCCTTCAAAGTGTAGGTCTTTTTTGCTTTTTACGTTTTCATGAAATTTATAGACACTGGCACCACCCCCATCCCATATTATTTAATGGCGGGCTTGATTCCTCTACTGGGTCTTAATTTTTCCAAACGCCAATAGGGAGATTTTCTCACATTCTTGCATAGTAGTAACTGTCTAAAATAAAAAATAAATAAAAAAAGCCCTTGCTGACCTGTTGCTTGGCTGCCATACTAGACCTCTTGCTTTCCTATTTACTCAATTAATGACTCAGAATAAGTATATGCAGATGAAGGCTTCTGTCTTTTTCTGTGACTCTGATCCGCATTTTAATTTTGGGTCACTGATTTAGAGCACATTTTAGCCAGTTTGTAAGCTTGCAAGTCAGAGTACTAGCATGTTCAGTAGCAGATCACAATGGTAGCTCTATACTTCTCTCATGACAGGTTTACCTTTAAGTGGTTGTAAACGCTTTTTTTTATTTTTACCTACAGGTAAGTAGTGTTGAGCGGAATACGCCATATTCGATTTCGCGATATTGCGCGAATATATAGAAGAATATTCGCGAATATTCGCTAATATCGAATATTCGTGATATTTTATCCAAAAAAAATGTTTGCAAAATTTCGCTAATGCGAAAATGATTGCGAAATTCTCATAAACGGAGATCATTTCCTGTATTACTAAACTAATATGCACTAAACACTAACTCTACACTAACTCTACTTAAAAGAAAGGAGAATAAGGGGGCAAAAGAAGGGCGGAGAAGATAATCGCGCAATATTCCTATTGCGCGATTATCTTCTCCGCCCTTCTTTTGCATCAGAGCCAATCAGAATAACTCGAATATTTGGCAAAAGGAATATCGCGCAATATTCCTTTTGCCGAATATTCGAGTTATTCTGATTGGCTCTGATGCAAAAGAAGGGCGGAGAAGATAATCGCGCAATATTCCTTTTGCCGAATATTCGAGTTATTCTGATTGGCTCTGATGCAAAAGAAGGGCGCATCATAGCCAATCAGAATAACTCGAATATTCGGCAAAAGGAATATTGCTCGATTATCTTCTCCGCCCTTCTTTTGCATCAGAGCCAATCAGAATAACTTGAATATTCGGCAAAAGGAATATCGCGCAATATTCCTTTTGCCGAATATTCGAGTTATTCTGATTGGCTCTGATGCAAAAGAAGGGCGGAGAAGATAATTGCGCAATATTCCGTTTGTCGAATATTCAAGTTATTCTGATTGGCTCTGATGCAAAAGAAGGGCCGAGTAGCTGATGCGATTCTTTTATGTTGCCGAAAATTTGCAATGCGAATTTTCGGCAACATAAAAGAATCGCATCAGCTACTCGGCCAAGGGTCTCTCTCTAATCATACCAGCAATGCTTTTAGACGTCGATGGAGATCACTAGGATGTGATCTGTTTTAAAAATAAATTTGAAAAAATACGAATATTCGCCATAGCGAATATTCGCCGCAATATTCGTGTCATTCGCGAATACTCGAATATGCAATATTCGTAGCGGATATTCGCAATGCGAATATTCGCGAGCAACACTACAGGTAAGCCTATAATAAGGCTTACCTGTAGGTAAGGAGAATTTCTCCTAAACCTGTACGGTTTAGGAGATATTCCCCTCGCAATGCGCCGCTGATTGCAGCGGCGCATGCGCAGGGGGGATTCTCGGCTAAAGGACCGGCAGCCGCCGGACCTTGCCGAAGTGAAAACTTCCGCGCGCGGGAGAGACGACATCACCGCTCCAGCCAATTACAGCGCTGGAGCGGCGTTACCTAGAAGACACGCCAGGCAAGAGGACATCTCGCTCGGCGTGGACCAGGTAAGTTCCTCTCACCTCGTTCCGAGGTAAGTATTTCATAATGAGCCAATATGCGGTGCATATTAGCTCATTATGGCTTTTCCTTTGCAGGAGTAAAAAAAATAAATTATATGCGGGTTTACAACCGCTTAAAAGTGGATTTAAACACACTCTCATCCTTTCTAAACTACTGCCATAGTGCTGATCTTTAAGGATATAGATGCCTCCTGCATGTATCCTTACCTGTCAAATGTTTCCCCTCTGACTGTTATAAGAGCTGAAAAACTGCAGATTCTGTGGGTGGATCTGTTGTCTGGAGCTCTGTGGGTGGAGTCGTGATGCCAGTAGACTCCCCGTCCTCCTCTACACTCCCCTTGTCAACATGCATTTTTCTCTATGTATTCCTTACACTAAATTCTGCTATGATCAAAATCCAGAAAAGTCCAGAAAAATCCAGAAAAGTAACCACATGACTTCAGAAAAGGAGCGGGGATGGGAATTAAAAAATAATGCCTCTCTCCAGGTTAGTGCGTGAGATATGTAAATAACCTGTCACTCACAGCAAGGGGGCGGAACGGACTAAGGTTTTTCTCTGTAAGTCCGTTTTATTTTACTGAGCAATAAAAGAACATTGCTCAGAGCTGGATTAACTCTGTGTGGCAAAACTGGGCACAGATGATAGGAAATCTTATACTGTACATTGTGACATCAAAAAAATAATTTACAATAATAAGTAATAATTTACATCTACTTTAACGTCAAAGCTGAAATGAGTTGCCACCTCCTAAAAGTGGGGTAGGGTGTTGATCTTTAAGTCTTTGTATCAGGCCGCGTACACACGATCAAATCTATCTGCTGGAAACGGTCTGCCAGACAGATTCGATCGTGTGTACGGGCAAACAGACGGATTTGGCCAGCCAACAGATGTGAAAGCATGCTTTCAAATCTGTCGGCTGGGAACTTGTCCGACCGACATGTCTGCTGGTTAGTATGCTAACCAGCAGACATATCTGCTCGCACACGCGTCAAATGGTTTTGACGCATGCACGGAAGTGTTTTACTTCCTGGTGCGCTGACGTGGCGGCGTCAACGTCACCGCCACGTCAGCGCGGTGTCTGCCGGCGGGGATTTTGGTTTGATCGTGTGTACACGATCAAACCAATACATCCCAGCAGACAGATTTGTTCAAATCGGTCTGTCCGACTGATTTGAACAAATCTATTTGCTCGTGTGTACGGGGCCTCACTGTTCTGTAAAGACCTGGAGCATTTCCATCCAAAAGAGGGGAGACCAAGTTGCCTTTCTGTGATATTTTACTGTAATTCTTCTTACACTATGTTTATACATAAAGACAATTGTGTTAGATTTTCTATTTTAACAATGTCAGTCATACCAAACTTCATATACACTTTATTAACACTGTACCTTACCCCTGTTTTTGTAAAATGATTTAACCTATGGAGAGGCCTGTTTATAATAATAATAATACGTAAAAGAGTCCCACAATTTTTACAAAAGATTCACACTTTAAAAAAAAAATTCTGCTGAAACCCCTTATGTAGACTTTGGGAGCCTTTTTTCTGCAATAATAGTTGGAATTTTTGCTTTATTTTAGCTGATTAGCCTCATAGAAAAGGGTGGACTGGACACAGAAGGTGTTCTGAGAATACCTGGAGCTTCAGCAAGGGTTAAGGTAATATAGATGAGTTTTTTTACTGATATTTTAACACATTATACAATGTCTGACACACACACACACACACACACACACACACAAAAAATGTTTTTGTACTCCTTATTTAACAAATTTAGGAAAATCAACAATTTTCACCTTCAAAATAATTAATTTCTGAGTTGATACACAGACACAAAATGTGTTCCTTCCACTGGGAGAAGTGCCTACGGGTTCCCTGGACGTTGGGGGTGCTGGCTGGTGGTTGACCCCCCTTCTTTTTTTTTTTTTAATATTTTGGCTGTTCGGCCCTCTGGGTTTTACTTGCTCCCTCAATAGCTATTCTTTTCTGTTTTGCTCTCTTATCTTCTATTCCTTTCACCAATAAATAAAACAGCGATAGCCGTCAAAAATTGTACGCGGGATACGAAGACTTCCTAGTCCTTGAGGCCTAATGTTTGTTACTAGTTTCCTATGTTTATCTAATGCTGACTGTACTAACTGGGCATGTGGCTTCATGGGTGGATATAATCTACCACGTGTTCACCTTTTAATGATGTTTCTGTTGTTCCTTTTGACTACCAACTAGATATTTGGAAAGAGGTAGAAATGGTTTCTGGGATTATATGTATGTAAATCCCTAAGTTTCATCACAAGTAATTGTCCACCGCATTCAACATATCTGGTCTCTGCTTTGCAAAAGGTGTAAACAGGATCCCTTGCAACATTCTTTTTGTTCATCCGATTCCATTTTTGGAACAGTTTTTGCACAAGCCTTTTTCATATTCAAGTCTTTCGTTTTCATCAAGCACTTTCCCTGTCCAAGTGAAGCTTTTTCAGCCAATGTTGGAACACCCAACCTTCTCTCTTTTCCATTCGCATCTCGGACTTTGTGTTGTCACCAGTAACTGCTGAGAGTGGGAAGCCTGAGCGATCATCATCTTTCAAGCTTTCTCTCAACATTCCAAAAATTGTTTGCGCCATCAAATATGTGTGCACGAGACACAGACTCTTCACCATAGGCTTCAGTCAATAATTGAAAAGTTTCTTCACAGATTTCTTCAGTTTCACAGGAAACTTGATGTGTCACTGTTCGCTTTTGCACTTCCACATTTTGTGACCCAGGCTAAGGAAAACTTCTATATTTGTACACGTGTGCACTTGTACTGAGTGAAACGCTTGAGCCATTCTTGGTTCTGAGCTATAGTCCTACTTTTTTGTGTCGGACATCATATATTATTGTAATTAATTCTGTCGAGAGGGAATAGAAAATTGGTTGATCAGCTAAAGGTATAAACTACAATTCCTCCTAGAAGTTATATGCCACTGTTTTTTTTTTTTTTTTTTTATATATATATATATATATATATATATATATATGTTAGCCTTTTATGTTATGTTATATATAGTATTGATGGCTTCCTAAAAAACTGCTAATTTTTATAGTGACCGTTAATTGAAATGAGTACTTTAGTATTTTTATTAGTACAGTGGAACCTTGCATTGCGAGTAACGTGGTTAACAAGCATTTTACAATACGAGCACTGTATTTAAAAAAATATGACTCGGTTTGTGAGTGTTGTCTCCCAAAACGAGCAGGATTTAAGCCACAGCGGTGTGTAGTACCGCGTTTGGCCTGAGGTGGGGGGGGGGTGGCCCTGGAGCCGAGCGGAGCTAATTGGAAATGCTTGGAAAAACTTGGAAATACTCAGTTCCGGAGCCTTTCCGAGGTTTTCCAAGTTCAGCTGAGCTGTCCTCTGGCCTTTCCGAGGCCCCCAGGTGCCCCCCCAACTCTGGCCACATGCAGTGTTGCATGCCATTGAAGTCAATGTGGAACAAATTATTTTAGTTTCCATTGAGTTCTCCTTTAAGCACACAACATGATTTACCGCATATTCAGACTGACATGATTTTACTGTTGTGGGTTTAGTAACACCTAACTTCCATGCTGGGAAGGATGTACTTGCATGCCTAATTTTTTGACTGTGCTGGGAGCTAATCTAATAATTAGGCTTGTGTTGACACTACCTCGTCCCTGCACAGCCATTCTTTAGGAAAACCAGTGTGCAGCTGTTTCTCCTTCCCCAGCTCTCTGTGATCCTTATGTAGCTTGGAACAGAGGATCTGTGATCACTTATAAAAAAGATAATTTTATGTTTTTTAGATGTACATTGGGTTTAGAAAAGAATCGCCCCCCCCCCCCTCTTTAAAATAGTCACATTTTGTTGCTTTGCAGCCTGAAATGAAGACAAACACATATTTTGTTTTATCCAGCTGTATTTATTAGTGCAACATATAGCATCCAATTGAAAGACAGAACACCAACATGTCAGAATAAAATAAATAAAAAACAGAATCACTGGGTTGGAAAAAGGATCACCCCCTTCTAAAAAAAGGGGGGAATTAGGGGTTTTGATACTCACTGTATACATAAATGTTTTGGCCTTCATTTCTACTTTAAACTGAATAAGTTGATTTACAAGGTGAGAGTTTACATATTTTTTAAGCCCGTCTTTACCAAAAGTATCAGACCTGTCTTTCGGCCCCTGGAGCTCCATGCAGGTTTCTTCAATAAACATCGGAAATGAGTACATTTTAGCTGCGCTGTTGTCGGTTCCTATATTTGAGGTTGCTTAGAAACTGTGATCAGGCATATTGTGCTTACACTGATGATTCATGTGAAGATAATGCGTGACCACAATGTCCTATATCCCACAAACATCTCTATCACTGCATCACGCCCTGGTCAGACCGTTTTAGTAACATGAACTTTTGAATTTTTTTTTTTTTTAAATAGCTTTTTTGGAATTTATCTAGATAAAAGGATCTTAGATTTAAATTTTGGAAACCTCCAATTTTCCTAGAGGAAATGTTGACTTTTTGTTGTATTGTTTATTACGTGCAAGAGTGAAATCGGTCACCACAACTTCCTAAATGTGCACAGTACTTTTTTTGTCAAGTACGTTAGTCTTTTTTTTTTTTTTTGGTGTGTGGCTGACCTACATTAAAAAGTCGTATATGGCATCTAGAAATATTGTTATTAAAATATTTCTGATGAACTGTTTATTGTTTTTTTTTGGTAGCCATCTAATAAATGCCCGTGGTGCCACTTGTTTTGTATCTGGTTTTAGTACATATAATTAGTGCTTTCGCATTTGCGCTATTTCTGATCTGCCTTTTTTTTTTTATGGTTTGCAGGCTCTGTGCCAGGAACTTGAAGCCAAGTTTTATGAAGGAACTTTCAACTGGGATACAGTGAAACAACACGACGCTGCCAGCCTGCTAAAGTTTTTCATTCGCGAGCTCCCTCTGCCATTACTCACTGTGGAATACATGAAAGCTTTTCATTCTGTGCAATGTGAGATAATGTTTAATTTAATCATATGTTTTAATATGCGGTATGATAGCCCTACAACAGAGGATTTTATTTTACCCTAAAGATGCAGTTGTCGCTGTAGTATGAAATTGATTTTGTTTGAAGCGTAGGAAAGCAACAAAGGGGCATTTATGGTAGGAATAAGGAAGCTATTGACAGATGGGCCTTTGGACCTTCTATTATACTTTCTCTTGCTCAGTACAAAACTGTGTCACTTATTACATCATTACCAGATCACGGAGTATGGCGCGTCATATGACTCATTTTGCAAGACTAAGCATTTTATTAGTTAAGTTACGTTTTACGTTATATATATCATTGTATTATGCACAGTAAGCTTTTGTTGTGTACTTTCTGATTTTGTTCAACATATAAGCATTTTACATTTCGTTATAGATATACATTTCAAAGATAACCTCTATCCTCCTGTGAACTGGCTGGCAACAGCACTTTTTTCATTGAGTACAATGGAGACCCTGTGTGTCATCACAGGGCTAGAGCACGAGTCAGCCTAGCATAAGAAGTGACATTTGGACACGATCTCCCACTGATCTGAGATCTGAGTTTGGGATTATCCATTGAATGGGAAGGCCAAGAGGCACAGTAGGGCTTAAATCTTATAAGTAGCATCCTCTATATTATAACACAGAGGTATATATACTGTAAGCATACACAGTATGTATGCTTGCAAGGCCTTTTTTTTTTTTTTTTAAGAAATGCGTCCTTTTCCCATTGTAACAAAAACAAGACATACCTGTGCTCAGATCCCAATAGTTTGTACAGGTTTATAAACTATCAGGTGCTAAACAATTGTGACCACATGTTAACCAGTGGCGGTACATCCATAAGGGCACATTGGTGCCGCCCCCTCTTTCCAGCCACCCCCTCTATCACCAATAGATAGATTTATGCATCGCATGAATCTTTGGCCACTGCTTCCACCCCCTATTCAGGCACCTGAACTGCCCCTCCGCCAATCAGGTCCTCGGGTCTGTTACCGGTCACCTGATTGGCTAAAAAGACAGGTGCTGTGATTGGACACCTATCAGGCATCCAATCCTAGCAGAGAATGGGAGAAGAAATCGAGGACATGAAGGAGCACATCCATGGAGGACACCACTCGCCGCTGTCACCCGCTGCCCCACCGAGACAGGGTAAGTGACGGGCGGGGAGGCACACTGGGAGCATTTGATGGCACAGTGGCAGCGTTTAATGGGACACAGTGGTAGCGTTTGATGGGGCGCCATGGCTGCATTTGATATTGCACAGTGGGAGCATTTAGTGGCATAGTGGAAGCATTTGATATGGCACAGTGGGAGCGTTTGATGTGCCCCCCCCCCCAAAAAAAAATTGTGCACCAGCCGCCACTGGTTAACACTACAAATTCTGGATTGACCCTCTGCACACTGCTATATTTCAGCAAACTATGCAATTAAAAACAGGGTTATTTAGTTCACACATATATTGCAATAAATGTTTAAGCTGGCTAACTGCGTCAAAGTAATCCCTCTTATGGCCAATCCCACTCTGCTTTGCCACTGCCAATACTACAGTGGACACCATAGCAACATGTAGTTCCATTGTACATACCTCTCCTTAAAATCTATTCAGAGTTGTACTACTATGCAAGGAATATTCCTCCTGCGTTAATAAAACTTGACTCTAAACATTATTTGGCTTTGGATAGAATGAGAAGGATTTGAAATTCTTGCCAGGTATTTATTTTTGTCATTTGCCCTACTGGGAACACGTACCTACCTTCTCAAGCTGCACAGATCGAGAAATGTCCCACTGCCTGTGATTGGCAGTATGCCTGGTGGGATAGAGGCAGGTGGGTTGAGACTAGCAATCTGAACAGGCCGAGCCCATCTCTATTTAACACCTCACTCCCTGTCCTGAAAAAGGTTCTGAGAAAGGCCCTTTCCTCCTCCATCCAAAACAGAAAAACATTAGCTTTAAACATGGCGATTTACAATGAAAAAAAAAAATAATGAAATGAAATCACTTTCAAAGTGTATGCAAAGACAATATTTTATTTTGTTTTATTTTTATTTATTTTTGTTAAAGCGGAGCTCCAGCCGCAATTTTTTTTTTTTAAAGTCAGCAGCTACTAACAGTGTAGCTGCTGACTTTAAATAAGGACACTTACCTTGTCCTACTTGCCCGCGCTGATGGCCCCCCCGATGCCGATCCCACGATCGCTCCGGGTCCCGCGCCGCCATTCACACTATGGGAAACAGGCAGTGAAGCCGTACGGCTTCACTGCCCATTTCCTACTGCGCCTGCGTGAGTCTCACGCTGGCTTGTGAATGGGCGGCTGCTCTCTGAGAACACACACAGTTCCCAGAAAGCAGCGTGCCCCATTCACAAGCAGAAGAAGAAAAGACACCGCGGTGTGGAAGAGGCAGATTCCGGACTTCCGCATAGCAACAGGTATTTTGGGTGAGTATTTTTTTTTTTTTCACTTTTTTTAATTTAATTTTTTTAAGCTATATGGTCAAATGTTGTTTTCCTGGGTGGAACTCCGCTTTAAGTTTTTATTGCAGCCTATGCCTTGCTAGAGAGAGTGACTATTTTTGATCTCTGCTCCTATGACAACCTGTAAGATAGGAATTCTGTTCATTTTGGAGAATATTCTTATTTACAGTTGTATCTCCAGGACAGTAAACTAAAGGAAATCTCCCTAGATGGACATAGGCAGAAAAAAAAATAACCTGATAGAGTAATAAAGCATAACTTCTTTCTAAAACAAAAGCAAAGCACTTGCTTCACATATACTTTTGGTAACTGGTCTCTAGCTTTCTTTGCGCCAGTTTTAATAAACCAGTTTCTATTTACATCAGAATTGAATTGGGTGTATATCTTTTGTATAGTAGTTCTGTAAAATATGCACCTTAAACCATCCAGACATAAAGACCTTACCAACATGTACAAATATATAAGAGGTCCGTATAGTGAACTTGGTGTTTAGTTATTCACTTTACAGGCAACACTGAAGACACAGGGGGCACTCTTTATGTCTATAGGAAAAGATTTCATCTCCAAATACGGAAAGGTTTCTTCACAGTAAGAGCTGTGAAAATGTGGAATAGACTCCCTCCAGAGGTGGTTCTGGCCAACTCAGTAGATTGCTTTAAGAAAGGCCTGGATACTTTCCTAAATGTACGTATTATAACTGGGTACTAATATTTATAGGTAAAGTTGATCCGGGGAATATCCGATTGCCTCTCGGGGGGTCAGGAAGGAATTGGATCATGCTTTGCTGTTTTTTTTCCTTCCTCTGGATCTACTGGGTATAGAATTGGGTATATGGGATTGTACGATATATATATATATATTTTTTTATGGTTGAACTAGATGGGCTTGTGTCTTTTTTTCAACCTGACTAATTATGTAACTATGTGACTATGTAATTAACTATTGATGTATCAGACCTGAATTCACAGCAAATGCAATTGCTGGGCTGTCATTGACAGGTATTGCATCTTGTCTAGTTATATTCATTCTTCTTAGTACTATATTTAGTATGGTGCTTTTTGTTACTTACAGACCTCCCAACAAAACAGCATAGGCTCCAAGCTCTGAATCTTCTGGTCATTCTGCTGCCTGATATTCATCGTGACACACTGAAGGTCTGTTTTTTTTGTTTTAGTTTTAATTTTTTTTGTTCATTTATTGTACATTTCTCTGTGTAGTAATGTGTGCCCTTTTGTAAATGTGAAATATTTCATTTGTTTGTGGATGTAATTAAAAGCAGACAGTGGGTTGGAGTTGTTAACAATAGAGCCATTCTCTAAAACGTTGTAACTGAAAGGATAAACTTGATCTTGTTGTGTTGAATGTAAAATGTCCTTTTGTGTCCTGTTTTTAGGCTTTGCTTGAATTCCTTGAGAAGGTTGTGGATCACAGAGAGCAGAACAAAATGACTCTGAAGAACGTTGCCATGATAATGGCTCCTAATCTCTTTACTGACCATACCTCCTTAATAAAAGGTGGAGATCAAGACGCTGTAACTAGTGCGGCCCGGACAGCTTCCATCATGCTTTTCATGATCAAATACCAGAAACTCCTCTGGACAGTAAGTGGATAGTTGGAAAGAATGTGCTGTCATAATCTTTCTCTATACACATGCCAGTATTATAGAATGTTAAAAGGACAATACATTTAAAGGGGTTGTAAAGATACATTTTTTTTCCCTAAAGTGTAGTAGTGTAGTTCACTTACCTCATCCTTCGATTTTGCTTTCAAATGTCCTTATTTCTTCTGAGAAATCCTCGCCTTTTCTTCTGTCTGTAATTTCACACAGAAATGCTAGGCTTTCTCCCTGTTGTGGAGTGTCATGCTCGCCCTCTCCCTTGGACTACGGGAGAGTCAGGACGCTCTCTCAGATAAAGGAGCTGTGTATGAGTGGGCGTCCTGACTCTCCTGTAGTCCAAGGGGGGGGCAAGCACAACCCTCCACACCAGGGAGAAAGCCTCGCATTACTGTGGTGAGTTACAGACAGAAGAACAGGAAGTGAGGATTTCTCAGAAGAAATAAGGACATTTAAAAGCAAAATCGAAGGATGAGGTAAGTGAAGGAGGACTGTACTAAGGTAAAGGAAGCTATTTAGGATTTTTATTTTTTTACCTTTACAACCCCTTTAAATATTTGTCATAAAACACCCAATTATATAAGAGGGCATGCCGCTTGCACACCAGCACATTTATTTTATTTTTTAATACATCTTTTTATTAGTGTATAAAAGCATACAAAACATACATTAAGGTACAATAACACAAAAAAAATTAACATGACACTACTGTAAAATGACAAAGATTAAGACGACCGAGAATTGTGACTGTAAGAAAGACTAATGTGGCTCGTGCTCAGAGGGAGAATAACGGTGTGTCAACTCAAAGGCTCATTGCGAACCCAAGACGGCCCTTGGGCTGATCGGGGAATAGGGGGGGGGGTGTAATAAGGGATACGTTTCAGGCTCCCTTAACAGATGTTTCAGTGGAAGGGTCTGCCAGCCACTTTACCCACACCTTGTCGTATTTTTTTTTTTTGGGCAACCTCTATGCAAAAACCTGTCTTTATAGAGGGACAAGATGGTATTGACTTGCTCTTTCCATAGATAGAGGGAGGGTGGAACCCGTTTCTTCCAACATAAGGTGATAGTTTTCCTCTAATTCTATGCTATGAAAACTATCTGGGGTTCTTTCCACCATCCTACAGTAGGTACCAGATCCTCTACCACAGTGGTCATCAACCGTGTCCTCAGGGCCCACTAACAGGCCAGATTTTATGTATTACATTGGGGAGATGCAGAATAGAATACTGCAATCACTGAGCAGCAAATGACATCACCTGTGATGTATTTCAGTTATCTTGCAAACCTGGCCTGTTAGTGGGCCCTGAGGACAGGGTTGATGACCACTGCTCTAGCAGACATACTCTGGGGGATAGAACTATGGAGACTGCTATCGAGTTTACCACAGGGAGCAATGGTGTCTATTAAAACAATACTGCCATGAATTCTTGGTCAGACCCTTCCTGTTATGCAGGGACAACACTCTGTCCCTACAAAAGACAGAAAGCCTAATGATATCACAGGTGCCTGCCTCGGCTCGCCTCCCCATATGATCAACACTGAAGAAATGGCAGCACTCCAAGATCCATCAAAATTCTTATTTAATAGATGAACATCCCAAGTTTTACAAACGGTTCAAATGGTAGACACACAAAGATGTGCTTGGTCATCATTGTCTACCAATTGTGCTCCTGTGTTGTCATCCTGTCACTTACAAGCCTAATGGAGATTACAAGCGGCCATGCAAACATACATTGTTCATATATATTTTACTTTTGTTAATATTGTGAGTCTGGAATGTACCACCAACACTCAAGTGCATGCAGGTTGAGAGGAAACTGCTGAATTTGCAGGGGGATCAGGAGTGCTGAGGTGGGGAAAAAGGGATGAAAAAAATGTAAATCCCTATTTTCTAGCACTACCGTTACACTTTGAGCATACTGTATTTGTGTAATTTTACAAGCTTTTTTGTGCTTTTTTGCATTTTTATGTCTTTAAAGTGTAGCTAAACCCAAGGCCCTGCGTTCACTATATTTGGTCTCACACAGAACATGGAAGTGCATTTATTTTCGTAAATATAAACTGATCAATGCCTTTTCTCATCAGCAGTATATAGCAGTCTTGTGATTTCTATTAGTTTTTGGTGAAGCTTGTAGGAGGAGTTTTCATACTGCACTGAGCTGTCCTGTGAGGCTGCAGGGCTCCTGACCCTCTTGTCCTATGAGGCTGCAGGGCTTCTGAACCTCTGCCCAGACAGTGCTGATTGGCTCTGTGCTGATCACATGAATTCTCTCAAGAAAAAAAAAAACCTCTCCGGCAATACACACCATACTGAGCATGTGCAGCCAGATTCCAAAGGCTCTGTCTTATCCGGACTTGTCAAGGGCGACAGTGCAGGGAGGGGAGGATCTGTACCTACAAGATCAAACAGCCTTTTTACACATTGCAGAGGATAAACCCCTTACAGTAGGTTCCACAGTGATTATAACAAGCATGCTTTACTGCATATACAGACTGATTTTACTGTTGTGGGTTTAGTTACACTTTAAGGAGCAATGTGCTGTGCAGGAACTTCTGTGAGGCAGGATCGCAAATTCTTGGCCCTGTAGACATGTTGTTTTGTTATTATTATGACACGCAGTTTGACAAAACCATTTTATCTAGTAGCTTCCTTTAAAGTCCGTAGGAACAAAAATCTGCCTGAAGACGGAGCTCCTGTACTTTAAAGCGGAGTTCCACCCAAAAGTGGAACTTGCGCTCATCAGATTCCTCCCCCCTCTCTGGCGGAGACAGGATACCTGTCTTTAACAGGTATCCTTTCCCACTTCCGGGAGTCCGGGCCACAGCCTGTGACATCGGTACAGGGCTCCCTCCTCCTCCCCCGGCCGCCGAGCCAGTAGGAGAGAGGAGAGATTTTCAATGCAAAGTGTATTTGTAGCTTCGACTTACAAATACACTTAGGTAGGGTTTACATGTACTTTTATTGAAGGTTGCAAACATAGAAATGCTCACACTGACTAAACATAATGTTGTGATAAACCACAAATAATATTAGATTTTTGGATTAATAAGATAGACTATTAACAGATTAGGAAAATTCTGAAAAATAATTGTTCATAGGTTACCGTATATGTTTCTGTCTTTTTCCATTTTCTTAGGTATAAATGCCATTTCGGAACTGTACAAAATAGGTAATGTTCATAAATTTTTCATACACAGATTCCAAAGTTCCTTGTTGCACAAGTAAGGCAACATAACATTGTCAGTCAAAAGAAAAATGTCAAGGAAAAAGCTATGAAGAAACTTTTAAAAAGGATGGCATATGACCGAGAGAAGTCTGAAAAGGCAGAAAAAAGCCTTGCGGATGTGAGTATTGTATAAATAAAATCGAGATTATTCTGCATTCTATGTTTTATATTACTACAATGGCTACTAAATATGATCTCATTGGTATATTGTATCTGTCCGGCTGCATTTTCAGAGAAATTTTCTTGAATTACTCATCTGTTTGTTTTCCTAAAGGAGCCGTATAAACTAAGGCTGGCCATGCAAGGTTTAAAGCTCTTCCGGTGCCTGCTGAACCGACCAAGATTCGAACCGTTAATGGGCAGGCTGAATGTACTAAGTTGATCAATCGACCAACTTGGGGAAAACCAGACTGCCAGATTCTCTTGCGATTATTGCTAGCAGGTGCTATAGCTGCTAGCGATAATCATTGTCTTTTTCCGATGAGGATGACTTCCTGCTATCATGCTCAACTTCTTGCCGGAAGTCACAGAAGTGGGAAAAACTAGGAATTCTATAAGTGATAAGCAAAACTGACAGGTTGTGTTGTGTATACATAACAAAGAGAGGAGACCGTACTAGCAGTGCAAGTAGAGTCAAGTGATACAAATATATATCAAAGAGAGATTGTATAGAACTTTTATGGAGGGTTGATTGTAATTTAAATCATAGGGTAAATTCACCTTTACAGAAAAATCTGTAAGGTGAACTTACACAGGTCCCCCTCATCCAGCCCCCCGGTCCCGTTCTCCGGTCCGGAGCTTTGAAATCCCCCTCTGCTTAATTTCCATAATGTACCTCTTCAGGAGGTGAATAAGAGAGAAAGCCGTGAGGATTTCAAATCCCCGGACTGGTAAAATGGCTATTATGCAATATATACTGGGATTTTTAGTGTGCATAGAGCAGTGAACAAGACCACAAGTAACAAAGAAATGGAAGTGGACACAGGACTGGACAGGAAGACTGAAATGAACAGAACGGATTTTATAAAAAATGTAATACAGCACCTTTAAAGCAAAGTTACAATCTTTATTTTATTTTTTTAAAGACTGCGCTGCATTTGTCCAAACATGTATATTAAAGGGGTTGTAAGGCCCCATGCACACGAGAAGCAAATGCAAACACTTGTAAACTCAAGTTTTCAAACGCAAAAACCGGCGTTTAAAACGCCCGTTTTTGCCGCGAATCAAAGGTTTGGTTTTTATTTTCTAAATAGTTTACTTTAAACTAGTGCATTGTTGGTTCACTTACCTTTTTCTTTGATTTTCCTTCTAAATGTTTTTTTTTCCCTTTGTTTTCTTTGTCTGAATTTCTCACTTCCTGTTCTTCCTCAGTAAGGTGTTCAGTAAGCTGTTCTAAATGACTTTCCACCGCTCAGATGATGGTGGAAAGCTTACTGAGGAGAAACGGGAAGTGAGAAATTCAAACAAAGAAAAAAAACATTTAGAAGGGAAATCGAAGGAAAAGGGAAGTAAACCAACAATGCACTAGCTTTACCACTTCCATACCAGGCACTTACGCACCTTCCCGCCCAAGCCAATTTTTAGTTTTCAGCGCTGTCGCACTTTGAATGACAATTGCGCAGTCGTGCTACACTGTACCCAAACAAAATTGGCGTCCTTTTCCCCCACAAATAGAGCTTTCTTTTGGTGGTATTTGATCACATCTGCGGTTTTTTTATTTTTTTGTCAACAACTAATAAGACTGAATATTTTGAAAAAAAAAATGTTTTTATTTTGTTCTGTTAATTAAGTACGTTTTCTCTTTCAATTACGGGCACCAATGAGGTGGCACTGATGGACACCAATGAGGTAGTACTGATGGTCACAGATGAAGTGGCACTGATGGGCACTGATAGGCGGCACTGGTATGCGGCACTGATGGGGGGCACTGATGGGCGGCACTGATGGGCACACATATGCGGCAGCTAATGGACACTCATAGGTGGCACTGGGCACTCATAGGCGGCACAGATGGGCACTCATCGGTGTCACTTATAGGTGGCACTGATGGGTACTTATGGATGGCACAGATGGGCACTGATAGGTGGGCACTGGGCATGGATTGGTACTGTGGGGTGGCACTGATGGACACTGTGGGGTGGCACTGATGGACACTGTGGGGTGGCACTGATGGATCCATGTTGCCAGTCAGTGCCCATGTATGGCACTGACTGGCATCTTTTTTTTTTTTTTTTTTTTTACTGACTTTTTTTTTAATTGCCCCTTTTTTTTCTTTGCCCTTCCAGTTGTCCAGTGTGGGCTTCCCTGGTGGTCTAGTGTGGGCACCTGAGGGGGGGCTGTGCTGATAAACAATCAGCGCGAACCCCCCTGTCAGAAGAGCCGCCGATCGGCTCTCCTCTACTCTCGTCTACCGGAGACTCGTTACCGAGATCGGAGATGCACGGTGTCAGACTGACACCCGGCATCACCGATCACCGCGCTGCGCGCCCCCACGGGCGCGGCATGAAATCCTGTAGGACGTCAATAGACGTCCAGTCAGGATTTCAGAACCACTTTCCGGACGTCAATCTGCGATTGACCGGGCGGGAAGTGGTTAAAGGAACCAATTTAGAAAATAAAAGACAAACCTTTACAACCCCTTAAACCTTTACAACATGTCATCTGTGTTGCACTTTTACTTTATTTAAACATTGTTAGTAACTCACAGAGCTTGCAAACAGGCAGGGTTACATTTTATCTGTGGATATCTGAAGCCCTCCTGTATCCATTTCTGGGATTTCCGTGCAGCTGGCTACCCAGCATACACCCCCGATCTTGTGCATGGGCAGTAATGCCGCTGTGAGGCTCTCCTTCTTCCAATAACATGAGATTTCCACAGTAGGCAATTGGCAAAGACTCCTGGGATACATGACGCCGCTATCCCAGGAACCCTTGTGAATTGCCTAGTGTAGGGTGACCAGACATCCCCAGTTTCAGGGGACAGTCCCCTGATTGAGGACACTGTCCCCGGACCAAGTCTGTCCCTGGTTTTGTCCCCAGATTGGATTATTAGGGGGCAGGGGCAATTTCAAAAACAGTCAGTGCAGAATTAAAATAAAAACCTTTGAATTATACACCCCCGCTCCAACGTGCCTACTAGCATAGGGGGGTTGTATTTTTCCCATTATCTGTGCCCCTTTCTGATGATCATGCAATGGTCGGAGCGGAGGGGATATTTCTTCAGTTTCAGGCGCATGCCCATTCAGCTCCGCTCGCATGTTCTTCTGCCTTGGCTCAAATCCTGGCCAGCCGCCTGCCTATCTCCTTGCCTTCCCTGGCTGAGTGATCTTCCTCTGCTCCCCATCCAGTAGTAGCCGGGGGCCAGAGAGTAAGACTTGAGAGGCTGTGAGGCGGGCGAAGACGGGCAGAGAGTCGCTGATTGCCGTCATTACTAGTAAAGAAAAAATATGTCCCCGGATTTCATTTTAAAAATCTGGTCACCTTAGCCTAGTGGCGTAATCGCCAAGGCGGGGACGGACGGAAGTGCAGGAGTAATAACACTGAAAAGGTATTTCGCAGCAGAAAAATAAATTTGCATTAAGAAAATGATAAGCTAAGGGAATGCCATAGAGAGAAAGTGCAGAAAAGGTGTAGTAGATGTGTAGGCAGGACTTTTAAATAATAGTATTCTTGTTTAGTTCTGCTTTAAGGCTGTTTGATTTAAATGTAATAATCGGTTGTAAGCACATGAATTGCAACCAATTTTTTTTTTTCTGGCAAATCACAATGTTTTAGAACACTGCTTCTCACTACACACTAATGACAGTTAACAGTGCTCCCCTGCCACAAGCAGTCTAAACTGTTGTTTAGTGGTAGTCAGGGGTTAAGTTGATGGTCAGTGTAGTGACGTTTTATATTAATGGTCACTGTTGAAATGGTCTCTTACATCGTTTGGGGTTAAGGGACTGACCAATGGTGTGGTGCCCCCCTACATCGGTGGTCCAGTGCTTCCTGACAAAATAAGTAACTGCATCCTTTCTGAATATCAGTAGTTGCAAATCGGTCTTCAGTGTTTTTCATTAAATCTGCCTGAAGTTTAGATGATGGTTTAAGATCCAAAAGATGATGGGAATGTAAGTCTCAACAGGGCCGCCATCAGGGGGGTACAGGCATTACACCTGTAAGGGGTCCGACTGGCCCCCTCCTTTTTTTTTTATAATTAAAATTTTGTATTTTGCATTACACCTGTAAGGAGGCCTGATGGTCCCCAAGGCCCCTTACAGGCCCGGCTGGCCCCCCTCCCGTTTTTTAGCTTGATTGATTTTTTATTTATTTTTTGCATTACACCTGTAAGGGGTCCTCCCATTTTTTTCGCATTAAATTTGTAAGCCCCCCCCCCCCACTAAAATTTGTGATGGCTGCCCTGAGTATCAATGAAACAAAAGTGCAAAGGCTGTCTTCCTATTTGTATCCAGTTGTATACGGTAAGATTTCATACGTACACCGTCAACCATTTAACCAGCAACATAACGAACAAACCATGATTAGATATATTCTGCTATCATGTACAACTCCTTCTTTCGTCTGCGGAAGTCACAGATTAGATATTGGATAGGAACTGAATAGATACAGCAATCCTGCACAGTGTTACTATCAGGAAGTGCCAGGGACAGGAAACCTTCAGTGTTTCCCTAAAGACTACTACAGTTTTCAATCATAAAATACTCATCATTTCTCACTTTCACGTATTTTTTATATTCCACGAACACAAGCTATATATTCTATTTGGTACCTGATACAGCAATGCAATTACTGAATATTTAATTTAGAAGAAAATAGAATTCATAGATCCTTGGTAAATTCTGAATATTCAATTTATACTTTTGCAAAGAAATATAAACGGTATCTGTCTTTTTGTAGGAAAATTTATTAATTTTGAAATGCCAAAGAAATATATATTAAATGTATCTTAATATCACAGTCCAGAAAATACATTATCCTATTCAGTTGAATATTGAGTGTATTTCATGCCCTCTAGTGGAATGTTATAGGAATGAGTTTTGATTTTTCTGTAAGCGTATACAGTATGACACTTTAGAAGAAAAGGCTTTCAATACAGTATTTCAGCTTTAAAAAAATAGGAATGGTTTATTGTCAAATGTTGTTTCTCTGTGTGTACTACTATTTGTGTCAATAATTGCCCGATGATGCACTTGACCACTGGGCACTTAACCACTTAAGACCCGGACCTTTAGCCAGCTTTTGCGATTCGGCACTGCGTCGCTTTAATTGACAATTGCGCGGTTGTGCGACGTGGCTCCCAAACAAAATTGGCGTTCTTTTTTTCCCACAAATAGAGCTTTCTTTTGGTGGTATTTGATCACCTCTGTGGTTTTTATTTTTTGTGCTATATACAAAAAATAGAGCGACAATTTTGAAAAAAATTCAATATTTTTTACCCTTTGCTATAATAAATATCCCCCAAAAATATCAAAAATATTTTTTTTTCCTCAGTTTAGGCCGATACGTATTCTTCTACCTATTTTTGGTAAAAAAAAAAATCACAATAAGCGTTTATCGATTGGTTTGCGCAAAATTTATAGCGTTTACAAAAAAGGGGATAGTTTTATTGCATTTTTATGTTTTTTTTTGTTTTTTTTGTTGTTTTTTTTTACTAATGGCGGCGATCAGCATTTTTTTTCATGACTGCGACACTATGGCGGACACTTCAGACAATTTTGACACATTTTTGGGACCATTATCATTTTCACAGCAAAAAATGCATTAAAAATGCTTTGTTTACTGTGAAAATTACAATTGCAGTTTGGGAGTTAACCACAAGGGGGCGCTGAAGAGGTCATGTGTGACCTAATTTGTGTTTCTAACTGTAGGGGTGTGTGGCTGTAAGTGTGACGTCATCGATTGTGTTTCCCTATAAAAGGGAACACAAGATCGATGACGGCGCCACAGTGAAGAACGGGGAAGCTGTGTTTACACACAGCTCTCCCCGTTCTTCAGCTCCGGGGGCCAATCGTGGTACTCTAGCGGCGATCGGGTCTGCGGGTCCCGCTCCCGTGGTCACGGAGGTTCGGACCGGGTCGCGTGCACGTGCCCGCGACCCCATGGCTGGGCTTAACGAGCAATGTACAGGTACGTTGATGTGCCCAGCCGTGCCATTCTGCCGATGTATATCGGCGTGAAGGGGTCCTTAAGTGGTTAAACTCGCTTCCTAACCAGACCATTTTTCAGCTTTCGGTGCTCTCGCAATTTGTGTCATGCAACACTATACCCATATGAAATGTTTGTCCTTTTTTTCTCACAAATAGAGCTTTCTTTTGGTGGTATTTAATCACTGTTGGGTTTTTTATTTTTTTGCGCTATAAAAGAAAAAAGACTGAAAATTTGGTAAACAAAAATGCATTTTTCTTTGTGTTGTATGCATTTTATGTTAAATGCATTTTCTCTTTCTGTTATAAAATGTATACAATTTGTAATTTTTCTTCATAAATTTTGGCCAAAATGTCTACTGCTACACATCTTTGGTAAAAAATAACTCAAATAAGTGGATATTATTTAGTCTGTGTGAAAGTAAGAGTCCACAAGCTATGGTGCCAATATCTGAAAATTAATCACACCTGAAGTACTGACGGCCTATCTTATTTCTTGAGACCCTAACATGCCAGAAAAGTACAAATACCCCCCAAATGACCCATTTTTGGAAAGTAGACATTCCAATGTATTTAGTAAGGGGCATGGTAAGTTTTTTGAAGTTGTAATTTTTTCCCACAATTCTTTGCAAGTTCAAGTTTATTTTTTTTTATATAATTTCTTTCACAAAATTGTCATATTAGCAGGTTTTTTTCTCCCACACAGCATATGCTTACCACAAATTACACCCCAAAACACATTCTATTGCTCCTCTTGAGTATGGCGAAATCACATGTGTAAGACTTTTACACAGCGTCGCTACATACAGAGGCCCAACATGCAGGGAGCACCTTCAGGCGTTCTGGAGCATAAATTACACATCTATTTCCTGACTACCTCTTAGGCCTTGTACACACGATCAAATCTGTCTGCTGGAAACGGTCTGCTAGACCATTTCAGCAAACAGATTAGATCGTGTGTACGGATTTGGCCACCCGACAGATTGGAAAGCATGCTTACCAATCTGTCGGCTGCGAACCCGTCCGCCTGACATGTCTGCTGGTTAGTACGCTAACCAGCAGACATGTCTTCTCGCACACGCGCCGAATGGTTTAGACGCATGCGCGGAAGTGTTTTACTTCCTGGTGCGGTGACGTGGCGGCGTCAACTTCACCGCCACGTCAACGACACGTCAGCGCGCTGTCTGCTGGCGGGGATTTTGGTTTGCTCGTGTGTACACGCGAGCAAACCAAAATCCAAGCAGACAGATTTGTTCAAATCGGTCGGTCCGACCGATTTGAACAAATGGATTGCCTCGTGTGTACGAGGCCTTACAGTTTTTAAGGCCCTGGAGCACCAGGACAATTGAAATGACCCAAAAATGGCCCCATTTTGGAAGGAAAACACCCCAATGTATAATCTATGAGGCATAATGAGTCTTTTGAACATGTTGTTTTTTTTTTTCTAAAGGTTTTTGGAAAACGTGGAAAGAAATTGAAAACACATTTTTTTTTGTACACAAAGTTGTTTGTTTATACAATATTTCTAACACATAGCATGTACATACCAAAAATTACACCCCAAAATAGATTTTACTACTCCTGAGTATGGGAGACTTCCACAGCCTGGCCACATAAAGAGGCTGGGTATGGCTGGGTATTGCCGAGTATGGCTGGGTATTGCCGAGTATGGCTGGGTATTGCCGAGTATGGCTGGGTATTGCCGAGTATGGCTGGGTATTGCCAAGTTTGGCCGGGTACCGATGGGTATCACTGAGTATGGCTGTGTATGTTTTGCATAGTATGGTGGAGGGATAGCAGAGGGATGGCAGGCATAGTATGGAGGGATAGCAGAGGGATGGCAGGCTTAGTATGGAGGGATGGCAGAGGCTGCAATTGTCAAGGAGCAGCGTTGTGGGCACTACAGGTCCAGCCCACAACGCTGCTGCATCTGTTCTCTCCCCTCGCACTGGACCGATCGGTACAAAGAGGGGAGAGAGGAACTGGACATGATGCCGGTTTGTTTGCAAGTGATCGCTCCGTCATTTGACAGAGCGATCACATGGTAAACGGCCACTGTTGCAAATATTCCCATGTGCACGCCCTGGGAGCACGATTCTGGGAGGACATCAATGAACGCCCTCCCAGAGTTATCGAGCCACGCTGTAAAGCGCCTGAAAGAAGCCTCATCTGCAATCCCAATGTGAAAGCCCAAGTGCTTTCAGAGCCCATTCACACTGCCAGCACCTGAAAAATGCTGGTAAAGCTCCGCTAAGACCCCTTTCACACTGGGGCGTTTTTCAGGTGTTAAAAAAATTGCCTCAATGGGAAGGGGCGCTTTAGGAGCAGTGCATTTATTTAATGCTCCTAAATCGCTGCAAAGAAGCTGCTTGCAGGACTTTTTTTGACGCCCTGCCAGCGCAGCGCCTCAGTGTGAAAGCATTTGGGCTTTCACATTGAGATTGCAGATGCAGCTTCTTTCAGGCGTTTTAAAAGTGCTTTTTTTAATGCTAAGACCCCTTTCACACTGGGGTAGGCAGAATTGTGTTTAAGACAAGGTTGCAGCTAAAACCCCCCACCCCATCCCTTTTATTGACATTAATACGAATTGCAAAGGGTAGCCACTCCATGATCTATGCCATCAGACACCACCTGCTTACAAGTACATCATACCTTGTGAAGTAACTGGCAGATGCATAGTCTTGACCAGCTGTGCTAACCCCCGTGTTTACTGCTGGAGCATAAAAGTTGTATTTGGGTCCCCTGGACATCCACTAGGCCATAGGGTTCTGCTTGGTTTGCCTTGTGAATGATCTGAATTTACCCCCACATACACTGAACTATTGAATTGGACTGCCTTTCTTTTCTTATGACTGTCACTACTCGGTCTGCATGTTAAGACCTAAGCACCTGTAAACAAGGCTAAGAAAACGTTCTAATAATGTTCAAGTTCTGTTAAGTTTACTTTTTAATTTAGAAATTAAGCTGAGGTGGAGGTGACTAGTTTATTTATTTATTATTTTTTGGGGTTAAAGATAATTCTAAATAAGCAATTGAACATTACATTTTTGTAGAAGTGAATTTCCTAAAAAGTGTCTTAATTATGTATTTTTGTTTTCTTAGAATGATAAACCTCAGGGATTTATACGGGTACAAGCTCCTCAGTTTTCCAAAGTTTCTATGGCGGTACAACTGACGGAAGATTTAAAAGCAGGCGACATTCTGGCACGCTTCCTTAATCAAGAAAGGTATATAATTGTTTAGCAATATGCTCCAACTTTGTGGATTAGACAACTGTAACTTTTTCTGTATCTGTGATTGGGCCAATGTATTTAATGTAGAAGATATCTCCTTTTATGGGAAATGGGAGTTTATCTCTTTGGGTTTAGGTAACACTAGCAAAAGTGTACCCAATGCAGAAAAGATAAAGGCTTGGGATATAACAATGTTAAAGTAGTGTCTGGATAACAATGTGAATGTAATGGTAGCAGGCAGTATATGCTAGAGAGGAGTGCAGAGGGTATGACAGTGGGCAGTGTGTGCAGAAGAAGTGCACAGAGGGTATGACAGTGAGCCATGTGTTTGGGAGAGGGGCGTTGAGTGTTTGACAGTGGGCAGTGTGTGCAGAAGTGTACAGAGGGTATGACAGTGGACCATATGTTTGGGAGAGAGGTGTAGAGTGTATGACAGTGGGCAGTGTGTGCAGGAAAGGTGTACAGAGGGTATGACAGTGGATAGTATATGCAGGAGAGAGTTGCAGAGGGTATGAGAGGGGGAAATATGTTCAGAAGAGGAGTGCAGAAGGTATGACAAGAAAGGGCCTTGCAGGTGATGTTAAAGAAGTCTTGGTAAGCGGTATATACTGGATAATAACGTGAATGGATTGACAGTGGGCAGTATGTGCAGATTAGGCCAATGTATTTAGAAAACTAAAGGGGAGCATGACAGCGGGCAGATTTAGCAGGAGAGCCAAGGGTATGGGAGGTACAGTATGTGCTGAAGAGGGGTGTGGATGGTATTATGGGGCATTATGTGCAGAAGAGCAGTGCAGAGGGTATGACCGTGGGGAGTATGAGAACCCAGAGTAAAATCGGAGACGTATGTGAGGAGAAATTGAGGGCAATGGAGGTTGAAAAGGAGATGACACATTTAAGCCCCTTTCACACGGGCACCTCCCATGAACCAGAATCTGCTTGCTTAGCTGGGGATCTTTCTGCAAATCCCCACTGAGCAGGCGGGTGACGGGTGTGTGTGTTCCCCCGCTATGTAGAGTGGACACGGATACAGTCCCGCTCTCCCCTATGGGGAAATTGGATGGAAACAGGCCGCCTGTTCCTTTCCATTCCATCCGCCAGATGGTTGGGGACAAGGACCACCATAATTTTTTTGTTTTTGGAGGACAGGATTGGATCACATGGCAAGTGTCCATAGAAGAGACTACAGTGTCCGATCAGGTCCACCTGGAAAAACTAAGGCCGACCTGATTGGATCACCCATATTACCGGGGCCTGAAGCAGGCTATTATCAAGGACTGTGTTATGGAGTCAAATAACAGTGGAGGTGTTGCTGTGGGATTTGGGGGATTAGGCACAGCTTTGTTGTCAGGGAATGTTTACGTAAGGAAAAATACAGTGGAGCTTAGATTACCACTGGACAAGGGTCTGTGGAGATGACTCATGTTTGGTGTGGTGCACTGAATGAATGCGATGGTTTATCCCAGCTGAGCTAGAGTCTTGGCACTGAAAAGTTAATAGACACACTGGGCATGAAGAAGTAATTATACATACATTGGGCACTGGCGGCTGAGGGATTAATGCCCATAAACAGAAGAATAATAGCTGGTGATGAGAGATTAAAGCACATACTCTTCTGGTTTAAAACTGTGTACTGGGCTATAGTATCTACAAGTACTATAGATACTATGTTTGTGTGCTGGGGCAGGATACACGGGAAAACATTGTGTGTTCTAACACACACACACCTTGGACTACACATACACTCGATCTTTACTAAAAAAGCAATGAGAAACATACTACTGCATAAAGGGGGAGGAAGTAGAAACTGCTGCTGAACTGAGATTCGCTCTGAGTGATGAACCTCAAGACTGTGTATGGGCTCAATGTGCAAAGTTTATGTAGAGTTTAATAGGCAATTTGTGTGTGACTACAAATTAAGGAGTTTCTAGACAAGAAACAAGAGTGTGATGGAGGAGGGATATAGAGAAACAACAAATATATGTGTGCTGGAGGTGAGATCTCACTGGGAAAAAACAATCTGTATGCTGAAGGTGTGATGTCGGTAGGAAAGAACCAGGAAAATACAGAATCCCTCGGTGGCAAAATAAAACTTTACAGTATCCTCAATGGGAAAATTGGAACTCTGCTGTGAAACAGAATTGTGATTTATTGATTATATGATCTTTTTTTTTTCAAGACAGAGATCTGCACAATACAGGTTTGAGCTGCAGCCACCTGCTGGTGAAATCTGCTGTAGTAGCAGAAATACATAAAACAAAAAGCAATGGTTTTAGGTTGACCAAAGTGGGGGAGATTTACTAAAACTGGAGCAGCAAAAACTGGAGCACTTAGAATCTGTTGCACGGTAGCCAATAGGCTTTTAAATTCAGCTTGTTCAATTAAGCTTTGGCAATAAAACCTGGAAGCTGGTTGGTTTCTATGCAGAGCTGTACCAGATTCTGCAGGCAGAGGAACAGTAGTTCCACAGTGTTTACAAGCAGATTTCAGAACTCATTGTGGTACATTGGGAATCCCTTTAAGGCAAATCGAAAGTCTTCTAAAATCTGTTGCATATCTAAGATTTCCTTTTGAGTTTCCAGGAGCCCTGAATTGAAAGGTGCTCAGGTAGGGAAAAAAAATGACAACTATCTCCCATGGTTGACCGCCTCCAATGCTCATTTTCATTGGGGTACATTGGAAAACCCTTTAAGGCAAATCTGAAGTCTTCTAAAATCTGTTTCGGTGCTCAGGCATGAAAAAATTACAACCATCTCTCATGGTTGACAGCCTCCCACCCTCTGTACCTTACCTACAAGCCAGTGAAGCAATCTATCTCATTGGTGGCAGAGAGGGAGGGAGAGACCAATCTGTTGACCTGGGAGAAGTTTTTGTTACTGCAATTCAAGGTTTCAAGGGAACTCAATAGCTAAGCTAATCTGACAATTAGATAAAATTGTAGTGCACATTAAAGTGGTTGTAAACCCTTGGGGACAAGTTACACCTACAGGTAAGCCTAGATTAAGGCTTACCTGTAGGTGCTTGCAATATCTCCAAAACCTACACAAGTATTTGCAATTTCCCTGGGCGACGCCTTCAACGACGCATGCACTGTCTTTAAAGGGCACGCTGTGCCGTTTCAAGCTGGGGTCATGCCGCTAGAGGCAGCTCCCACGCACATGTGCGGGAGTGACGTCACGCGACTCCGGCCAGTCACAGAGCCAGAGTTCGCGGCCCTCGGAAGAAGAGGGGTGAAGAATGGATGCTCGCTGCCAGTGTGGAAGACGGTGACAGGCTCAGTTCACATTATTGCGGGCTGTGTGGGCCCGCGTTTGCTCGAGCAGGGCAACCCATTCATCTGAATGGGTCACTGTGCCCGTGTTTCCCACCTTCTCAAAAATGTGACTGCAGGGAAACCGCATGGTCGTTTTGCGCTGCTGGCTTAGATGATTAAGGGTTCCACTCAGAATAAATGGCAGCCCCCACACATCTTGTAAGAGCAGTGCGATTTGGTTACGTGTTTGGGAACAGGTACAATTCCTGCACCCGCAACCAGCCCGCAGACTGTGACACTTCATAAGCTCTGTACTAATATATTAAAGACTTCAAATATACTTTTGAAATGTTAGTCTTCAACGAAAGCATTCTTTTTAGAGAATGAGATTTGTTGCATCATGGTTGTTAAACTAAGATTATAATGCTTTTTTTTTTTGGCAGTGGTTCATCAATGACTCTGACAAGAGAAGAAGTTAGTTTATATGAAATTGGGGGGAATATTGGTAAGTTCTAATTAGTATGACTGTGTCTTTTCTTTTGGGGGGGGGGGGGGTCGCGTGTTGAAACAAAAACAAGTTTACCAAGTTACTAAGGATTTTTAGGCCCCTTTCACACATACCGACATCTCTATAGAAAAACTGATGTAAATGGATGATCATCCATTTGCATTTGTTTACATCCGCTTCTGTCCGCATTCATTTTTCTTGATATGGATCAAAGCCCTATTTTTTTGTAAATGGTCAAACGGTCAGTTTTTGCATAAAAATGGCTTTGGGACTCAAGTGGTTAAGGACTCTAACTGGAGGGTGTAACAACGAATGACGAGTAGATGACAAACTGATGTTGACTTAATCTGTTTTTTTTATTTTATTTAACGTGACTGAACGGCCCACCTCTGGATTGGGGTTTTCCTGACACTCCTTATAGCAGCTGATCTGACTCCTGGAACTGAGACCTGCTGTCTCCTGGCTTCTGGCTGAGCCCTCTGACCCCTCGATGAGACCTTTCCACACTGGAGACCTGAGTATATAAAGAGCCCTCACTCAACCGGTTTGCAGGTGTCCAGCAAAACCCGAACAAAGGATTACCTGCTCCGATCCAGAACTACAGAATCCAGAGAGAGCCAAATACACGGCTTTCTCTGCTTAGAAACACTAGTCGGAAATGTCGCATTTACCATAAATACGAATCCTGTGGCATATTTTCCTATATTCTCACAGTCACCGAGTCGGTTCCCGACCACCTCACGCAGAATGCGTCAGAATGTCTCTCCTGGGCGAAATCCCATACATATACAGCTTTGCCCAGGAGAGCCACCTGTGGGCGCGTGATCCCTCTGGTGGCTCTCATATAAATGCTATACATCTTTCCCACTGTTTGGTTTGCGCACAAGTTATAGCTTCTACAATCAGTATAAGCTTCTTGCAATTTTTTTTTTACCAAAAATATGTAGAACACATATCGGCCTAAACTGAGAAAACCTTTTTTTTTTTTATTGGGATATTTACTATAGCATTTGTTTCAAAGTTGTCGCTCTTCTTCTTTTGTTTGTTTATAGCTCAAAAAAAAAATGGCAGATAAGGTAGCCTGATAAGGCTATGTTGTATTAACTCCAGTGGTAACTTCTAAAATACTTATCGTCACTGTTTAAACAGATGGAGCATACTTAGTTTTCTACTTTCTATTTGAGATGGAAAACATTTTTTTAAGCATTCTGATGGAAATTACTGTTTCTTAAAGGGGTTGTAAAGGTTTGTTTTTTATTTTCTAAATAGATTCCTTTATAGCTAGTGCATTGTTGGTTCACTTACCTTTTCCTTTGATTTCCTGGTTCACTTACCTTTTCCTTCGATTTCCCTTCTAAATGTTTTTTTTCTTTGTCTGAAGTTCTCACTTCCTGTTTCTCCTCAGTAAGCTTGCCCCCATCATCCAAGCCTTTCTGGTTGGGGGTTAGTCAGCCAGAACAGCTTAATGAGGAGGAACAGGAAGTGAGAAATTCAGACAAAGAAAAAAAAATGATATAAGGGAAATCGAAGGAAAAGGTAAGTGAACCAACAATGCACTAGCTTAAAGGAACCTATTTGCAAAATAAAAAACAAACCTTTAAGCAATAAAATACCACTGTTTAAATGTTGTTTCCTGGTCAATCATTTTGTCATGTTTTGTCTGTAATTCTAGGTGAACGCTGTCTAGAAGATACTACATATATGAAAGATCTGTCTCAACTTAACCCTCATGCTGAATGGGTTATAAAACCGAAGCACAAAGAATGACCTGAATAGAAAGAAAGGAAAACCCCCTTCAGCTTCAGGAAAGCTTCATAAAGACTTGAGAACAAGACTCCTCAAAATGAATAATGCCTGTTTTGTAGTAATAAGTTGCCTATTGGAACTTCCATGTTTATTTAAATAGACCTATATATTAATGGAAATGAATGGCTAACAACTTTACTGCCAATAATGTCCCAGTCCCCTTAATATTATAGACACTGGGATAATGTCTGTCTACCATATTGAAAATATGTATTTAAACATATGCATGGAAAAATATTTGTAAATACCCTTCTTAATAAATATTAACAAAACCAATATTCCATGGTATAGCTGGTGCCATTAGGTGCTAAAACATACCATGTGTTCTTGTTTGATGGTTCCTAGGTGATCCCAAAGAGCCCCTCTACCTGGAGAACATGTTCTATACAAATATTGATTTTCATTTTAGGAGCTACTCAAGTAAGCCAGTCACTGGGGAATTAAAAAATTAAAAAATTCTAATCAGTGAAGAACAGATATGAAAAGAATCACTAGATGCAGGGATATAGGCAGCTGAACATATGTGCAAACGTATCCTCTGAAATTTGCCCTTACCTTAAGTTTTCCTATTTTTTTATTGAGACTGCCCTTCCCCGTAAAAGAGTGCTCAGGTTATGCAAAGTGATAGGTCCAAGGTCAACTTTTTAAAAAGGAAAAACAGAGATTTGTACGTAACTTTTTGTTTCTTATATCTTCGAACTTTCTGATTTTTGTGTCATAAGGTTTTCACTGAAGTTAAAGAGGAAGTAAACCCTAGTGGGTTTTACTTCCTTTTTTTCCCACTGCAAAGTAAAAGCATAATGGTCTTGTATGCATTGCATACTAGCCCATTATGTGGCACTTACTTGAAAAAAGCATGCACTGTCCCCATTGGTGGCTGCATCCATCTTTGCCCTTCTTCCTTCTGGAGCCGCGGACTCCAGCTCTGGCCGGAGTCATGTGATGTCACTCCCATGCATGCATGCAGGAGCCATCAGTTGCGGCACTTACTAGTGAAGAAACGGCTCGGAGGGCCGGTTTTTCACAGGGCATGCACCGATGAAATCATCGGCGCACTACAATGTAAATATCACCTAAAAGGTGCACGTTTAGGAGATATTTACAGTACCTATAGGTAAGCGTATAGGTAAGCCTTATTATAGGCTTACCTATAGGTAAAAGTGACAGAGAGGTTTTCAACCACTTTAAGCATTGGTATTTTTTTTTGATTATATGCTTAGGTTAAGTTGCCCAGACTTGTAGCAGATTTACTTTTAAGTAACCCTTTCAGGTCCAGACCACAGCTGTCAAATGACGGAGGAATATACTGGCCTTTCTGGTGGCCGTGTCTTGAAACTCGGCTGCTTTGCCGATCTTGTAATAAAATACATGCTTCCCCAATACACACTGTGATTCCTCCTGCCAACTCATAATTTCTGGTTTCGAAGTATGGCTGGGGAGGCAGGTATGCCATAAATCTGGAAGTGGGGATTTCTTGCAGGGGCCAGAAAGCGGTTGCATTTCAAGACACAGGCTGCCAAAATAGTATATTCTTTTTCCACAGGTATGGTTTTGGTTGCAAGTGATTGTTTTTCAGGGGTCACTTTAAGCATAGCCCCACTCCACCCCTACCCAGCATTGTACTAAACACACCTTAGCCATCTTTAGGACACTTTAATTCCATAATAATGCTGCTTTATTTCAATAGTTGTGAGGTCAGGTTCACTGTAAAATCTCTAAATTAATAAGTGTATTCCTAGTAGCCATTTTCAAGCATCATTGAATCCATGGATTATGTAAGAGACAGCCAGTGGGCAATGTTCAAATTACTTTTTACCAATGTAAAGCACTAATATGCTTTAGTTTTTATGTTGGAATGTAAAATAAAGTGGTCTTTATTTCCAACATGCTCTTATAATTTTTACCTCAAGGCAAATAAATGAAGGAATTGTAGATTTTTTTTTAGAAAGTGCATATTTTTGTTTTTTATGTATATAAATATATATATATTTGGAAAATAGTCATTTGTCATATTTGCCAGGGATCAGTGGCTGTACAAAATAAAGAAGACATAAGCTGTATCCTATTTAAAGTTTTTGTCTTTCCAATATTGAAATGTCACATGAGCTATTTATTAACAAGCAATTTACTTGTCATTCTTCTAATTCTAAATTTAAATGTTTACGTTTGTGCTTCAAAGAAAGCTCCCGACAGCCCCTATCTACCGTGTGTGTGTGTGTGTGTGTGTGTGTGTGTGTATAATATACAGTACAGACCAAAAGTTTGGACACACCTTCTCATTCCAGTTTTCTTTATTTTCATGACTATGAAAATTGTAGAGTCACACTGAAGGCATCAAAACTATGAATTAACACACGTGGAATTATATACATAACAAAAATGTGTGAAACAACTGAAAATATGTCATATTCTAAGTAGCCACCTTTTGCTTTGATTACTGCTTTGCACATTCTTGGCATTCTCTTGATGAGCTTCAAGAGGTAGTCACCTAAAAATGGTCTTCCAACAGTCTTGAAGGAGTTCCCAGAGATGCTTAGCACTTGTTGGCCCTTATGCCTTCACTCTGCGGTCCAGCTCACCCCAAACCATCTTGTTTGGGTTCAGGTCCGGTGATTGTGGAGGCCAGGTCATCTGGTGCAGCACCCCATCACTCTCCTTCTTGGTCAAATAGCCCTTACACAGCCTGGAGGTGTGTTTGGGGTCATTGTCCTGTAGAAAAATAAATGATGCTCCAACTAAACGCAAACCGGATGGAATAGCATGCCGCCGCAAGATGCTGTGGTAGCCATGCTGGTTCATGCCTTCAATTTTGAATAAATCCCCAACAGTGTCACCAGCAAAGCACCCCCACACCATCACACCTCCTCAATGCTTCACGGTGAGAACCAGGCATGTAGGAGTCCACCCGTTCACCTTTTCTGCGTCGCACAAAGACACCGTGGTTGGAACCAAAGATCTCAAATTTGGACTTATCAGACCAAAGCACAGATTTCCACTGGTCTAATGTCCATTCCTTGTGTTCTTTAGCCCAAACAAGTCTTTTCTGCTTGTTGCTTTTCTTTAGCAGTGGTTTCCTAGCAGATATTCTACCATGAAGGCCTGATTCACACAGTCTCCTCTTAACAGTTGTTCTAGAGATGTGTCTGCTGCAAAAGGTGGCTACTTTGAAGAACCTAGAATATGACATATATTTTCAGTTGTTTCACACTTTTTTTGTTATGTATATAATTCCACATGTGTTAATTCATAGTTTTGATGCCTCCAGTGTGACTCATAGTCCTGAAAATAAAGAAAACTTATTGAATGGGAAGTGTGTCCAAACTTTTGGTCTGTACTGTGTGTGTGTGTGTGTATATATATATATATATATATATATATATATATATAATATATATATATATATATATATATATATATACACACACTACTGGAGATCAAAATCTGAGAAAAACCTACAATTTCCTAAATTTCAAGGTCACTGCTTAGTCCTATTTGAAATTCTCTAAACAGGAGTAAAAGAGCAGTTTTGTTAAGCACATTTCATGAGTTACATATTTTTTTGAAGCACAAATATAAATAATAAGATTTGAAAAAGAACATTTAGCCCTTTGTGCTATTTTTTTTATTGAATTCCTATTATCTGACAAACCCTATTTAACTGGTAGCCTAACTCTCCAGTTGTACCTGACTTTGCAAGATGGTGAGCCATTCTAAAGTCACTGAAACCCCCTGGCAGCAGTTTGTCCAGATGCAGGCCACAGGGTTGACCCTTTCAGCCATAGTAAGAGAAGTTTGTTGTTCCAAATCTGTGATTTCCAGAATATCTTTACGATGTCACAAACTCATTCAAGTCCCCCCAAGAAGGCTGGTAGTCAATGAACGACAAATGCAAGCAACTACAGGATAATGCGGAGAATCTCAACAGAGAAATGATCTGTCTTGTCATACAGTGTCTCGCTGTTTAAGAGAATTTGGACTGAAAGCCCACTCTGCAGTGACTAAACCTCTTATTGAAACACTAGACACTTGCTGAGGATAATGTGTGGACAGAGGAGAAATGGTCCAAAGTTCACTTTAGTGATGAAAACAAGTTTAATTTATTTGGGTCCGATGGGAAACATTATGTTTGTCCTCAAACTGGGGAAAGACTGAACCCAAATTGTGTAGAAAAACAAAAACAAAGGTGAAAGGTGAAGGGGAAAGTGCCATGGTTTGGGGGATCTCAATTGCCTGACGAAGAGGTCCTGCGTGGCCTCGAAACGTTGCACTTTCTGTGATGCTTGTTTTGCATTACATTTTTGGACGTTATCAATGATCCATGGTGTGCTGGCGAATATGTTCACTTGTTTGATGGTTCCAGTGCCCAGCTAGTGATCGTTTCAGCACCCACTTTTTTTTCTATGAGCCGTTTCAAGAGTCCAGGAACGTGTGCGATTAGAATATTGACTGGATGGTGTGAGGGATTTGCTTGGTAGCGGTTGTGTGTGACCCCCTGGATGGTTTCACTACACGCTGAACTATACAGAAAGGCAGTTGAGGATGGTTGAAAACAAAGGATATGGTTAATTCTTCCATATTGCTGGATACAAGTGCAAGCATCAAAACGGCATAAACAAAACATAAAATAAACCCTTGCCACTTGGGGCATCTATCTTCACAACACAGGAACCTACCTATGGAGTCTAGCACAGCCTACTGCTGGGAAGACACTGCTGGTCATACAGCAGAGAAGCAATAGTCTTTTTGATTTTTATCACACAGAAAAATCAACAACCACCTCACCTCTTCAGAAGTCTTTCTGACTGCTCTCCTTAACTCAAAAAGCCTCAGGATGCAGCAATCAGTAGTCATCCTTTGAATAAATTATAGAGGCCTTAATTGCCTGATTCTGAACAGCTGAAGTTTTCCAACGCCCTAAACCTTTCTGGCTATTTCTGCAGCCGACACCTAATAGTAATTGGTGAATTGTCTAAACAAGGCAGAAATGTATCTCCCGTCTGTGACAACACCTACAGATTTACCTGACTTCCTGTCACAATGGTTTGGGAGATGTTTTCTGCAGCAGGAGTTGGCCTCTTATACAGCTACATGGCAGAGTGAATGCAAATGTTTATCAGAGCCTTCTTGGACAACATGGGGTTCCTTCCCTGTGTTTATCACCCAATCAGCCAGCAATTTTCATGTACGACAATGCCCCCGTCACACACCAAAACAAGTAAAGAAGTTCCATGAAGCTGAAAACATTGAAATAATGAAATGGCCAGCCCAGAGTCCTGATCTAAGCCCAATAGAAAACCTCTGGAAATTCCTTGCTGAGAAAGTTATGACCAAGAAACCCACTACAGTCACCGAACTGGGAGACTGGAAGAAGAGTGGAACAAATTCACCCCAGAGCAGTGTGAGAGGCTAGTGTTGTCCTCTGGCCGCAAATGTGCTGAAGTCATTCAAAGCAGGGGCCTGTACACCTCCTACTAATTGTTGATTGTTATAAGTTGCAGACATTTTTGTTGTAATCTTTCTCCTTGCTACAGTCATTGCTGTTCTCTAATTTTCATCATTGTGTTTTCTACAAAATAACGTTTTTTTTTTTTTAAGTGCCTTGGTTATTTTGAAAAACTATTAGCATGGTATAGCCACAACAAAAATTCCAACAAATGTTGAGCAATGAAGATTACGTTATTTTTGAAAAAATCAAGTGTTCATAAATCGTTCTCTAATTTTGATCTCCAGTGTATATACATACATACACCAACATGCTGCTGGATTGATAGTCCGGGATTTTGTATCTTAAAGGATAAATCCACCTTTCAGAAAAAAAAAATCCTATAGGAGTCTGTGAAGCATTGACACCGCAATCAATGGATCTTGGGTGCAATGCCAGGCTCCTGCAGACACATACTCCAGCTTTCTTGGCTGTATCTCTTTATCTGCTTTCTATTAACCCTTGAAAGTGTGAATGCACAGTCCATTGAGAACAGTGGCAGATGGGACTACAGCCACGATGATTTTGAATGTGACAGCAGACGCATGCTGGAACATGTTACACCCTAAATAACATGTAACATGTTCCAGGTGAACTTATCCTTTAAAAAAAAGCTTTTAGTTTTCATTAAAAAAACAGCATTCTGGATCAAAGACAGGAAAACTAGTTTGCGGGCTTACAAAAGCTTCCTAATCATTAATATATACAGCTGGACTCTTTTCCACCCTATTCAGTGCAGTGCGATTTCTCAGCCCATTTCATTGAATGGACTGAAATTACACCAGATCACACCAAAAGAAGGGCAGGTAAATGCACTGCGTTGGCAATCTGCATTTGTGGTGTCATTAGGAATACATTGACAATCCACAGAAGATCGCACACCTGGTGTGAAATGTGGATTAACCACTGCGCTTCTGGTATGAACGAGGCCTTAGTCCATAATACTCCTAAAGCCCTGTACACACGATCGGATATCTGATGGAATCGAATCCGATGAAGCTGACTTTCATCAGTCTTGCCTACATTTCATCAGTTAAAAATCCGATCGTGTCCAATGTGGTAACGTAAAACACTACGACGTGCTGAGAAAAATTAAGTTCAATGCTTCCAAGCATGCATTGACTTGATTCTGAGCATGCATGGATTTTTGACCGATGGACTTCCCCACAGACGTTTTTTTTTTTCTACTGTTTTTTTTTTTAACCAAAGGAAAAATTTAAAACGGGTTCTATTTTTTTTTTTACCCATTGGGGAAAAAACGATGGGGCCCACACACGATCGGTTCGTCCGATTGAAAATGGTCCATCGGTCCGTTTTCATCAGACAGACCGATCTTGTGTACAGGGCTTTACACTGTTTAGCAGTCCAGGTATTATAAAAGGCATTTACTAAATAGAAAAGCTTGATTCTGCCAAATCCTTTGAGTATTCATCTAAAACCTTATGGACTTAACAGCTAGACATGAGAAAAATAGTATAGTAAATGATTTCCTTAATGCCACATCTTACCTACCTCATTCATATCTCTTAAATCTCAATTCACAAATTACATAACACACTTTAGTAAAGTCTGTATGTAGTGGTATTGTACCATACTTGTGTACCATACTTGTGCTGTAATAGAAGTAATAACCAGGAGCCAAGTTAGTGATGAAAAACACTTCATAAAAATAGGGCTCATTTCATACAAAAAAAATAAAATAAAGATTACTAATCCTGGTGACATTTTTAAATTGTTAATTTAACTTTCTCGATGACTTCTCCTGGCTACCCTACTTTCTCTCTTGTGAAGAACCCTCCATCAGCCTTGGGGACTTTACAATTCCAATCAATGTTACCACAGCCTCTCAACTACTCAACTTAACCTCCTCTTTTAACCTAACCTCGTATTTTCCCACCTCTGCACTCCCTGCAACCAAACACTGCCTTCCTTTTTTCGACCACAGCCTTATCCCTTTTCACACTCCCTGTCTCCCATCTCCTATCATGCTGCCAACCTGCAAACAGTTGCCTGCAAGAGCCTTTCGCCACCTCAACCCTTCCCTTCTTCATATTGCTACTGACTGCCTTTATGTTGAAATCACAGCCCTGTCCTGCTCAGACCTAACCACTTCCATCTACAACAACATACTGACATCCTCCCTAAACACACTTGCTTCTCCTTCTACACATAGAACCAGGCTTTGCCTGCTACAACCCTGGCAAACAGACAACACCAGAAGTCTCAAGAGATGCAACCGTGCTCTTGAGTGAACGTGGGGTAAACCTACGTACTACACCTATCTCATAAAAAAACTCTCATCCAATCCTCATCAACTCTTTTTGACCCTTAATTCCTTACTTCATCCTCCACGGCCTCCACCCACCAACTTGCTTTCGGCCCAGGAGATTGACAATCATTTCAAAAACAAAATGAACATAATTTGTGATGTCCAGCTTCCTCCCCAAACTAACACACCATGTCCAACGCTGCACTCAATACTCTCCTCCTTCAGCCCTGTTACCACTGAGGAAGTTGACACACTCCTTTCCACAGTCCACCTCACCATCTGTTGCCTGGACCCTGTCCCCTCACAATTACTGCGACCACCTTCCTGCTGTATCCTAAACTCTCTAACCCCCATCTTTAGCCTCTGGCACCCTTCCCTCCCTGCTCAAACATGCACAGGTTACCCCCATACTCAAAAAACCCTTGCTGGACCCCACCTGTTTGAACAACTTAAGACCCATCTGCCTGCTCCCGTTTACCTCCAAGCTTCTTGACAGCCTTGTCCACAATAGTATGAGCTCCTACCTCACTGACAACAACCTTCCCAATCCCCTACAGTCCAGCTTCCGCCCACAACATTCCACTGAAACTGCCCTACTTAAACTCACCAATGACCTACTAACTGCTAAAACCAATGGCCAGTACTCAATACTCATACTCTTGGACCTTTCTCCTGCCTTTGACACACAGTTGGCCATCCACTCTTCAACAAATTCCACTCCCTTGGCCTCCGTGATACTACTCCTTCATTGTTCTCCTCCTACTTATCTCTGCGCAATTTCAGTATCACATGCAACATCTCCTCTGCTCCTCTTCCTTTTTCTGTTTGGTACCCCAACCTATTCTCTCTATGCCCGGGCCAGTTGATGACCTCCCATGGCTTCAATACCACCTCTATGCTGATGACACCCAGATCTATCTCTCCACTGCTCAACTTACCCCCTCAATCTTCTCGCGTATCACAAACTTACTGAGTGACATATCAGTATGGATGCTACGCCACTTCCTCAGCTAGGAAGATCACATGGGGGAAGCGGGGGCAGGTTTTAGTGTAGTTTGGAAAAGCTTGGGCAACCCTAGCTAATTTTTGCCTGCACTATGCTTTGTCAGCACAAGATGGGGTTTGCCAGCTAGCCCTTACAAAGCATGCTGCTTACTCAAAATAGCTATAAATAAGGTTGTTATTTTATCTATCATACATAAAAAAAATGCAGTATCTAAACAAAAAAGATATATGCAGTTTGTAGTAATGAACCCAGTAAACTCAAAGTGGAAAAAACACAATCTAGGACTATCAGCACATGAAAAAGTATTGATACCCCTTGACATTTTACACCTTTTATCATGTTACAACCAAAAACATAAATGTATTTAATTGGGATTTTATGTCATAGACCAACACAAAGTGGCACATAATTGTGAAGTGGGAGGAAAATGATAAATGGTTTTTAATTTTTTTTTAAATAAATATGTGAAGAGTGTGGCGTGCATTTGTATTCAGCCCCCTTTACTCTGATACCCCTAAAATCTAGTGGAACCAACTGCCTTCAGAAGTCACCTAATAAGTAAATGGAGTCCACCTGTGTGTGATTTGATCTCAGTATAAATACAGCTGTTCTGTGAAGCCCTCAGGTTTTTTAGAGAAAATTAGTGAAGAAACAGTACCATGAAGGCCAAAAGGCCAAGGAACACACCAGGTCAGGCATTACGTTGTGGAGAAGTTTAAAGCTAGGTTAGGCTATAAAAAAAAAAATCCAGGGCGTGACCAACTTCCGGTATGTGAGGACGCTTCTTTTCAGAGCTCCGACCGTATCCTCATGCTAAAGTATCCTGACGGACCCTGGACTTGAATTTTTTGCCCAACAACTGATCGGCATTGATTGGGGAATGCACGGGGAGCCTGAGAATGGTGAAATTTGGTCCCAGCGGGTTTCCCACGCCCGCGGAGAAGCTGGCTAAGTTTGCCCACGAGGCTTCCCAAGATGGCGCACGAACGGCGCGGCCGGCCTTCTCTGTTCCCCGGGCTCGAAGAGACGCTGAGGGGGAGGATGATTGGCCAGACCTGACAGATCCTCTGGCATCTCCCCTGTCTTCTCCCCAGTCTGATGGAGGGGAGGGTGGCTTCCGGCACAAGCACGAAGGAGCCGACACTGCTGCAGATTATGGACACCATTAAGAGCTGCCATGCTGCCTTAACAACACAGATTGAAACTATCAGAGTGGAATTCGCCATCCTCATGGATGATGTGCAGAAGGTGGGCAGAGGGTTACGCAGACTGAATAGCGTATCAGCACAGTGGCGGATGATCTTAACCCCTGATGGTGCAGGTGAGAGATATGGCGGCGGACCACAAGTCCCAGGAGGCCAAGCTGGAAGATATCGAAGACAGGCTGCGAAGGAACAACCTGCGGTTCCTGGGATTCCCTGAGGGGTTGGAGGGGAAGGACCCTGAGGGATTCCTGCTGACATGGCTCAAGCAAACCTTTGGCGAGGATAGTTTTTCCCACCTGTTTGCCATAGAACGGGGGCATAGGGTCCCCTTGCGAGCACCTCAACCGGGTAGATTTCCCAGACCTATGCTGTCCCACTTTCTATACTTCAGAGATAAAAAATCTATTTTGCACAAGGCCCGCAACATGCCCGATTTTGCTCTATAACAACAACCGCATTTCGATCTTTCCGGATTTCTCGGCGGCCACGCAGAAGCAAAGAGCAGCTTTCCAGAGTGTCACGCAACACCTGAGAGAACGCAGCCTTCCGTATAGCATGCTTTACCCAGCTAAACTTTGGGTAGTGCACAAGGGGCAGACACAGATCTTTATGTCACCCAGGGAGGCAAAACGCTGGTTGGAATCGCTGGGACATGGGTAAGACTTCTGCGCATCCTTTCTGTTGAATATGTCCCCGGAGGGTCTGGGGGGGATCCCCCAGATGAGTGTCACTGTACCATCTTTTGCACCATATGATCACATCTGCTTTGTTATAGTTTGTTCAGACTGACTTTCCCCAATCTGGAAGATCCTGTACATTTCAAGTCGTGAAGGAACACTTTTCAGGGCCGTATATCTCCTACAGTCATGTTTTGGCTCTATGTGAACTCGCATTTTACCCCTAAATTTTCCTGCCCGGCTGGTGCAGGAAGCATACCCCCCTTTAGGGAGACTTTTGTTGCTTGATGTTTGGGGAGAAGGCCTGTGGGATGTTAGGGGCTACAGGCAGCGAGGGGGTGGGGTTGTTAGGATCCAACGTTTTGGATCTGGGTCAGTTTTACTTTTCTGTGTCTTTTTTATTCTTTTTTTTGTTTGTCTGTTAACCTTCGTTTTTTTTCTTCCATACCTCCACAGTATAAGGGCGTTGGCCCTTGAGTGTGCTTATTTGTTTTATACTATGTCCAACTACTTAAATGTCCAGGTCCTGCAACTCTATGTCCTGCTGTTCTGCTGTCTGTGCTCACATGGTTATGTATACTATGTCCCTGCCTAGGGGGTCCTCAGCTGCCAGTACATCCCGACACACCTGGTCCTATTGCTCAAATGATTTTTAAATGCCTTAATGCAGACCCTTAATTTACTGTCCTGGAATATGCAAGGGCTTAACTCTAAGATCAAACGAGCCTTGGTGTTTAAATATATCCTAAAATGTAAGCCACATATTATCTTCCTTCAGGAGTCACATCTGGTGGGTTCCAGGACTATGGCGCTCCAGAGGGCGTTTGTTAGTAGAGCATTTCACTATACATACTCAACGTACACCAGGGGGGTGTCGGTTCTTGTATTCAAGTCCTTATTATTCACAACCAAAACTGTGAGGCTGGACCCCCTGGGTAGGTTTGTTACCCTGGTACTGATCATCAATAATCAATCATACACCTTTGTGGCAGTTTACGTACCACCCCTGTAACAGAATGGCCCGTGACACCCAGAGACGTTGGAAGGATGAGAGATACTCCTGTGCCATCAGCAACAATAACTCTTGGGTCGAAATCCACCCTGTGCCCTTTTGGGTGTAGGGTGGCTAATAGTGAATTATAATTCCTTTACTAACAGATGGGACATTATTAATACTTCATATTTCAGGACTGAGATATCACAAGGAGTTCATGATGACATGACCAGGTCAACCAGACAGTGACTCATACCTTTGTATAATAGGCTATTGAAATATCTTAAGGTGTTGGCTATTCACTGTAAAGACATTCCGTTGAAAAGGTGTTAATTGCACCCACTCTCACAAGACTCTGCCATTGTGTGATAAAGCTGTCTAGATAACTTATTCAACTAGATGTCTGTATTATTATTCAAGGTTAATTGAACTCTATTGATGATGTGGTGCCGTCATGTCTAGCTACCAATAAAGAATTATCCTCAGTGAGTGAATAGGGGGGTGGGGACTGCATTGTCCTGTGATGAACTGTATTACGCTGTACTGGATATACAAACAAGCTAAGAAAACCAATAAAGTCATTCATACATTTTGGAAACTAGAGAACGGAGCGCAGTCTCGTTTATTATGGGAAATGGAATGGATCATGTCTGCCTGGTTGTTGGTGTGTCGGATAAGCTTGTCGTGGTTGGATGGAAGGTCGTAAGCGGTGGTGACCGTTACATTTGGTGGCACAGCAGTGGGATGATTCCATCATCAGAAGGACAGCTACAAGGGCACATGACAATGGAGACGGTGTATGAACGGATGAAGCTCTCGTCCCTCATGGACTTACTGGAGAGCCGGGGCAGACGGGCCAGCAACTGTAAGAAAAGGGACATTATCGCAGAACTGGTCGAAATGGATAGAGCTAAAAGGCCCGCCGTAACGGACAGGACACCCGAGGAAGAAAGTTTTGATCGGGCTGTTAACCTAAGACTGGCACATTATGGTCCTAACCCTCCACCGGAGATCAGGGACCGAGTTATTGCAGCTCTGAATGCCACCTTGCTACAGAGAAGTAGTGCTGCAGCAGCTGAAGTCACAGCAGCACCAACTAAAGAGAGAGGAGAGGTGCAGATACCAGTCTCCATGGAAGAGGAATTCCAAAGAAGGTTACAAGAGATGCGGATACAGCATAGAGGACCAGTATCAGAGGAGGTCTTCTGATTCGGTGCCAACTCTGGAAGGAAGCGTTAGCTCGGGAGCAGCAAAACCAAGGAAAGGTCCTGCCCTCCATCTATGCAAGGTACTGGCCGCAGTATGACGTACGAATGCTGTTGTTGGGGAAACAACCGAAGCAGGAGTGGACAGCTGAGTTAAGCAGGCTGATCCGGGCAGAGATGCAGCTAGATGAGAGCTACAGAGCCCTTCGGTGGTATGTAGCCCAAAAGTGCCCATGGTCAGCGGATGACAGCCCCACAGAAGGCTATGACTATGATGGCCTGGGATTATCGTATTGGAGGATGTCCAGTAATCTAGACTTCGGGGATGATCGGGAGTGGCGCTTGGAAGACATAATGGAGCACAGAGAGGAAAAATTGAATATCTCGGGAGGCCACTGGTCACAGGAAGATTTAGAATTTCTGGCCATTCAAGAATGGGATTTGGAGGTCACCTACAAACAGCTGCTAGACTCAGCTCAGCAGCAGGGTGGGGTTCCCGTTGCCTGCGACTATGAGGAAAGGTCAGATGACAACTGTGAAATCCTGGCTGATGAATCGGCAGTGGAAAATATGGAGATTGCCATCCCTAAAGCCAAAACGGATGTTGTGGAGTTCCAGGGAGCCGGGGCAGTTGGCCCCTCTCTCCAGCAACAAGCTGAGGTGGTAAAGCTTTTACCCCCAGCTGAATCACTGGCAACAGAGCAGGGTGCCCCAAGCCTCTGCTCCCAACTAACGGAAGAGGGGGTCCCTGTGGTAGTGGATGGGACTGTGGTCTCCACTCACAACAACCCAGCGGAAGAGCTGGCAACAGAGCAGAGTGCCCCGGGCCTCTGCTCCCCACTAACAGAAGAGGGGGTTCCTGGGGTGGTGGATGGGACTTCAGTCTCCACTGGCACAGCCCCAGAGGGTGGTGCGGCACTGAAACAGGAGGATGTCGGCTTTGCTTTGCAAGCACCGGGGGGTTTTCACCTGGCACAAGTGGATGGGACTGCAGTCTCCACTGGTATACCCCAGGAAGGGGGGGCAGTTGGCCCAGACCCCCAACAGCATGATGGACTGAGCCCAGCCACCCTGCCTTCTCTCCAGCGGCTGAAAGAACTCCAGGGAGAAGGGGGAGTCCAGGCCTCTCCCCGGCGGCAGACATGTCCTCTGAGAGAGGCAGAGGTTGGCGGGGTGAGTAATGCTCAGTTTGGAGCAATTTGTTTGGGGTACAGTATGGATACCAGCATTGGAGGACTGGAACTACTGACGGACTTCGGAGTCAACCCGTTTGGGGTTCCCTCCTGTGTCCGTCTCCCACCGAAAGGGGAGAGATGTAACAGAATGGCCCGTGACACCCAGAGACGTTGGAAGGATGAGACATACTCCTGTGCCAGCAGCAACAATAACTCTTGGGTCGAAATCCACCCTGTGCCCTTTTGGGTGTAGGGTGGCTAATAGTGAATTATAATTCCTTTACTAACAGATGGGACATTATTAATACTTCATATTTCAGGACTGAGATATCACAAGGAGTTCATGATGACATGACCAGGTCAACCAGACAGTGACTCATACCTTTATATAATAGGCTATTGAAATATCGTAAGGTGTTGGCTATTCACTGTTAAGACATTCCGTTGAAAAGGTGTTGATTGCACCCACTCTCACAAGACTCTGCCATTGTGTGATAAAGCTGTCTAGATAACTTATTCAACTAGATGTCTGTATTATTATTCAAGGTTAATTGAACTCTATTGATGATGCGGTGCTGTCATGTCTAGCTACCAATTAAAGAATTATCCTCAGTGAGTGAATAGGGGTGTGGGGACTGCATTGTCCTGTGATGAACTGTATTACGCTGTACTGGATATATAAGCAAGCTAAGAAAACCAATAAAGTCATTCATACATTTTGGAAACTAGAGAACGGAGCGCAGTCTCGTTTATTCTGGGAAATGGAATGGATCATGTCTGCCTGGTTGTTGGTGTGTCGGATAAGCTTGTCGTGGTTGGATGGAAGGTCGTAAGCGGTGGTGACCGTTACAACCCCCATTCACAGTTGGGATGTGGGAGAAGATGATGGCGGTGGTAGTTCAGGTGGCGGAGGGGCCTGTTATACCGGCTGAGGATTTGAATGCAGTGCTGTCTCCTAAAAGGGATAGGTTCGGAATGGCGGCTGTTAGTGGGTCCCCTTTGGAAGCATGTGTGAAACAGTATGATTTGGTGGAAGCTTGGAGGTGGAAACACCCGGATACCAGGGCATAATACTGCTTTTCCTCCACATTAAATACACTATCTAGGCTGGATATGTGTTTTGTGTCCGGGGCTCTTCTTCCACGGGTGGTGAATGTTCAATATTTGGCTAGGGCTATTTCAGATCACTCACCCAGAGGTTATACTTTGTGAAGACTGAGCCCATTGTGGCTCAAGGAGGAGTGTTTTGAGAGATCCACTGCCAGGTCCATTAATAGCTACTGGCTGGAAAATAGGGGAGAGGTGCCAGCGGGAGTTGCCTGGGATGCATTTAAGGCCACACTTAGGGGAGTTGTCAGGGCGGAGATTAAGCAGTTCCAATCAGATAGAGACTGGAAGATAAGAGAGTCGGAACAGATAGCCACAGGCGTGGAGGTTGATTATGTTAAGGACCCTAACCCTGAAACCCATAGAATATGGAGGGAGAGCATACGTCAGTTAGATCTGGTGCTTGTTGAAAAAACACAGAAAAAAATTACTTTATCAAGCCCAACGTGTTTTTGAATTTGGAGATAAGAACTGTAGGCTGTTGGCCTATTTGGCCCACCCGCACCAGGCGCCTACCTCTATCCCTGGCATATATGATGCTCAGATGCGACTCTGTATGTCACAAAAGGATATAGCTAAGGCATTTGTGGATTTTTACTCCGATTTATATGCATCAAGGGTTGATTGCGGAAGAGAGGTGGTCCGAGATTACCTGGCTCCAATACCCCTCCTGGAACTTTCAGGGGGGGTGGCGGAAGAGTTGGATCTTCCTCTTACGGTGGAAGAGGTTGTGTCGGCAATACGGTCACTTAATCCAAACAAGACCCCGGGAATGGATGGGTTACCGGGAGAATGGTACGTCACATATGAGGAAAGCTTGGCTCCCCAATTACTCAAAATGTATATGGGTGCTTATAGGGGGAGGAGCTCCCTGAGTCTTTGAGGGAGGCACTTATAGTCCTGATCCCCAAGCTGCACAAGGACCATGATCTTTGCGAATCTTATAGACCGATTTTCCTAATTAATATGGACGCAAAAATCCTAGCTAAATTACTGGCCAGACGCTTAAATAAGGTGATTGCTTCAGTTATCCATCCGGACCAAACAGGGTTTATACCTGAAAGATCGACGGCTATAAATTTGCACCGACTCTTTACTATGCTACAATTCAAGGGACCCACACCAGACACTCAGGTGATTCTCTCCCTAGATACGCATAAAGCGTTTGATTCTATTGAATGGCCTTATCTCATGGCGGTCCTTGAGCAGTTGGGGTTTGGCCCTAGATTCATAAGATGGGTCCAGATATTGTATGTTGAGTCTCATGCTCGAATTAGGGTCAATAATACCATTACGGATTCATTCCGGATAGCTAGGGGCACACGACAGGGGTGCCCATTGTCGCCCCTCTTGTTTGCCCTGGCCATAGAGCCACTAGCGGCTCCGTTGAGGGCTGATGGAAATGTTAGGGGGTGCATGGTCAATGAGGAAAAAAAACAACCCTCTATGCTGATGACATGCTCCTGTATTTGGCCGAGGCGGAGGGATCGTTGACCTTGGCCTGGGACAAAATATCAATATTTGGCCATTTCTCGGGATTCAAAGTAAATTGGAATAAATCCATTATTTTCCCTTTTGACTATGTATATGTCCCAGGGCTGCCCCCGGGGATCCCTACTGAAGGTGGTTTCTAAATTCCGGTATTTGGGGGTTGATGTCCAACTGCCAATCAGTACCTATGTGGTTAATAACTAAGGGACAGACTGCAGACATGGGCAAAGCTACCATTAGGCCTCCTCGGGAGAATTAACATATTTAAAATGGTTTACTTGCCCAGGTTTCTGTACCTGTTTTGGCACGCACTGGTTTATATCCCTAAGAGATGGTTTGCAAGTATCAATAAAATGCTCTCGGCATTTCTGTGGGGACCTAGGCCTACTAGAGTGTCTTTGGACACACTCTATTTACCGGTAAGGTTGGGGGGTTTGGCCCTACCGAATCTGCAGTGTTACTATCTGGCGGCCCAATTGACACATGTGCATTGGTGGGGTTTCCCAAGCCTGAACATTGCATCGGTGGCAAGCCAGGTGGCCCAAATCGGATCATATGAGGGATTAATTAATGTCCTGTATAGGAATGGACCTTATCCAGACCAAGGGGTGGGTTTGTTGAAACTGTCCTAAAAAATAGTCCAATCTGACAAACTCCCCTAATGCTCCTTTGTGGCACAACCCCCAGCTGCGCGAGATTGTCAAAGTTCCGGAGGGATCATGCTGGGCGGCTTATGGGATCAAGTATGCTCATCAGCTGTTCAGGGATGGGGTATTTAGGACCTTTTTGGACCTACGGAATGAGTTTGGAGTCCCCAATACATTTTTTTTTCATTATCTTCAGCTGTGTCATGCAGTGACAGCTCAGTACGGTGGGGGGATGGCGCTCTCCCCTTCCAGTATGGAGATGGTAATCACTGATGGAGATCACTTAAAGTTGATTTCTAGATATTATTTCATGCAACTAACATCCTCCTCCCCTAGAATTGAGAGGGTGGCAGTGGAATGGCGGACTGACATACCGTCCCTATCAGAGGAAACTTGGTCGGAGGCCTTAGACACGCTGGTACCTTCGATGATTTTGGCTAGGGATAAGCTGACTCAGTTAAATTTTTTACACAGAATATCCTCTACTCCCCTGAGACTACATAGAATGGTTAGGGGGGACTCAGCAGAATGCCCTTGCTGCCATGGAGCAGAGGGTAACTTTTTCCATATGATATGGCAGTGCCCCCGGGTGGAAGGCTTTTGTAGAGAAATCTTAGCATTTTTAGAGGATACCCTGGAGCTCCCGAATATTTACTCTCTGGCCAGATGCCTACTGGGAGATCTGGAGGAGGAGGACATATCCACTTCGCAGGAAAACCCTACTTAGAATACTGTTTTGTTATGTTAAGAAAGCCCTGGCTCTCAAGTGGCGGAACCCATCACCTCCGACCCTGCAGGGCTGGTTGAAATTGGTGAATAATGCCCTACCAATGTACAAGCTAACCTATATAGCTAGAGGATGCCCTAAACATTTTGAGAAAGTGTGGGCGGGATGGCTGGAGAAGGTGTCGGGAGAAGTGGCGGTGTGATAGAAGTACTATGAAGGGTAATGAGCGTGGATAGCAGATGAAATGTTAAGTGGTGGAATTATAGGAGATGTTACTCAATGGAAGTTACATAAGATAGGTCTGGAGTAGGGTTGTCCCGATACCACTTTTTTAGGACCGAGTACAAGTACCGATACTTTTTTTCAAGTAGTCACCGATACCGAATACCGATACTTTTTTTAAGTGTGTCCCCAAATGCAGCCATGTCCCCCCACATATTGCAGCCATGTCCTGTCCCCCACATATTGCAGCCATGTATGTCCCCCACATATTGCAGCCATGTATGTCCCCCACATATTGCAGCCATGTATGTCCCCCACATATTGCAGCCATGTATGTCCCACACATATTGCAGCCATGTCCCTCACATATTGCAGCCATGTATGTCCCCCACATATTGCAGCCATGTATGTCCCCCACATATTGCAAGCCATGTATGTCCCCCATATTGCAAGCCATGTATGTCCCCCATATTGCAAGCCATGTATGTCCCCCATATTGCAAGCCATGTATGTCCCCCATATTGCAAGCCATGTATGTTCCCCATATTGCAAGCCATGTATGTCCCCCATACCTGTAGCTATGATGCCGCCGCCGCATACCGCCGTTAATCCCCCTGCATTATAGCATAGCCTGCATTACAAGCTTTAGTTTTGAATACTTGTAAATGCCCGCACCGCCATGTATAGACACTCCCCTTCTCTGGGATCCGTCCAATACCGAGCAAGGGGGAGTGTCCCACGCCCGTAACGTCACCACTCCCCCTTGCTCCCTCAAATACTCGGCATCGGTCCCGATACCGATACTAGTATCAGTATCGGGACAACCCTAGTCTGGAGGTTATCTCACTGTTTCTGTTTATTGTTATTTGAACTTGAATATTTTTATAGGATATAATGTACATGTGGTAACTGCACGGTTCCGATTTTGGTTGCTAATGTGACCTGGTTATACTGTAATGTCTAAAATGTGTACTGTAATATGCCTTTGTGTAATGCTGCTGGTATGTACAATACAATTTGCCTTTTAAAAAAAAAAAAAATGATCCCAAGCTTTGAACATCCCACGGAGCACTGTTCAATCCATCAAAATGGAAAGAGTATGGCACAAATACAAACCTACCAAGACTTGGCTGTCTACCTAAACTGACAGACCGGGCAAGATGAGCATTAATCAGAGAAGCAGCCATGAGTCCCATGGTAACTCTGGAGGAGCTGCAGAAATCCACAGCTCAGGTGGGAGAATCTGTCCACAGGACAACTTAGTTGTGCACTTCACAAATCTGGCCTTTATAAAAGAGTGGCAAGAAGAAAGCCATCATTGAAAGAAATCCATAAGAAGTCATGTTTGCAGTTTTCGAGAAGCCATGAGGGGGACAAAGCAAACATGTGGAAGATGGTGCTCTGTTCAGATGAGACTCTAATTGTACTTTTTGACCTAAAAAGAAAAACACTATGGGCCAGATTCAGGTAGAGTTGCGCTGGAGTAATTCGATATGCGCCCCGCGTAACTGTGAAGATGCGCCGTCGTTTCTATGTGGCCGTACCCACCAAACTAGATGCGACAGAAAACGGGCCATTTCCGATCGGCTTAACTTTCCGACGCCAGAGTATCGTCAGCGCATAATTTCGCTTGGCGCATCAGTCGCGCCTATTGATTTCCCCTGCAAATATGCAAATGAGGGAGATTTCCCGATTCGCGAACGGATTAGCACCATACGCCGGCTACATGCGCCGCGCGTATCTCGTCCGTCCGGCGCAAAGTTATTTCTACAAATAGCTGCTTTATCTTTACTCCAGACGGCCTCAGGTCAGCAGGAGAGCAGCTACAGCAGCAGCGTTACCGACGAAACTAGCAAGCTGAACAACCACACTTGCAAGGACAACACCTCTGTGTGCCAACATGCCAGGGGCAGTCGTGGTCCTAGCACTAGTACTGGGTCCCCCGACACGAAGGAGACGGGCATGTGAGAGGATATACCGCATGCGCATGAGCCTCTTTGGCATGGGGGATGAGGAGGTGTATCGCCTCTTCAGATTCAGCCCTGATGCAATACTTGAACTAACCACAACCCTGCAGGGTGACATCACCAGCAAGACACACCGCTCACAAGCAGTGCAGCCACTGGTGAAGGTACTGGCAACACTTCATTTCCTTGCAAGTGGATCATTCCAGCATACAAGTGGAGTGGTGGCTGGGATGTCACAATCCTCCATAAGCAGATGTGTGCACCAGGTTGTCCCTGCAATCCTCAGACGCATGTCCAACCAGTTCATCAGACCAACCACTGAGGAGCTGCGGCTGAAGGCAATGACAGATTTCTACAGCATTGCCAGATTCCCACGCACCATCGGGGCCATTGATTGCACACATGTGGCCCTACAGCCCCCCAGTGCCACAGAGCACATATACCACAATCGGAAGCATTGGCATTCCATCAACGTACAGGTGATAGCCGATGCCCAACGCCTCATATGGCACGTCCGTGCCAAACACCCCGGGTCCAGCCATGACAGCTTCATATACCGTCAGAGCCCCATCCCAGCAGAATTCGAGCAGAACATGTATGGGGACAGCTGGCTGGTTGGTGAGTGACATGGGTGGCAGGCATGACTATCCCCTCCCGTGATGCACATCAAAAGTGGCACATGCATGACTAACATCCTCCTGTCTTTTCTCTTCCAGGTGACTCTGCATATGCACTGGGACCCCATCTAATGACTCCTTTCCGGAACCCCCAAACCAGAGGAGAGAGAAAATACAATGAAGCCCACATCAAAACCCGTGCAGTGGTGGAGCAAACATTTGGGCTCCTGAAGTCCCGTTTCCGCTGCCTGGATAAGTCCGGGGGGACCCTATTGTATTCCCCTACCTTTGTGTGTCAGATCATCGTTGCATGTTGCATTCTGCACAACATTGCTATGAGAAAAGGCCTGCAGATTGACATACGTGATGACCTGACCCCCGACCCACACAGTCCCCACCTGCCAGAGGAGACCCAGTCTGCTGATGGAAGAGCAGTCAGGAGGGTCCTCGCCGTAGGCATCTTTGGACAATAAACCAAAACATTAATCACACAGACAATGCAAGCGTGTACACCACTGATGTCCCTATATCACACACACCACATGCACATCGCATTGGATTAGCCCAAGTCCAGCATGTAGGACTTGGGAGCAGCAACGCCAGCGTCAAGGCCCCAATGATGTCACTGTCCATTCATACACCTTTCACACGTCATTCATACAGCCGTGGGGTTAACTTCACCACCACGGCCGAGGGTGACACCCCTTACTGTCAGGAGTGCCACCCCCTCACATTCACACACCATTCACACTGTCCCCTGCACTCCTGACCGTGTGCAGTAAAAAAAGAAATACATATCTCATAACATGAGAACAAAAATAAACAAAAACTCATAACCTGAGTATAAAATAAATATTAAAAAATAAACAAAAACTCATATCCTGAGTATAAAATAAATATTAAAAAATAAACAAAAACTCATAACCTGAGTATAAAATAAATATTAAAAAATAAACAAAAACTCATAACCTGAGTATAAAATAAATATTTAAAAATAAACAAAAACTCATAACCTGAGTATAAAATAAATATTCAAAAATAAACAAAAACTCATAACCTGAGTATAAAATAAATATTAAAAAATAAACAAAAACTCATAACCCGAGTATCAAAAAAAAAATATAAACCAAAAACACAAAAAACCCTCATCTGGGATGACGGGGGCTCCCCCTTGGGGGCACTCTCGGGCTCCTCAGCTGCCTGGAGGCAGTGGGTGGTGGTGGGGGTGGGGGGGGAACTGGAGGAGGCTGATCCCCGGGTGGGCCACTCCTGGGAGCTGTTGGCTGCCTGCCCTCCAAGGCCACGGCAATACGGCTAAGATACAGGTTTGTCTGGGCCTGCATCCTCAGCTGGCGGGTGATCTGATGCTGCTGGTCACGTTGCCGCTGCCTCCCCTCTTCCCGGATGGCAGCTGTGTTGGCTTGGACGGCTGCTGTCAGGTGCCGTACATCAGCCTGCACCTCCCCCAGGCTGGTGACAACATCCTGCACACGACTGGGCAGCTGTGACATGGAGCCCAGGCTGTCAGCGACCCGGTCTAAGTGGCCAGCAATCTCCCCCATCTACTGGGTCTGCCTTGCGTGGTCCAACACTACCTGGTCCTGGACCAGATCAGACACCCCCCTGGTCTTACGGGTCGCCTTCCTGGGGGCAGAAGAAGGTTGTCCCTGTGGGGATGGAGTCGCCCTTGAGGGGCTACCTAGGATGGGGGAGGGGATGACAGAGGGCCCTGCAGAGGAGGAGGACTCCTCCAACAATAAAATAAAGTCCTGCTCTGGGACAGGCTCCTCCACAACCACCTCTGCTGAAGTGGTGTGGGCACTCTCCTCCTCCACCTCGGTGTCTCCAGCACCCAGGGCCTCGTCATCAGCATCCCGTTGGGAGGTTGGGGTGGACTGGCCGGTACAAGATGATGGCCCAGCTCCGTCATCTGTGGATGACACAAAGCAGACACATGTTGGTGGTCCCACACACTTGGCACATGTACCCTCCCCCCCCCACATGCAACACACCAAATAGGGGATAAAAAGCTCTTCCCTGTCCTGGAGCCTTCCTCCATGGAGTCATAGCCAGGGACCCCCTCCAACTGCTCCCTGTCCAGGCAGCGGGCGACCACCTCCTCCTCCGTGGTCAGGCTGACCGGACATGGTGGACCACCACCTGTGCCCCTCTCATGGCTCCTAATGGTGGCCACCTTGCCACGGACCTTGCGCCGCAGGTCGTTTATTTATTTTTTAATATCCCCAGCAGTCCGGGTGGAATACCCCAACAGATTGACCCTGGCAGCAATGGTCTCCAGGATGCCCTGCTTCCTCTCCTGGCTGGTCTTCCTACTTTTTTTGCCGTGGAGGAAATCATTAAATGTCTCCATAGCCGAGATGACCACAGAGACCTCCTGGGCATTAAAGTTGAGGTTCCTCCTCTCTTTAGGGGTAACGCGAGCAGCCATGACAGTGCAAAAGTATCTTCCCTGGGGTGGGGGGAAACGGATATACTTTTGCGCCGGAATGGCGTTTCCGCTAGCACTTTTATACGCGCAACGGAACACATTGCGCTGGCGTTTCCCGTGGAGTGGTGCCGACGGAAGTTGTGAGCATGCGCACAAGGGGGCGAGTGGAGCCTCACTTACTGCGCATGCTCCGTGGATGATGCGCTGAACGTAATCCTCTGCGCTGGGCTCCGCCCATCATTTACATATGATCACACCCACTTCCACTTGCGTCGGGTTACGCCAGCGCATTATCGTTACTCTGGCGCAAGTTTACGCGCAACTGCTATGTGAATAACAGTACTTGCGCCGAAAGTGTCGGCGGAGTAACGTAAATGAGAAACGTTACTCCAAAGTAAAGAAGCGCCCATCTACCTGAATCTGGCCCTATGGGTGTCGGAAAACTAACACTACACATCACCCTAAACACACCATCCTCATTGTGAAACAAGGTGGTAACAGCATCATGTTGTGGTGATGCTTTTCTTCAGAAAGAAAAGGGAAGCTGGTCGGAGTTGCTGGGAAGATGGATGGAGCCAAATACAGGCAAATCTTTGAAGAAAACCTGTTGGAGTCTGCAAAAGGCTTGAGACTGGGATGAAGATTCACCTTCCAGCAGGACAACGACCCTAAACATACAACCAGAGCTACCATGTAACAGTTTAGATCAAAGAATATTCATGTGTTAGAATGGCCAAGTCAATGTCCAGACCTAAATCCAATTGAGGCTCTGTGGCAAGACTTAAAAATTGCTGTTCACAGACACTCTCCATCCAATCTGATGCCGCGTACACGCGATCATTTTTTGCGATGAAAAAAAACGACGTTTTCAATCATGAAAAAAAACTACGTTTTTCAAACTTCATTTTCCAAAACGACGTTGCGTACACACCATTGTTTTTCTTCAAAGCTCTAGCAAAGCGTGGTGACGTACACCACGTTCAACGGCACTCTTTTCCATTGAAGCTCCGTCTCATAACTTGCTTCTGAGCATGCGCGGGTTTAAAAACTTTGTTTTCAACATCGTTTTGCCCACACACCATCACTTTTTATGACACAAAAAACGACGTTTTGAAAAACGACACAAAAAATTCAAGCATGTTGGAATTTTTTTTGGTCGTTTTTTTGAAGACAAAAAACGACGTTTTGCCCACACACGGTCAATTTAAATGACGTTTTAAAAAACGTTGTTTTTTTTCATCGCAAAAAATGTGTGTACGCGGCATGACAGAGCTTGAGCTATTTTGCAATGAAGAATGGGCAAAAATCTCACTCTCTAGATCTGCAAAACTGGTAGAGACAAAAGACTTGTAGCTGTAATTTTCCTTCCACTTCACAAGTATGTGCCACTTTGTGTTGGTCTATGACTTAAAATCCCAATAAAATACATTTACGTTTTTGGTTGTAACATGACAAAATGTGGAAAATTTCAAGGGGTGTGAATACTTTTTCAAAGCACTGTAGAAGGCACCTCCGAGTGCCTACATGCAGATATGGGTAAAAGTAGAACTTGGTCCTAGACAATTTAGCAGCTCCCTCTCCCTTAGATTGACATTGATAGGAATTTGCACTAGGCACGCACAAACTCCCTCATTTGTCTTGCCTTCTTTGACATGACCTACCTCATCAAACATCTAGGTTGTCTTGTGAATAATTCTGCTATGATTATACATTTTCATTTTTAGCTTAAAGTGGCTCTAATGTCTAAAGGTTTTTGACCCTAATGCAGGGATTTTTTTCTGGGGGAACTTGGGGGAACTCAGTTCCACCACCTTTGGCTCAGACCCTTTGGTGCCCGCTCACCACAATCACTTGTGAACACAGAAGTCTAGTTTCTGTGTTTACAAGTGACTGCTTTGTAACCCCCTGAACTCTGCACACTGTATGTAACGCAATTCTGGTATTTAATGCTCCTTTAAGACCCTTCTACTGTTTGTGAAATCTGAACGGGTCGTGGTTGAGTTCCTGCACCTATTTTCTGAGAAAAAAAGCTCTGCCCTAATGCATTCTCTGCATTAAGGTAAAAGCCTTCCACTGTGTGTTTTTCCCTCGCTAACATCTACTCAACTCCTTTATTGATCCAACAATTTGCCCAGATCTTTCTGGTCTCACATGCTTTGCTGAGAACAGCTGGAGCGAAATCCAGTAAGCAAAAAAACAAAGGGAAGGGGGAGCCGAACCAAGCCACGCTGTGTGTGTGTCTAAGGACACACACAACTGAGCTCCGGAGCATGCCCGGTTGTAGGCCATCATAGCAAGAGCTTGCTGTAGGGGCAGACACAAGAGCAGGAGCCAAGATTGTCGGTGGGGGACCCTAAATAATGATGTAAGGGGCAAGTTTATGCAATACCCTTGCACAGAGCAGGTTAGCATAAACCTGTTATTTGTAACTAAAAAAAATAAGACCTTTCAATCACATAAAAACAGAATTTCACCCTAAAAGGGAAGTTCCACTTTATGTCGTCCTTCCCCCCTCCTCTTTGAGTGTGAATGTGTGTGTGTGTGTGTGTGGGGGGGGGGGGGGTTGGTTTTAACAAGTGCCCACTACTACTTCTAGTCTGATTAATGCATGATCGTAAAATAAACATGCTGGCGTCAGGCACTTAAAGATCGGCAAAGATGCGGTTTGGTTATGCACAGCGCTGGACCCCTGTACAGGTGACTGTCCTTATTAAAAGTTAGCAGCTACAGTATTTGTAGCTGCTTTTATTTCTTGCCTACACTTACTGGGTGCACTGATATACAGAAACTGTGTCAGGCCGTGTACACATGGCAGAGAACCTCGACGGGCAGAACACATCGTTCCGCCCATCGAGGTTCCCTGCCGGCCGTCGAAATCGGCGACCCGCCCGTCGGGAATGGCAACCAGCCATTCATCCAGGCGGGCCGTCGAGCAAATAGAGAGCGTGCTCTCTATTTCTGCTCGACGGGCTTCCCGACGGGATGCTCGCCGAGAGCGTACACACGGTCGAGGTCCTCGCTGGAATGCAGCTTCCACCGTGGTTATCGCTGGTTACCAGCGAGAACCTCGGTCGTGTGTACGCCGCCTTAGATGGTTTGCGTGCCTGGATTTGTCCCTTCCAACCTCTTAAGCCTCACCATTGGTCTACTGGCCAATAGTGAGGCTTAGCAGGTAGTAGAAGTGTGGCTAGGCAATTAGGATTCTTCTGCTATGAGAAAACCATGCAGTATACAATTGTAAACTAAAATCAAGATATTCAGAGCTATTTCTATTAGTTAAACTATATGTGATCAAATTAAAAATTAAATTAGTCTCCAGAAGTTTTCCACTCAGTGCTTTGTGCACCGGTGTTCAGTCATGTTGGAACAGAAAGGGACATCCCCAAACTGTTCCCACAAAGTTAGGAGCATGAAATTGTCCAAAATGTCTTGGTATGCTGATGCTTTAAGAGTTCCCTTCACCGGAACTAAGGGGCCAAGCCCAACCTCTAAAAAACAACCCCACACCCTAATCCCCCTCCCCCACCAAATGATTTGGACCAGTGCACAAAGCAATGTCCATAAATACATGGATGAGCGAGTTTTGGGTGGAGGAATTTGACTGGCCTGCAGAGTCAACCCGATAGAACACCTTTGGGATTAATTAGAGCGGAGACTGCGAGCTAGGCCTTTTCGTCCAACATCAGTGCCTGACCTCACAAATCCACTTCTGGAAGAATGGTCAAACATTTCTATAGACACACTCCTAAACCTTGTGGACAGCCTTCCCAGAAGAGTTGAAGCTGTTATAGCTGCAAAGGGTGAGGCAACCCAATATTGAACCCTACGGGCTAAGACTGGGATACCTTTGAAGTTCATGTGCCTGTAAAGGCAGGAGTCCCAATACTTTTGACAATATCGTGTCATTTTTTTACTTTGCCACAGTCTTGAAGTTTAACCACTTTTAGGAACTATTTAAAAAAGGTACAGGTATCATTTTTTTTTTCCAGCGCCATTTCAAAAGTCTTTGAGGCTGTAGTGGGACGAGCTGAAACTATTGGGTGTCAGTCAGAGCCACAGTAAATCGATCTATTATCAATAAGGCCTTGTTTGCCCATGTCTCCTAGACACCTTTCCTCCTGAAATCAGCATTTTAGCAGAAAATGTTTAGGACATTAAGCACCTGGGCATTAATTCATTTCACTGGGCAGAATAAATATTTAGTCTGGCCATTGAATTGAATTAATGTTCAAGCTATTGATGCGACTAGTGTTAACACGCGCTTAGATGCGTTTTTTCTGCTAAAACTCTGCAGCTCCTAGACGTGCTTGCAGTGGGATTTTTTTGGGCTCTAAACTCAGCTTATGTGTCCATGCACACATATAACATGTAAGGCTATTTAAAGAAAAAAACACCAAATGCCCCTAACAGCAGCTGTAAAATGTCATTAGGCCAAAGGCTATATTCATACCGGCGATTAAGGTTGGTGCGAATAGAATCAAAGATTCCTGCTGTGGCTCATAGCAGGTAGGTGTGGCTATCTGCCCCAGGGCCGTCTCTACCATAGGGCAAACAGGGGCAGCTGCCCAGGGCCCTGTCACTGTTGGGGGGCCCAAAGCAACCCCCTTTGAAAAAAAAAAAAAACATTTTTTTTTTTTTTTAGGGGTCCGGTGGTCCGGAGGTCCCCAGGGCCCAAGATGGCAACCCCCCCCTTTTTTTATTTTTTTTTAAATAAAAAAATATAGTTATTTTATATATTTTTATTTTATTTTTTATTAAAGGGCCAATTTTTTAAATATATTTTTATTTTTTATTAAAGGGCCAATTTTTTTTAGGGGTCCCCAGGGACCCGGAGGCCTCCAGGACCCAAGATGGCAACCCCCCTTTTTTATTTATTTTTAAATAAAAAAATATATATTTATTTTATATATTTTTATTTTATTTTTTATTAAACGGACAATTTTTTTAAATATATTTTTATTTTTTATTAAAGGGACATTTTTTTAGGGGTCCCCAGGGACCCGGAGGCCCCCAAGGCCCCAGATGACAACCCCCTTTTTTTATTTATTTTTAAATAAAAATATATATTTATTTTATATATTTTTATTTTATTTTTTATTAAAGGGCCAATTTTTTTTTAGAGGTCTGGAGGTCCCCAGGGGCCCGTAGTTCCCCAGGGCCCCGAATGACGACCCCCCTTTTTTATAAAAAAAAAACTTTTTTATATATTTCTTTTATATATATATATATATATATATATATATATATATATATATATATATACATATTATATAATATAAATGTTATTATTATTAATGACCCAGAGGTCCCCAGGGCCCTGGATGGCAACCCCCCTTTTTTTTAAAAAAAATTATATTTTATTTCTTTTTTTTTTCTTTTTATTTATATATATAAAGGGCTCAGAGGTCCCCAGGGCCCCATGTGGCAAACACCCTTTTTTATTTTTTTTATAAATTTTTATTTTTTTATTTTTGTTTATATTTTTTTTTATTAAAGGGCCCAGAGGTTCCCAGGGCCCTGGATGGCAACCCCACTTTTTTTTTTATAAGTGTTTATTTTTAATATATTTTTTTTATTTTATTTTTTTATTAAAGGGTCCAGAGGTCCCGGATGGCAACCCCCCCTTTTTTTGTAGTTTATTTTTATAAAAAAAAAAAAAATTATTAAAGGGCCCAGAGGTCCCCAGATGGCAACCCCCTTTTTTAAAAAAAAAAAATATATTTTTTGTATATATTTTTTATTTCTTTCTTTCTTTTTATTAAAGGGCCCAGAGGTCCCCAGGGCCCCGGATGGCTACACCCCTTTTTTTATATATATTTTTGCGTCTCAATTTAAGGGGGCAGCACCCCCCCCCCCGTTCTCTGCTCCAGGGGGCCCATGCCTGAAGCTGTGTAAGGGGCCCCATAATTCCTGATGGCGGCCCTGCCACCCGTTAAGCCCCTGTGCTGCCCACAAATCAGGCTAAAAATCATCAGCGGCACGCAGCCAGGTGACAGTACTGCTTCCCTTCCCAGTGTTTTAAAATGTACAGAACCCCTGGCTTCCCTTTAGACGTGCACTTCTCCCTTCCTGCCACTGGGTGCTGCTTGTATATAAAAGTGAATTAGAATGTGATTTTATAACATCCCCAGTTTGCTCTTCCCAAGGCCGACTTCCTCATGTCCTGCTCCTCAATGTATGTCACTGTTTGCTATATTGTAAATAGAAGTTTTCTGTAGAGTGTGCCCAAAGTCTTTATAATATTTGATGATTCACTGCAGGTCTGGTCAGGGTTTTAAAAAGTTCCTGTATTTTACAAATGGCATGGCATGGGGTCACATCATCGTCTGTCCATTCTGCTTTAGCACCATGGGACCCCATGCCATGCCATGTGTAAAATAGAGGAACTCTTTAAATCACAGACCAGACCTGCAGTCCAGGCCTCAGAGCACATGGCATTACTGTCTGTATTTAACTGCTTGATGGGCTTATTTTGGGCCTGACTGGTTCACATGTATGTGTTTTGGCGGTCCACATTTGTGCAGGCACAGCAGCCCATTCATTTGATGCCTCATGTAATAGGCTGAGCACACGGCACACCTATGCCCATCAAGCAATGAAATACAGCACTGTCTGTCCATTCTGCTGTGACTTATCTGCAGTTCCCGCACTGTCAAACTTGCTGCATTTTTAGATGTTTAGGTCACGCTTTTAAAAACACAGTGCGTTTCTGTGTGCAAGAACTGCAGGTAAGTAGCATGGTGCAAGAACTGCAGGTAAGTAGCATGGTGCAAAAGCAGAATGGATTTCAAGGCAACTGATTTTTAAAATGCTGAATGCACCTTTTTTCTGCAGGAAACAAAGGCATGGCAGCCCATTCAAATCAATGCTGTGCCTGCACAAATGAGGGCCGCCAAAACACGTACATGTGAACCAGCCAGGCCCAAAATAAGCTGAAGGGGGGGCCCAAAAAAAATGTTTGCCCAGGGCCCAAACCATATTAAAGACGGCCCTGATCTGCCCTGTTCCCTTTAATGACAGGTTGCTGGTGGCTGCCGCTTTTTTTTGGCTCTTTGCAGCTAATCTCTGGCTGGGTGGACAGCCACGAATAGGCGACCTGTCATTATGGTGAACGGGGTTGGCGACTGCACCTACCCACTGAGACCCACAGCAGGAGTCTCTGATTCCTGCAACTACTGTTCGCACTGGCCCTAATCAGCTTTGTAAATCTTGCCTTAAGGCTGGGTTCACACTATTGTGAATTTGATGAAGGTTTCCCCACATCCAATTCACATTGACTGGCTCTCAATTGCGCCGGTTCACATATCTCCGGAGCGAATTGCACGAGAGTTCTGTGCATCTTTTGGTACGTTTCAGGTCTGAATTCAGCCCAAAATACGTGCTTAAATCGCACCTGAAACGATGAATGGAGACGCACCGGACTCCTGTTGTGAGCCACTGCAATCTCTAGTGTGAACCCAGCCGAAAGGATTTTTTAGAAGTACACTGAAAGTCAATGTTTTTATATTGTGTTTAACCACTTCCCGTCCGCACTATAGCTGAATGATGTCCTCCCATGATCACACTGCCACAGGAGATGCGGGGGCAACGTGCTCTGTGATCGCTGAGTCCATCACATATTGGGGGAAAAGGTCCAATCACAGTGGCCTTTACCCACATGATCAGCTGTGTCCAATAACAGCTGATCCCAATGTAAACAAAAGCCAGTTATCGGCACTCCTTTCCTCACGCTGTCAGTGTGAGGAGAAGGGAACCAATAACCATTATCTATTAAAGGGACATCCACACTTATAATCAGGGCACTGATTATCAGTGCAGTCCCAACAGTGCTCACCAGTGCTGCCAATCAGTGCCCATCAATGCCTACTACCTCATCAGTTCAGCATCGTCAGGGCACATCAGTTAAGGCAGTGACAGGTGGTGCTCAAATATATATATATTTTTTTGGGGGGGGGCACAAACAAACAGAAGAATTAAACTATTAGTAATCCTGGACTGTAAATAAGGTGATTATGTATCATTACTTCTAGACAAACCTGTGGCCATCATATGTAGCCTCACTGTGCCCATCAATTGCAGCCTCACTGTGTCCATCATTTGCAGCCTCACTGTGCCCATCAATTACAGCCTCACTGTGCCCATCACAGTAGGCCAATCCCCTCCACATTTTAAGTAAAATAAAATAAAGCCACTTAATATAAGGTGTCCTCATCAGAGCCCTCTTTTACATCAGATGTCCCAATTAGAGTCCCCCTTTACAGCAGGTGCCCCCTTTAAATCAGGTGTCCCAATCAGAGTCCCATTTACAACAGGTGTCCCCATCAGCATACCCTATAAATCAGGTGTCTTCATCAGAGTGCTTCTATACATCAGATTCCCCCTTAACATCAGATGTCCCCATCAGAGTCCTCCTTTACATCAGATGTCCCTATTCGAGTCCCCCTTTACATCAGATGTCCCCAACAGAGTCCTCCTTTATATCAGATGTCCCCATCAAAGTTCCCCTTTACATCAGATGTCCCCATTACAGTCCTCCTTAACATCAGGTGTCACCATCAGAGTTCCCCTTTACATCAGATGTCGCCATCAGAGTCCCCCTTTACATCAGATGTCCCCATCAGTGTCGCCTTTATATCAGCAGCCCCCATCAGAGTCCCCTTTATATCAGCAGCCCCCATCAGAGACTCTTCACATCAGATGTCCCCATCAGAGTCCTCCTTTACATTAGATGTCACCATCATAGCCCATTTTTGATGGGACCCCTAATGTAAAGGAGGACTCTGATGGTGACATCTAATGTAAAGAGGGACTCTGATGAGACATCTAATGTAGAGTCCCCTTTACATTAGATGTCACCATCAGAGTCCCCCTTTATATTAGATGTCCCCATCAGAGTCCCCCTTTATATTAGATGTCCCCATCAGAGTCCTCCTTTACATCAGATGTCCCAATCAAAGTCGGCCTTTACACCAGATGTCCCCATCAGAGTCCTCCTTTACATCAGATATCAGAATCCCTTTTTTTTACATCAGATGTCACGATCAGAGTCCATCTTTACATTAGACCCCCCCCCCCCCCATGCTCACAGCTCCTTGTCATCCACCTTTGGACCAGCCGGAATGCGTCAGAGAAACCAGAAGTGAAGGCACAGGACCCCCCGATCACTATCCACATCAGGGAACAATGCTATAGAGGGAGTGTGCTGGGCACAGAGCTGTGCGCCCGAGGACTTTCTAAAGGAAGCCAATAGAGCTTCTTGTTTGCAATCACAGCATGCTTCCCATAGCAGCTGTGTGTCCGATGCCCTGCACTTAAAGGGCCATTATTATTTTTTTATGATGAGTAGCTTTGGGGGGGCTGGTGCCCCCTATGGGCGGGCCACCACTAGTGATGAGCGGAATACGCCATATTCGATTTCGCGATATTTCGCGAATATTTCGAAGAATATTCGCGAATATTCGTTAATATCGAATATTCGTGATATTTTATAAAAAAAAAAAAAATGCGAATTTTCGCCAATGCGAATTTTCGCCAATGCGAAATTTCGCGTTTTTTTTTTTTATAAAATATCACGAATATTCGATATTTACGAATATTCGCTATATTTTATAAAAAAAAAAATAGCGAAATTTCGCATATGCGAAAGCGAAAATGATTGCGAAATTTCGCTATTTTTTTTTGGATAAAATATCACGAATATTCAATATTTACGAATTTTTGCTATATTTTATAAAAAAAAAAAAATTGCGAAATTTCGCTATTGCGAAATTTCGCGATTGCGAAATTTATTGCAAAATTTATTGCAAAGTTTATTGCGAAATTTGAAAAATACGAATATTCGAATTAGCGAATATTCGCCGCGATATTCGAGTTATTTGCGAATACTCGAATATGCAATATTCGTAGCGAATATTCGCAATGCAAATATTCGTGAGCAACACTAGCCACCACTGAGTGAAGGTGAAATATTACCTCTTTCCAAAAATGTTAAAAAAAAAATTGTTTATTCACCACTGTTTTTTTTTTGCTAAGCAAAACAACATTTTTTGAAAAAAACACTACCAAAAGAAGGCTCTATTTGAATGACAATTGCGCGGTCATGCAACACTGTACTCATATGAAATTTGTGTAATTATTTTCACACAAAGTATGACAGCACTGAAAGCTGAAAATTGGCTTGGGCAGGGAGGGGTTTAAAAGGCCCAGTAGGCAAGTGGTTAAAAGGGTAAGTAATGTGTCACCTGTGATATCACTGGCACTTATGTGAATTTAAACAGGTGCCTTTAACTTCTGACAACAATGATGATCTATTGTTTTTTTTGATAACACTATTGCTATTGAATCAGCAAGTTAACTTCTACATAGACCTAGGGTTGCCACCTGTCCGGGATTCACCCGGTCTTTCCGGGTTTCAAATCGTGTGTCTGGGTTTCAGACTGTCCTGAAACCTGGACACAATATTCATAATGGACTGTGGCTCTCCAAGTAACCAAGTACCACAACAGCCGACTGCATAGGGGTGTGCATGGGCCCCATCCCCATACACAGAAAGGAGAAAGGGTTTGATCTGCTCCTCCTCCTCCCACCCAAACTCCTCTGTTTGCCCACCCATTTGAAGCTCAGGAACCGGCCCCCTCCATTCTCTCTCCTGCCTCCAAGCGAGTGAGTACACTAAGCTAAGAGGGACTCAGATGTAAGGGGTGCCTTGTGGACTCTGATGTAGGGGGAGCTTTGGGAATCCTAATTTAAGGGGGAATTCTGGAAACTCTGATGTAAGTAGGAAGTTTGGTGAGCAGAAACCTTCTTCCAACAGAGTTCTCCTTTACATCAGAGTCCCCAGCATTCCCCCTTAATTTTTTTTGCTGTGCGCAGCTAAAGTGTTCAGGTTTGGCTTGAAGAAAAGGTGGCAACCCTACATAGACCACTGGATTTTCTTTTTTACAGCTCAACAGCCACGTTCTAAAATATGCCAATATTGGCAAGATGGACCGCAGTCACTTCTGACAGTGAACATTTCATACATGCACAGGATAAATCAGAAATATGGTGTACAGTACAGTAGATGCAAACTGCACAGTTTCCTGTGTCTGCTAAAGTGTTTTTCATTGCTTGTCCTGTGCTGCATGTGCATGACAACGTGCATTCCCCAGTGTGGTGTACTGGAGTAAATCTGAACATGCTGACAAGTATTAGACAGACGGATATCAAGCTGTGTGCAATTCCTTGCTCAGAAATAATAACAGCTTTCTTTATAGTCAAATGGAGAAAATTCAGCTTTTCGGATCACAAGGTAAACTGAAGTAAAATGACACCCCTTACCTCACTGGTTTCCATTTCTGTTGGTCAGAGACCACAACACACTTATCAGTAGTAATGAGATTATTCCCTCTTTTTTTAACAGTTACCTGATTTGCAAAATATTACATGTGCTGCATTTGGTGAAAAAGGTGAAGCCTCGTACACACGACCGAGGAACTCAACAGAATCCATCAAGACACTTGGTGGTAGAGCTTTTTTGCAGAGGAAAACGGCCGTGTGTATGCTTTTCATCCAGAAAAATGTTGTGGAACTAGACGAGAAAAAAAGAGAACAAGTTCTCTTTTTCCTCGTCGGGAGTCTCAATTTCCTCGTCGTGTTTCTCGTCGGGCTGGTATTCGACGAGAAACACGTTTGTGTGTATGCTTAGAAACCCGCGCATGCTCAGAATAAAGTATGAGACGGAAGCGCACCTTTGGTAAAAGTAGGGTTTGTAATGGAAATAGCACATTTGTCACGCTGTAACAGACTGAAAAGTGCAAATGTCTCTTACCAAACCTTTACCTAACACGCAGTAACATGAGATTAGCAAAAGCAGCCCCAAGGGTTGTGCCAGTGGAATCAAACTTCCCCTGCCGTTGTACGTGTTAAACGTCACCGCGTTTGAGAACGACGAGATTTGGTCTTGACAGTGTGTACGCAAAGAAAGTTTGTCAAGATTCTCGACAAGCCTGATAAGGAACTCGTCGAGGAAAACGATGTTTCATTTACGACGAGTTCCTCGGTCATGTGTACGAGGCCTGACTCTTGTGCTGTTAATCAATTAAAAATCTTCTGTGTTGCTCTGCCCCATAATGCATAGCTCCCAACTGTCCCTGATTTCGAGAGACTGTCCCTGATTTGGAGCAATGTCCCTCATTCCTCATTTGTCCCTCATTTTGGTCTGATTTTTAAAGTTGTAATGTATATAAAAATGCACTTTTTATCCATCAAAAAAGTGTTTTTCTGGCGCTAAACCTTTCATCCGATTTCTAAATTGCTGCATTTGTAAATTCCAAAAGCCAATATAAAGGAATAGTAGTGGTAAAAAAAAGCACTTGTGGGTTTAACCAATCTTGTTTTGGCAGAGGGTGTGGCAGAGGGCGTGGCAAGGGGTGTGTCCTATGCCTGCATATTTTTGCTGATAGGTGTCCCTCATTCCCATCTCAAAATGTTGGGAAGTATGATAGTGGACGTTCCATTTTCCTCACCAAATGAACATAGGATACCTCCACAAATATTTAGCCTATATATCAGCGATCCTATTGGTTTGTTAAGCGCAAGCGTTTTGTAATATTCAAAGAGGTTCAAACTTAAGCCTAGTATACACAATAAGAATATCGGACGAATATTCAAGTCTCTTATCGAAAACCAATAGGTTACTAAAGTTGCGAAAATTCTCGTAAAAGACACAATACAACTTCAGAAGTGATGTAATGTATTGTAATGTATTCTTTCGTTTCTGAGCATGCGTGGTCTTGGTCACCTGAATTTTTTTCGTACAAATACTATACTAAACACACGAAAATCGTTTGTTAGTACCTAGCCTTCGAGAGCCAATCATGAAAGCTCTTGCCAAAATGTCCAAAGGGAAAGGCATGAAAACTATTCCCGTAAGATAACAGGTCAAACAGATTATTGGACGATCACTCAGAATGTGTTTTTTTCTAACCGATATTCTCATCATGTGTACTTGGCAATACAATGACAGGAGATGTTTATTATATTCAATTAAAGTGGGAGTAAACTCCCTTGGTTGATTTTTACCTATAGGTGAGCCTATAATAGGGCTTACCTATAGGTACTGCAAATATCTCCTAAAAGTGCACCATTTAGAAGATATTTACTTGCAAAGCTGCGAGTGACGTCACCAGTGAATGCGCAATCAAAGGCCCAGAGCCCGCCAACCCATTGCAGCACCCTCCTAGGAGTAGGATGCTAGGCACATTTTGTTTTGACTCCTGCAGTCAAGGGAGCAGTGGTTATTTGCTTTGGTCTGTTCGGGTTTTCACAAGCTAAGAGTTTGACTGCTTCCCTCTGCTTCTGGAAAAGGTTTTCAGAATATGGGACTGGGAGAGGCAAATATCCAGTCTTAATATTTTTCATGCCCTAGCCAATCCCTTGCGGGGAGTGTCCAGAAGGTGTCTGGGGAGGTGATAATTAGTCTGGATCCCTGGAGACATTGTTCTTTTTCTTCCCCAGGAGGGTTCCACGTCTTAGGGGGCTGCTGCCCGTCTGAGGCAGCCTGTTGACTGTGTAGCTGATTTTGGAGGTTTTAGTTGTGGCATAACTAAGAGCTAAGAGCCCGAAGCATTATTTTTAAAGGGTTAGTAAACCTTTGTAAAAACGACACCTTTGCAGGTAAAAACTGGACATTAGGAGACTGTAAAGCATTGCACCCATGATCAGCACATCATGGGTACAATCTCAGGCTCCTGCAAACTGTAATGCCACGTACACACGAGCGGTTTCCCTTTGGAAAAAAAAACAATGGTTTTCCTGACGGAATTCCTCTCAAGCCTGCCTTGCATACACACATGGTCACACAAAAGTCTGGTGAACTTTTGACTGCCAAGAATGCAGAGACGTAAAAGACTATGACAAACTGACAAAATTAAGTTCTATGCTTCCGAGAATGCATCAAATTGTTTCCGAGCGTAGCTTTTTTCCCGTCAGAAAAGCATACAGACGAACGGTTTTCCCGCTAAGATTTTTTTCCTGATGGGGAAAAAAGAGATCCTGCTCTCTTTTTTTCTGGCAGTTTTCCTGTGGAAAAAATTCAGATGGAGCATACACACGGTCGGGATTCTCTCATCGCAGTTTTTCCCACGGGAAATCTGGACGTGTGCACGGGGCATTAGTGTAGTTGTCTGCCCATACCTAATACGAGTAGGTAGTTACTGAATAACAGGAAGCATTTATGAACTACCTAGAGCCCTCATTAGCACCGTAGGAGTTTGTTGAGAACTTTAAGCCATCAGGTAGATGGTAGTTGTAGTTCCCCCATTCACAAAACGTATCCTTTAAGGAGCTGGTTCTGGGACACCATAAGGGATCAGGTCTGGATTGTCTCCCTCACTGGACTGTGAGAAGGTGTGCAGCTGTCATGGAGACTTGTGAGAAATTACCTTGAATTGTGATCCTTGGTATGCTCTTTGGATGCAAGTGCCAGAGGTAGCTATGGAATAGGTTTGCTCTCATAGGGTCTCAGAGTACTGGCCATTCCCCTCTTTCCCCAGTGAATCCTGTGTATGTGAGCCTAAAGAAGAGAGTCCTCCTGTTACTGTGCAGTATCCTATGCCTTGACCTCTCCTGTTTAAAGTTCTTCAGGCAATAAATATCAAAAATGCATCCCTAGACTGAGTTATTGTAGTTGGCATGCATGTACTGGTGCTGGTGGTGGCAGACAGCCTCTGTACTATTAGCGAATAGCCAGCTATTAAAAGCGGCCCCTGTGAGGGTAGCGCTACACCTGTATCTCTCTTCCAGCACATACAAACAGTGGTTTCTCCCCTTTATCCCACCACCAGCACACACACATTTGTCTCTTCCTTGTATCCCTCCTCCAGCACACACATTAATCTCTCCCATGTATTTCAGCACCATGTCACACACATTGGTCATTCCTTGCCATCCCTATTTCAGTAAACACATGTTTCTTTTTGGTATCCTTCCTTCAGCACACACATTTGTCTCTTTCCTGTATTTTTTCTTCAGCACACACTTTGGACCTTCCTGGAGAGCACATATCAGTCTTTCCCGTGTATCCCTCCTCCAGCACATGCATTTGTCACATGCTCAGTTCAGCAAATGTCTCCCCGCTATTTTTTTCATTACATTTCAGTGCATGTGTGTGTGTGTTAGGACACACATTGGTCTTTCCCTGTATCCTGCCTCCAGCTCACACACACTAATATAACAGCAGTAAGATGTCCCCCCAGTATACATAGTTCTCCAGCCACTTTAACAGCAGAAGAGTAGGGGCATTAACCCATCAATGACCATTCTGCGGAATATTAATTCTTAGCAATCAGTTGCCACAGAGGAAATGTTTTCCTCTTTGTCCTCCCAGTTTCTAAGCATTAATCCCTCAGTGGCCTATAAGTAGCATCTGCTTAAAGAGCTTATGTACAGACCCCTAGGTGATAAATTATCAGTGTGTAATGCTACTAAAAAAAAAAAAGGAGGACTCATATCCCAAAAATAAAGGAAAAAGACACTAGAATATAGCATATAAAAATGTACAAAATGTTAATCAAAGTTCATAAAAAAAACTTTGTGCCATCCATATAGGATGTGGAAATCATCCCACATGGGGTGACATTGGCCTCTATACTTTCCATACAATCTATAGCCCAAAGGTTACAAACAATACATGTATAGTGAAATTGCCAAATACAGACAAATATTATGGGCTGGATGATGGAAAATCCAAGTATAGATCTTGATCTCTACGCGTTTTGCCAAAACTGGCTTCTCCAGGAGTATATCAGAGGCAATTGATTGTTCTTGTGAATCCTGAATTCTGCAAATAACTAACAAACTTGTATCTTACATAATAATACATCTAATGTCAAACTGGCAAAATATATCTAGTATTCACATAAAGTAAAGTAAAGTGCAAAGCATGCTCAGTCTCACATCAGGGGATCTAAAACTGAGTATGCTTTGAACCCCTTGTTTACTTCACTTTATGTGAGTAGTAGATATATTTTACCAATTTGACAAGTTTGTTGCACTACATGCGCATATCTGATTCACTGATTTGGAAAAGATGAAATTATTCATAGGCTACTCTTTTTGTAGATGTAAAGTTAGTGCAGGGACTTAAACATTTTTTTACATTCTCTATTCTCATATAATGTTCTTTATATCATCACATTCAATTAAAATATGCAAAAGTGTTGATATTTGTACTAATTACTAAAGCAATTTGATATCATTTCCAGCAGCTTAATCAAAAACGCACAGCATTTTTTTTTTTTTTTTACTCAATGCAGAAGTGGAATGGTTACTGCATTATTTTGTTTTCAGTACTATTTCAATATCTAATGTTTTACTCCAACTACTGGTTTTAGTTTTATGTAGAATCCGAAAGGTTAGTATTTATTTGGCGTATTAAATTTTTTATGTTTTTTTTTCTATCTTCCTAGTCCTCCATGATTAGAACAGGAAGAGTTGGTAAGTAGACACACTGAAATATTTTGTTACGGAATTTAGTTTTCATCCAAAAATTGTATTTATTTTGTTATTTTTATTTATTTTGTTTACTTAAAAAAATGCATTCATCCAAAAATCCGAATTAATTAAGGTTGAATCTGTCATTGAAGGCTTATATTGAAATCCCCTCCCATTATCAAGGGATTCGACGAAGCAGCGAAAAACATACAAACGTTGAATCTGTCATTGAAGGCTTATGGTGTATGTCGAATGTTCTAAGAAGATTCGACGGAGCAGCTAAACTGTAGGACACTGCAATCATACATTTCCGGTCGAATGTTCCGCCTACAAGCCATAGAAGAATTCTAATGTTGTATGACACTAGTAATGATTATATTTATAAATTATTATTACTAGTCAACAAACATTCAAATTCCTCTATAGCCTATGGGCTGAGCATTTGACCAGAAATGTACGATTGCGGCGTCGTACAGTTTAGCTGCTTGTTGAATCTTCTTAGAACCCTCGACAGACACCATAAGCCTTAAATGACAAATTTGACTTTTGTATGGTTTTCGCTGCTTTGTCGAATCTTCGTCATTCATGTCGAATGGTCTACCCCAACATCGTCTCTATAATGTCAAATCTTTTCTCTCTATGTTGAATCTTTTCTCTGTATGTAAAATAATCTTGGACTAATAGAGTTAAGGTTAGGCACATTCAACCACAGGTTCGATAGACACAGATTACTATTGTTACTGTCATGTGAAATCTCCTATCTATATAGAAATGTTGTAGCAACGAAAACGAAAATAAAGCATTTGTTGGATCTTTTGGATTTTAGACTTCAAACGATAATGAAAATACCTGAAATTCTGACTAAAATGCATTCGGACGAAAACAAATGCAGAGGTCTATGGGTAAGGACTAAAACATGTTGGGTAGATTTCACATCACTTTCTGTCCTAGAGACACCTTGGCCCAGATTCACGTACATCTGCGCATTATTGGACCGGCGTAGCGCACCGCCTTTACGTTAGACTTGCGCAATTTTGCCGCGTAATCACCCTATTCTCGTAGCTTTTGCGCAGAAAATTGCGCATGCGTAACGTTTTTTCATAGGCGTAAGGCGGAGTAATACAAATTTGGAAGGACGTGGGCGTGTTACATTGAAATGAGCCGTGACCCCATGCAAATGAAGGGCCGGCCGGCTCGCGCATGCGCGCTTGAAGGAGACCATGGTCAGCTCCGCTGTGCGCATGCTCACAACTCGGGAGCGGCGCAATCAGTGAAATTGGAAATGGACTAGGGCAACGTTGTGAACTACGCAAACAGCATAAATAGACAGAGACAAACGCACTTGCATTGCAAAAGTACATCCCTTTGTCCCTTCCCATTTAACCAAGTGCTTTTGTCCTGTTGTTCGTTGCGTTGTGTTTTGTAGTTGTCAGATTAGTGTTCTGTGTGATCAAGTGTTTGTTAGTAGATCTTTGAAAGTGTTTTTTGATAAGTGTTTGAGTGACTGTTTGTTTGATATATTTCTGTTCGTTTGTTTTCTTGCTGTTTTTTTGCTGTTTGTTTTTGTGACTGTTTCTTGCTGAGTGCTAGTGTGATTTTTTGGGTGTTAGATTTGTGTGTGTTCTTGCTTGATTGGTTGTGCTTGTTTTTGTGAGTGATTTTTGCTGACTGGGAGTGAGTTTTTTGGGAAGTATGACAGAGAGAAAGAGAAAGCTCAATTTTACTGTGGGGGAAAAAAGAATTCTTGCCCGGGCCATTAGCGATTATGGGCGTTTCCTCCACGGCCCAGACAGTGCCAACACCAACCCGGCCAGGAGGAGGGAGATTTTGGACATGATCACTGAGCAGGTCAATTCAGCGGGGGAGGGGGAGACACGGACCCGGTCTGGGATTGACAAAAAAATCAATGACCTCCGGCGTCTGGTCAAACAGAAGCTGGCCAGAATGCATGCCCATGCCAGGGGCACAGGAGGGGGCCCACCATGCCCTATTAGGCTGACAGCGGAGGAGCATGCGGTGGCCCTGACCTTTCATCGGCATGAAGTTGAGGGCCTGCCCGGCTTTGACTCAAGTCCGGAGCCCGTGGTGCCAGGTAATTTTTTTTTTAATATCAGGTGTGTAGCATGTGTGGGGGAGGGGGTGAAAGGGAATATGTGGCAAGTGTGTGGATCCTCCAACCTGTGAATGTTTTGTGTCATCCACAGTTGTGCAGGAGGGTGCAGGGCCATCTGGCCTGACCGCACCATCCCCAGGACAGCAGCCTATTGAGGCCCCCCCAACAAGGCCGGAGTCCGCGGAGGAGGTTCAAGAGGAGGAGGAGGTTCAAGAGGAGGAGGAGAATCATGAGGAGGAGGAGTCCATGTCAGGCACTGGACGTTTGGTTTTTGAGGACTCTTCCCCTCTGGCTGGCAGCAGGCAGCCCTCCCTAAGGGGGAGCCCCCCCTCCTCCCCCAACATGGCTCCCCTCCCAAGGGCCTCCCCTTCTCCCCGGCCACAAGCATCAGCTGGAGGCAGGATTTCATCCCAGAACACCAGGGGGTTGGCCGATCTCCTGCCCCTGCCACTCTGAGAAGGGACCAGTTCCTCCATCTGGGACAGGTCAGCCAGACATTGGTGCGGATGGAGGAGAGCCTGTCCTCCATCAAGGATACGCTGGGGAACCTGGACTCCCACTCCCGGGCTTTCACAACCTGCCTAAACGAACTGCAGACGACATCAGCAGGCGTTGGGCAGGATGTGAGGGCCCTTACCCAGGCTATCCAGGCCAACACGGCAACACTTGGTGCTGCCCTGGACAGAATAGCCGTGGCCTTGGAGGGCAGGCCGCCAGGTGGGCAGAGATCAGGGGCTGCTCCTCCTTTCCCGGTTTTCCCCCTCCCCCATGAGTCTCCCCTAAAGAGCCGGGGCCGTGGCCGGGGGCGCCCCAGGCGTGGCTCACGTAAAGGGCAATAATTTTTTTTTCCCCTCTTTTTTTTTTTTTTGATGGAAATTTTTTGATTTTGCTGGGTATTTTTTTTGGGTTGTGAATGCGGTTTGAATGTGGGGGTGACATTCCTGCCGGAAAAGGGGTGTCACCCTCAATTTTAGTGGAGAAGGGTTCCCCAGGACCAGGGAGAAGTGATCCCCAGGTCCGTGTGAATGGTGTATGAATGTACAGTGACATAATTGGAGCCTTGGCGTGGTGTTGCTGCTCACAAGTCCAGCATGGTGGACTGGTGCCAATCCAATTTGATGTGGATGTGGGGTGTGTGTGCTAGGGACCACAGTGGTGTGCATGCATGCATTCTCATTGTGCCATGATTAATGTGTGTGTTTAACGTGCAAAGATGCCCAATGTGAGCTGTCTCCTGGCTGCTCTTCCCTCAGAAGACGGGGGACCCTCGGTTAGGGGGGGATTGTCTGGTTCAGGGTCAGGTCATCACGTAGGTCAATCTGCAGGCCCTTTCTTTCTGCGAAGTTGTGCAGCATGCAACATGCACCGATGATCTGGCACACGAAGTTTGGGGAATACAAGCGGGTACCCCCAGACTTATCCAGGCATCGGAAACGTGACTTTAGGAGGCCAAAGGTGCGCTCCACCACTGCTCGTGTTTGGGCATGTGCTTGATTGTATCTTTCCTCTCCTGGGGTTTGGGGGTTCCGGATAGGAGTCATGAGATGGGGTCCCAGTGGTTATGCAGAGTCACCTGTAAGGGAAAAGACAGGAGGATGTTAGTCATGCATGTGCCCCTTGTGATGTGTGCATCATTGGAGGGGATAGTCATGCCTGCCACCCATGTCACTCACCAACCAGCCAGGTGTCCCCATACACGTTCTGATTGAATTCCAATCGGATGTGGCTTTGATTGTATATGTAGCTGTCATGGCTGGACCCTGGGTGTTTGGCACAGACGTGCCATATGAGGCCTTGGGCATCGACTATCACCTGTACGTTGATGGAATGCCAATGCTTCCGATTGCGGTACATGTGCTCTGTCTCATGGGGGCTGGAGTGCCACATGTGTGCAATCAATGGCCCCCACAGTGCGTGGGAATCTGGCAATTCTGTAGAAATCTGTCATTGCCTTCAGCCGCAGGTCCTCAGTGGTGGGTTTGATGATTTGGTTGGACATGCGTCTGAGGATTGCAGGGACAACCTGGTGCACACATCTGCTCATGGAGGATTGTGACATCCCAGCCACCACTCCACTTGTACGCTGAAAAGAGCCACTGGCAAGGAAATGGAGTGTTGCCATGACCTTGACCAGTGGCTGCACTGCATGTGAGCGGTGTGTTGGGCTGGCGATGTCCTCCTGCAGGGTTGTGGTTAATTCCAGGATGACATGAGGGGTGAATCTGAAGATGCGAAACACCTCAGAATCACTCATGCCAAACAGGTCTATGCGGGTGCGGTATATCCTCTCCCGTGCCCTCCTTCGTGCCATCCTCCGTGCCCTCATCCTTCTTTGTTCATCTAAAGTCAGTAGTATAGCTATGTGCGACGATGCCCCTGGCATGTTGGCATAGAGATTGTTGTGCAACACGTGTGACTGCTGAGCTCCTCACTAACAGTGTTGCTTTATCTAACAAGTAGACTTTTTTTCTCTTTTTAGACCAGCTTTTATATGCTCTAATTTTAGACAGGACATTTTGCTGTTGCGCACACTGCGTCGCCTGCGCTGCCCCAACGTTCTTTTGTGGATCCCCGTACCTCCCTCATTAGCATATTTTACTAGCAAATCAATGGTCTGTCTAGCGCACTTTTGCGCGGACGGATGCGCCAGTCTAACGAAATTACGCAGGACAAAAAAAAGTAGATTTTTTGCGTATCTCGTTCTGGGGATGCTGTGCATCGAAACGCACGCGCACATTTCGACTTACGCCGCGCATCTCCTGTTGCGCAGGCGTAATCGCTCTGTGAATCTGGGCCCTTGTTTGTTAGGATGTGTCAGGGTGTCACCAGGACAAGAAGTGAGGGGAAATTTTCTCAACAAAGACTCATACAACTATAAAAAAAACTGACACAGTTCAAATTATTTCCCAAAAATGTATTATCCAAAACAGTTGTTATTGGGCTTTAAAATGTTAATTCATGATCAGTACATGTTTGTTAGTGTGAGGATCCATGGTGGCTTGCAGTGCTTTGCTGAAGTCACAAAACGGTACTTTTGTGCAACTGGGTTCTGACAGTTGTCCTTTTCTTATCATCTCTGTCAAGTCTGACACCATTGTCATGAGTTTTGTTGGATCTGTCAAGATAAGATGTTGGGAAAAGTTGTCAATCGCAATTTAAAAATAATGATATAAACAAACTTTTGACAGTCAATTAACATCCATAAATGTCAAGGATAATGTAGACAAAATGGGATGGGGAAGAAGTAAATTCTTATCTATTCATAACATTATTTAGGCTGGGTTCACACCTATGCGAATTGGATGCGGTTTTTCATAGCATCCAATTTGCATAGCAGGAGAATGTGACTGGCTCTCTATGGAGCCGGTTCACATATCCCTGCAGCAGGTCCGGTGCGAATTGCTGGAAAAAGGTGTGCCTTTTTGTGGCGCATTTCAGGCCCGAATTCAGCCCATAATTCGGTTTGAAATCGAACCTGAAACGGTGAACCAGGATGCACCTGATCCCTGCTGTGCAACGGATCCAGCGATAGTGGGAACCCAGCCTGAGTGTTGGCGAGCGATAAGGGGGGAATAGGGCTTAGTTAAAATGAAACTTGAAAAATAACTTTTACGTTTTGTATGATGTAGGATGGGATTTAAGCATTTGTCCGGTTTCTGTTACGGTCTAGGTCTCTTTTGAGGTTTTTAACCCTTCCCTGATCAAAAATTGTATTGCTATTGCAATACCTGGTAAGGTGACAGGTAGGATATATACTGGCTCCCTCCCTAGCGGTCGCTATCCAATAGCATCCGGATACAAAACCACATTTCAGAGATCTGTCACCTGGTCATGAGGTACGGGAAGGAATTAAGTAACAGCACGCATGAGATCCATGATAGTGCTCAGTGAGACCCCATTCTGTTGCTGGGAGTGAGGTGACAGAGGTACGTTGCACTGGTGGAGTGGGTGCAGTCTCAGCAGGTTCCTCCTAATGCAACATACTGTACATCAAATACCGTGCGTAGTGACATGGGACAGCACTTTTCAACAGAACTCTGTGTGTTTTACTACTACGCACAATGCAGTCTTATCTCTAAGTCGGAGTCCTGCCTTAATGTTTGATTTTTCACACAACTGCAGTCTCCGCCCTAGTCCTGGGCATTGATGAGCATGCTCCTTGCGAAAAGAACCCCTGCAAGTGGCCCCGCCCACAAATGCAAAGTCACTCGCCATGTAAATTGTTTCTTTTCCACTGTGTCATCCAGAAGCCACAGATTCTGATGTTTTTAAATATCAATGCTTTCTGAAAAAGAAAAATAGAGGTAATTAAACAAAGAGCCCATCAGCTGTACTTTTAGTTTTTCTAAAACTGTGATATCCTGAATATAATAGGGGTGCCCAACCTTTTGAAGAGCGAGGGCCACTTAAGCAACTTGGTAACGAGTTGCGGGCCACAATGAGTAGAGCGGAGGAATGACAGGTCACAGCTACTCTATAGGCCCTCAGATCTTCTCAGATGGAAGGGGACCAATTCCCTTCTGTTTTTTAGAATTGGAGGTAGGCGGGCATACATTTACATCTGTCGCTCTATAGAGGTGAATTGAGGGTCCCATTTGGTCGGGCTGATCGTGTGAAAAGGGCCTAAGACTGATGTGCTGCGGTTTACCCACACCATGGGTGCAGCGTAGGACACATGTGTCTATCCTGCGGGTTAGCTGAACTTTACCATAGACTCCGCCTGTGGCAAAAGCCAGCACTGTAGAGGAAGCATCGGCTTATGGGGCTCTGCTCCACAGCTGCTTTCTTCCTCTACCACCAGCTTCATTCACAACACTGATGCTGTGGTATGGCGGGTCAGCAACCTGCAATCTAGGCTTGCCAACCCACCATTCCAGACCAGGAGGTCGCGGGCCACATCAGAGGGCTCCGCGGGCCACTGGTTGGCCACCCCTGTAATATACAATGCTTCCATATTCTTCTACAAAAAAATCATCATCAATCAATGACTGCATTCCTAGTCAAAACTGTTTTACCCAGGCTAACTGCTTTACCCGGGCTATTTGTGACAATAACAGTTGCACTTCTGTGACTACTGTACTGTGTTTAGTTTAAAAACTGCTGACAATGCGGAACTTCACTCTCCCAAACAGCATTGACTATTATTAATCCTTGTGCTGCTAGCATTAATAAATATATAGGAAAATTACTTACTGTATTTATTGATGTATAACACTCACTTTTTTACCCTGGAAAGACGGTAAACTGTGCCTGCGTGTTATACGCAGGGGGCTGTGGAAACTTCCCTCTTAGGCCTCGTACACACGAGCAGACAGATTTGTTCAAATCTGTCTGTCCGACAGATTTGAACAAATCTGTCTGCTGGGATTTTGGTTTGCTCGCGTGTACACACGAGCAAACCAAAATCCCCGCCAGCAGACAGCGCGCTGACGCGTCAACGTCACCGCCACGTCACCGCACCAGGAAGTAAAACACTTCCGCGCATGCGTTCGAAACCATTCGGCGTGTGTGCGAGAAGACATGTCTGCTGGTTAGCGTACTAACCAGCAGACATTTTGGGCGGACGGGTTCCCAGCCGACAGATTTCAAAGCATGCTTTGAAATCTGTCGGGTGGCCAAATCCGTCTGTTTGCCAGTACACACGATCGAATCTGTCAGCTGAAACGGTCTAGCAGACTGTTTCCAGCAGACAGATTTGATCGTGTGTACGAGGCCTTAAAGTTAGGGTGCGTGTTATACGCCTGTGCGTGTTATACGCCGATAAATACAGTATATTTGCTTTTTTTTTTACTTTGATTTACATGTATTCAGTTACTGCCTGGTTTTCATACCTAGGCAAAGGATGCCATACATCCCAGGAGTCTTCAGGAGGGGCGGAGGGATTTTCTAAGCTAAGCACACCTTTCTTCCTGCATGCCTAATCTATGGGCAAATGGATTCTAGGAAGTAAAGGTTACAGCCAAAAATGCAAGGAGGCTTTTGTAAAGTGATTTCTAAACAAAATAAAGCATGGCGAAATGGATGGATGAGTTTGCTTTGAATGATAAAACATTAATGAAATAACATTTTTAGTTTGTGATGCTCAGACTGAGTGTTTAATTCTTCCATCAGAAGAACATAAGAATTGGGGACGCAGCTCCCTTTAGGATGTGTCAATATATATTCAAACACTTGTCCCCCTACCCCAGCTTGATTAATGTAATGGCTTGTGTGTAGAGATACCAGAAAGTCCGTAGCATTTACAGTTAGTGCAAAATGATGCAGCTAAACAGCTAAGAATTTTACCCTACAAACGTACATCATCTTAGTTTGACACAATAAAATTAGGAATACATTTTATGTGTCATCAGATGATTGGCAATGTTGGGCCAGATTCAGGTAGAGTTAGGCTGGAGTAGCCATTGATCCGCCAGCCTAACTGTCACTTTAAGCCGGCGTTTTTGTTTTCTGTAACCAGAAAACAAGAAACGCCGGGTTGGAGTTCCGATGCGATCGGCGCAATTGAATTTCGCCATCGCATCGTTACTTCAACTTAAAAATGGCGCCGGGGGCGTTCCCGCTGATTAACGCTGAAAAAATATGTTAATCAGCGGGAGTTGGAAATTCACGATCTTTTTCGGGCGCGACGCAGTGACTTTACGACGTTTCCGGAAGCGATATGCGACGTAAAGATAAAGCAGCCCCCTAGTGGAGTATCCTATGTTAAGTATAGGTGTCGTCATCGCGTCGGAAAAAATAATAATCGCGTCGCTTGCGTAAAACGTTCATGAATGGGGATGTGACGTCATTGACGTTCACTGACAGAATTTGGAGCATGCGCACTGGGATGCATTGACACTCGACGCATGCGCAGTACGTTCGCCGCGAGATCGCGCATAGTTTAAATATTACACGCCCCGTACCCGCCCAATTTGAATTCCGCCGGCTCATTTGCGATGCGCTGCCGCAACTTTAGGAGCAAGTGCTTCATGAATAACAGCACTTGCTCCTAAAATTTCGTCAGAGTAACGTAAATGAGAAGCGTTACTCCAGAGCAAAGATGCTCTCATCTACCTGAATCTGGCCCTATGTCTTAATTACTGAAGGACATAGTAAATCTATACAGTAAAACCTTAGTTTAAAGAGTAACTTGGTTTGAGAGAGTTTTGCAAGACAAGTAAACATTTTTTAATACATTTTTCCTTGAGATACAAGCTAAGTCTTGATATAAGTGTAGCGTCATGTCACAACTGAGTATAAAAAAGAGAGGAGCCTCTAAGTGTAGCAATATGGTTACATTTAATGAAGGCACAACATTTAGCAACTTATTGCTACACTTAGAGGTGCCTCTCTTCTCTTTTATACCCTGTAAAAAAATGCTTTGTCAGACAGGAGGACCCTGAACATTTCTAGAAACCACCCAAAATTGCATGCTGCTTCTGTCTTTTCACATGCAGTACCAACACCATGGAATGCCCTTATTACTCAAATTATAACTACCGTAATTCCATGGTGTACAGTTTATAGCTCCAAATAAGAGACAGCATTGCATTGCACGGACGTCATTAGTTTTAGCAGAGATATTCCCCATTTTTATGCATTGGTGTATTTAATTAAAAGTCCAGCTTAGGAGCAAATGTTGCATGGTTTACTTGTATCATATACTTTCCCACTCTAATTAAACTATAGCATTAGACTTCCAAATTTAAAGAATACACAGGCTACAGATATCCCCATGGCGCTAATTGTTGTATTTTAACACATAAAAGCATCAGCTATTTATACCAACAATGATAACCCAGTTGTCATTTGACCAGCCTGTGTCCATCATAAAATGCAGTATGTGACTGCAAGTGCAGCTTCATATTTTGTATATTGTCACCAGTCTTAACTACTATCAGCTCCTTAACAGTCCAATTCCACTCCTCCATGATGACATCACATAGATAGTGGATAAATAAATGATAGGGTTGTCCCGATACCACTTTTTAAGGACCGAGTACAAGTACCGATACTTTTATTCAAGTAGTCGCCGATGTCCCCCACATATGCAGCCATGTCCCTCCAGCCATGTCACCCACATATGCAGGCATGTCCCTCCAGCCATGTCCTCCACATATGCAGCAATGTCCCTCCAGCTATGTCCCCCACATATGTAGCCATGTCCCCCAGCCATGTCCCCCACATATGCAGCCATGTCCCCCACATATGTAGCCATGTCCCTCCAGCCATGTCCCCCACATATGCAGCCATGTCCCCCCAGCCATGTCCCCCACATATGCAGCCATGTCCCCCCAGCCATGTCCCCCATATATGCAGGCATGTCCCCCCAACCATGTCCCTTCAGCCATGTCCCTCCAGCCATGTCCCCCACATATGCAGCCATGTCCCTTCAGCCATGTCCCTTCAGCCATGTCCCTCCAGCCATGTCCCTCCAACCATGTCCCTCCAGCCATGTCCCTCCAACCATGTCCCTCCAGCCATGTCCCCGCAGCCATGTCCCTCCAGCCATGTCCCCGCAGCCATTTCCCCCATACCTAGCAGCCGTCCGGGGAACATCACAGCTTTCATTTGAATGGCTGTAGTGTTCCCGCGCGTATAGACACTCCCCCTTGCTTGGGATTGGACAGATCACGATCGCCCATCCAATCCCGAGCAAGGGGGAGTGTCTATACGCGCGGGAACACTACAGCTATTCAAATGAAAGCTGTGATGTTCCCGCACGCTTTAACCATGCGTCGTGTTCGGCGGCTTTCATTGCGGCGTGTGCGGCGGCTTTCATTGCGATGGCTTTCATTACGGCGTGTGCGGCGGTGGGACAAGTATTCTATTTAGGTATCGGGGGTATTTGCGGGAGTACAAGTACTGGTATCGGTATCGGGACAACCCTAATAGTGGATGTTAGAGACCTTGCGCTACCTTCACCTTCCATTTGAGGATGCCTCACAGATGCTCAATAGGGTTAAGGTCTGGAGACATGCTTAGCCAGTCCATCACCTTTACCCTCAGCTTCTTTAGCAAGGCAGTGGTCATCTTGGAGGTGTGTTTGGGGTCGTTATTATGTTGGAATACTGCCCTGCGGCCCAGTCTCCGAAGGGAGGGGATCATGCTCTGCTTCAGTATGTCACAGTACATGTTGGAATTCATGGTTCCCTCAATGAACTGTAGCTCCCCAGTGCCAGCAGCACTCATGCAGCCCCAGCCCATGACACTCCCACAACCATGCTTGACTGTAGGCAAGACACACTTGCCTTTGTACTCCTCACCTGGTTGCTGTGACACACGTTTGACACCATCTGGACCAAATAGTTTATCTTGGTCTCATCACACCACAGGACATGGATCCAGTAATTCATGTCCTTAGTCTGCTTGTCATCAGCAAATTGTTTGTGGGCTTTCTTGTGCATCATCTTTAGAAGTGTCTTTCTTCAGGGATGACAGCCATGCAGACCAATTTGATGCAGTGTGCGGCGTATGGTCTAAGCACTGACAGGCTGACACCCCCCCCCCCCCCCACCCATTCAAACTCTGCAGCAATGCTGGTAGCACTCATATGTCTATTTACCAAAGACAACCTCTGGATATGATGGTGATCACTTGCACTCAACTTCTTTGGTCGACCATGGCTTGGCCTGTTCTGAGTGGAACCTGTCCTGTTAAACCACTGTATGGTCTTGTCCACTGTACTGCAGCTCAGTTTCAGGGTCCTGACAATCTTCTTATAGCCTAGGCGGTCTTTATGTACAGCAACAATTCTTTTTTTTCAGCTCCTCAGAGAGTTCTTTGCCATGAGGTGCCATGTTGAACTTTCAGTGACCAGTATGATAACCAGTATGTGAGCATGATAACACCGAACTTGACACACCTGCTCCCCATTCACACCTGAGACCTTGTAACATTAATGAGTCACACTGGGGAGGGAAAATTGCTAATTGGGCCCAATCTGGACAATTTCACTTAGCATTAAATGCTATGTGTTGAGTTATTTTGAGGATAACAGATAATTTACACTGCTTTAAAAACTGTACACTCACTACTTTACATTGTAGTAAAGTGTAATTTCTTCAGAGTTGTCACAAAACAGATATAAAGATATAATAAAATATTTACAAAATTGTGACGGGTGTACTCACTTTTGTGAGATACTGTAATTTCAACTGTTAAAGTAAACGAAGATCATTTTGTAATATTACCATGTGGTTTAAGAATATCTTCTAGTTTTTATGTACCCTTGCACGAACTAGGTCAATTTCAAACATTTGCAGTATTTATATTGCACAATTTAAGAAAACATGAGACAAACTGTAGACAGCACCATTATAGCAGATGTTGCTATTAGTGCCTAGAGAGTAACTAAAGAGAAATATATGTCAAGCTCTGAGGGGCCTGCATCTGGTATGTCAAGACAACAAATGCATTTAAAACAAGAAAGTTATTAAAATGTATGATGAGGTTCAGCACACTGGGGGATGACCTCAGTTTAATATTCTTGACTGCCTGAACTCAACCCAAAACGGAGCGCCGATCACTTTCAAACACTTACAGCAGGTAAAGGTGTGGGCTTTCTTGACATTCCTCCGTATGTGACCATAGTACTTCCATCCCTGAGCAAAAATACAAGTTAGACAACTAAGTATGTTCTAAATTGCAAATATTTTCTATTATAAAACTTAATTGGTTGTTATTTCATAAGCGGCCTTTAACATTTTGAACGTAACAAAAATTTGTAATTCTCCTACTTATTACTTTGATAAATAATATAAATGCACACAGATTACATTTATTGTATTTTCTAGAAAAAAATATTTCTGGAACCGTTTTCCTATGTATTTTAGGATAATGATGATTGTTTTTGTTGATAAACAGAGTTAATAAGAGCTTTATTATATTACTACTTATATCTTGCAAAATCATAATGCCCCTATGGCATCTAAGAAAATGAAGTCGATAGAATAGAAGTTACAGTACGTTTCTTTTGTTATATAGTTATAATGGCATTGATTCAATAATATGTGTATGATCATAATTGTGAAAATCTTGTGCTAAAACATTTATAATTAAAGTCATTACGCTGGTTTTATGGTTTAAGGACCATGTCAGGGGGATACTGGCTACTTAACCCTTTTCAGGGCCATTACTCCATTTTTTTGGTCCCATCTCAGGCGGATATCTATTTCATGAGTGTGTTATTATAAATGCTCATGATGTTAACGGCTGGTGATTGATCTATTTCTTTAAAGTAGTTGATGGTAAAAAAAATTCTCTCTTCAAATAAACAGACTTGCTTGGATTTAGGGTTGTCCCGATACCAATACTAGTATCGGTATCGGGACCGATACCAAGCATTTCCACTTCTACTTGTACTCGGAGAAAATGCTCCGATACTTCATCCGATACCTGACTGTCCCTGTATCCTCCTCCAATTCCCCCATCCGTTCTGCTCTTCCCCTCCATGTTCTGTGTCCCCCCTCCAAGCTGCTGCTGTCCTCCTCCATGCTGCTCTCCCCCTTCATTCTCTGTGTCCCCCTCCATGCCGCTGCTATCCTCCTCCATGCTCTGTGTCCCCCCTCCATGCCCCTGCTGTCCTCCTCCGTGCTGCTCTCTGCCTCCATGCTCTGTGTCCCCCCTCTATGCCACTGCTATCCTCCTCCATGCTCCATGTCCCCTCTCCATGCCGCTGCTGTCCTCCTCCGTGCTGCTCTCCCCCTCCATGCTCTGTGTCCCCCCTCCAGAGATCACTGACTCTGTCCATTCATATAACTGAGCATCGTAACCTGTGTTTACGATGCTTCAGTTTATGAATGGATAGGAGCGTCTGTCTCCTGTCCATTCATTTTCAGTGCAGCTGAGAAAGGAACTGGGGAAGCTGTGTCCTTAGTCCCTTTCTCTGTCTCAAAGAGGAGATGTCAGAGGTCTGTTAAGACCCCTGATATCTCACCAAAGCCCCCCAACAGGGCTAAGAAAAAAAATATAGATAATAAAAAAATAAAAAATTGTAAAAAATAATACATATTAAAATAAAAAACACACTGACACGATCCACCCCCCTAAGAAAGCATTGTAAAAAAACAAAAACAAAAATACTGACACTTGACATAAAAAAAAAATATATCGGTAATCGGTATTGGCGAGTACTTAAAAAAAAGTATCGGTACTTGTACTCGGTCTTTAAAAAGTGGTATCGGGACAACCCTACTTGGATTGTGAGGTGCACTCTAGGCACCAAATGTTGTGTTTCTACAGGTTACAGCAATCCACACATAGAATTCTTTAACATTTATTTGCATTTGAGAGCAAATGTTTGACAGATTGAATATTCTCAATCTGTCGCTTTGACTGTAGATGGGTAGGATTGCAAGTTGTATGCCTAAACTCATTTATGGGTAATTTATGAATGCAGTTGCACTCTATTCCCAAAGGTCGCCTCATGCAAATCTGTGCAAATCATACCTTTTGTGGATGCCACTTCCTGTTTTGAAAAAGTCTCCCCATTTTGGCTAAAAGTGTTACAACCTAGCTTACTGTGGAAATTAACACTGAGATCTGTTATATAATTAAAAAGTGATGCGGACCAAATGCTAAAAGTAAGCAAATGTGACAAAACAAGCAAAGCGATGTGACAAGTTTATTACATGCAATGAGATATTATGATAAATGTGCCAATATGATAAATTATATTTCTACAACATATTAGAAAACTATGGCACATTACCAGACACTACTGTGGCTTGATAAATGTCCTCAATTGTATGTTGAAAATGATAAGTAAACCTTTCAGACTCAACACAATATTTTTTTCTGGAATTCCATGTTCTACAAAATAATTGCTTTCAATTTATCAATAACAATGGAAGAGATTTTTTTTTCATAAGATTCTATTAAAAACTCGACTGTAATTGTTTTCAGGCAGAATATCCACATAATGCTTACACAGGGACTCCTTATAAAATATGAAATGCTTGTCCTTGAAGTCGGAAAGCACTGCTTGATGTGTATACATTCATAAAGTCCTGAGGTGAGACTATATAAATAGGTGTGGATATATCTGTGGTGTAATAACAATAAGAAAAATAAAGTCACTGCGCAGTGAAAAACCCCTATACCCTTCCTATTGTAAGCAGCTGGACACATGTAGACTCATAGATAGATTCATATCAATCCAACTCAAAAATAAGCCACAATTGTGCAGTGCTAGAAGTGAAACTACCTAAACCAAAATTTCAAATTACAAAAATGTATCCCAAACATTAAACGTGATGGCAAAAAAATGAAAACAGTGAAAATAAAGGGAAACAGGGATATGAACATCCACACAGAACTCTTTACAGTGACTTGCAACAATAAGGCCGCGTAAACACGATCAAATCTATCTGCTGGAAACGGTCGGCCCGACTGTCCCAGCAGACAGATTCGACCGTGTGTACGGGCGAGCCGATGGATTTGGCCACCCGATAGATTTCAAAGCATGCTTTGAAATCTGTCGGCTGGGAACCCGTCCGCCCGACATGTCTGCTGGTCAGTACGCTAACCAGCAGACATGTCTTCTCGCACACACGCCGAATGGTTTCGACACATGCGCGGAAGTGTTTTACTTCCTGGTGCGGTGACGTGGCGGCGTCAACGTCACCGCCACGTCACCGCGTTGTCTGGTGGCGGGGATTTTGGTTTGATCGTGTGTACACGATCAAACCAATATGTCCCCAGCAGACAGATTTGTTCAAATCGGTCGGCCCGACCGATTTGAACAAATCTGTCTGCTCGTGTGTACGCGGCCTAAGACGGCCACGTATAATTGTGGCAAATTGACTCCTAAGGCTGCGTACACACAACCAAATCTGTCTGCTGGAAACGGTCTGCCAGACCATCCCAGCAGACAGATTCGATCGGTGTGCGGGCGAGCAGACGGATTTGGCCAGCCGACAGATTTGAAAGCATGCTTTCAAATCTGGCGGCTGGGAACCCGTCCGCCCGACATGTCTGCTGGTTAGTACGCTAACCAGCAGACATGTCTTCTCGCACACGCTTCGAATGGATTCGATGCATGTGCGGAAGTGATTTACTTCCTGGTGCGGTGACGTGGCGGCGTCAACGTCACCGCCACGTCACCGCGTTGTCTGGTGGCGGGGATTTTGGTTTGATCGTGTGTACACGATCAAACCAATATGTCCCCAGCAGACAGATTTGTTCAAATCGGTCGGCCCGACCGATTTGAACAAATCTGTCTGCTCGTGTGTACGCGGCCTAAGACGGCCACGTATAATTGTGGCAAATTGACTCCTAAGGCTGCGTACACACAACCAAATCTGTCTGCTGGAAACGGTCTGCCAGACCATCCCAGCAGACAGATTCGATCGGTGTGCGGGCGAGCAGACGGATTTGGCCAGCCGACAGATTTGAAAGCATGCTTTCAAATCTGGCGGCTGGGAACCCGTCCGCCCGACATGTCTGCTGGTTAGTACGCTAACCAGCAGACATGTCTTCTCGCACACGCTTCGAATGGATTCGATGCATGTGCGGAAGTGATTTACTTCCTGGTGCGGTGACGTGGCGGCGTCAACGTCACCGCCATGTCACTGCGCCATCTGCCGGCGGGTTTTGCTCCAAGGGAGATAGAGAGCGAGCACCTCTGTCTGGATATTTATCTGCCAGCCGGAGACCATACCAGCTCCAAGCCTGAGACTGGGAGTGAGGACCATGAGATCCAAACCTGAGACTGCGAGTTAGGACACCTGGGTGCCTTACAGCACTGGTGCCTCAGGGAGATTGGAGCTTCCACTTACCCTCTGCTTCTCACCACTGATTACCGGAGACTTTCAGGGAGAAACTGAGGGGGCCCCCTTCTACAGCGAGAGTTCACCCCAGCATCCTGGGGACTGGTGAGAGGGCTATTCATTCATTGCTAATACTGCTAACAGGGTCTGAGTCACTGAGAGCAGGACATCAAGTGTACCCAATCCATGCAGCACCCATATTACACTCTATAACTCACTTATTCCAAACCTAGACTGCACCTATACCAACCCTATACTGCATTATACCAAACCTTTATTGCATCTGAACAACATCTATCTTGCACCTGTACCAAGACTCTACTCAGCACCTATACTGTACTTATACTGAACACAGGTTAACTGGGACTGTCGTTAAATACACAGATGCTCTTAAAGGGCCCCAATGATAGCCAGCAGAGGAACATCTTAAAGAACTGCTCCTCCCATAATAATTATTCTGCAAGCTCCCTTTGTTCCCCTGTCCCCTCTGCTACCATCTTCCTTTTCTTTTGAAAATTGTATACCCATTTGGTTTAGGACTAGCATCGCTGCCATAAATGTCCTCTGGCAGTATAGTTCCAGCACATCTATAGATTAATATTTACTACTGCTCACTATTACACTTGGGTGACCCTGGTTCTGTTTATGCTGATCTGGATGCCAAATTCATCTTTTGCCTAGTCCCTACTGTTAATCACTTTGACCGCCACGTCACCGCACCAGAAAGTAAACAGTTCCGCGCGCATGCGTCGGATCCATTCACAGGATACGACGCATGTGCGGGCAGATATGTCCGCAGGTTTGCCGTACTAACCAGCGGACATATCTGACGGGCAGCTATCCGGCGGAAAAATTTCAAAGCATGCTTTGAAATTTTTCCGCCGGAGGAATCCGGCCAAAACGGTCCGTTTGCCCCTACACACGAGCGGATTTTTCGGCTGAAATGGTCCGTCGGACCATGTTCAGCGGAAATATTCCCTCGTGTGTACAAGGCCTGAGAGGGGTTTAGGTCCTTGAAAAGGCCCAGGCAAAGAATAGAGTACCCACCCTATCAAGCTGGTTCTATGGTGGTATCGCCACATGTATTATCAAATTTAAAGATTGTGGTTTAAAATGTAGATATACTTTATGGTGTGTATGACACAGACTGCCATGCACATGTGCCCTAGATATTTCAAAAGGAATACAGTACTGAATAGTCATAAAAGAATAAAAAATACATATAATCTTCTGTTTGCCTTCTAGACGCCCATTGTTCTGCTTTGGTGTGTTGTTCAGCTAGTCTTTTGTTCTTTAGGGAAATATTGTGCGTAAACCTTTTAAAAGTGGCTGATAACAGTTGGGCAGCATTTGCCATCCACTTCTCAAGCAAGTTTATGTCAAAGCAGAAATCATGGCACTGTACATGTTTTTAAATGTAATATATACTTTACACTCAAGGTAAATAATACTTACTTGAGATGGCAGAAAAGGTTTCCAGCACTGCTTCCGCCTACACAGTTGAGAGCTAATTTAGGCCTTTCAACTACCTGGAAAAAAAATAAGTGAAAGCATGGGCAGCTTGATTTGTGATGCCATAATACACAGTATATTGATAATTACTTCATACAGTCACAGGTGATTACTAGGTACAAGCATTAAAAAAATATACAGACACAGCAGAGCTTTTGCAATTGCAGAGGGCATTTAGAAAACTCATATGGAGAAATTGTTCCCAAAAGATTACCTTAAAGAGATTTGCCATTTCTTCATTGTGTAGCATATCCTCAGTAATAACATAGTTAGCACCAAGTGACTGCAGTTTTATTATTGTTTCACTCAAGTTAGACCTTCAAATATACAAAGATGTAAAAACAAGTAAGTTAACATCCAGTAAAGCCAACCTGAAGACTTTCAGTGGTAACGACATAGTGATCATAGTTTGCGGCTGTCCATCCCTTTGAAATCTTCATTATCTGCCTAGTGCATTGCCAGCACCCTTGGTATCCTGAACAGTCCTTGATTGCTTAGTAGAGTTGAGCTGACACCTGGATGTTCGGGTTCGGACCCGAACCCGAACTTTAAAAAAAAAGTTCGGGTTTGGGAACCTGAACCCGAACCCGGACTCCGAACCCCATTGAAGTCAATGGGACACAGACTTTTAGTAAAAGAAAAAAAAATGCGTGGGGGTCCCCCCAAATTCAATAACCAGACCCTTTAGGTCTGGTATGGATATTAAGGGGAGCCACCAACGTCAATTAAAAAAAAAAAACGTGGGGTTCCTCCCATTTATCCATAACCAGACCCTTCAGGTCTGATGTGGATTTTAAGGGGATATCCACCCCAAATTTAAAAAAATGGCGTGGAGTTCCCCCTAAAATCCACACCAGACCCCTTATCCGAGCACGTTGACCTGGCCGGCCGCAGAAAAGAGGGGGAACAGAGTGCGCCCCCCTCTCCTGAACCGCACCAGGCCACATGCCCTCAACATTGGGAGGGTGCTTTGGGGTGCCCCCCAAAGCACCTTGTCCCCATGCTGATGGGGACAAGGGTCTCATCCCCACAACCCTTGCCCGGTGGTTGTGGGGGTATGCGGGCAGGGGGCTTATCAGAATCTGGAAGACCCCTTTAACAAAGGGGACACCAGATCCTGGCCCCCCCCGTGTGAAATAGTAATGGGGTACACTGTACCCCTACCATTTCACGAAGGAAGTGTAAATAGTAGTTTTCAGGAAAAAAAAACACACACCGTAGAACAAATTACTTTATTAATTAAACCAAATAAAAATCCAGCGGTGAAAATAGACGAACAATGCTTCTCCCTGCTCCAACGTTGTCTTCTATCCAGCGCCGGGTGATCTCTCCAGCGACGGCCGGTTGGTCCAGCGATGAGAAGATCCATCCATTCAGAGCACAGCTCCGCGAATGACGCGCCGGAGCTTTGACATTTCTTTTATAGGGGAGGCGGGCCACACGTCACGTGACCCCATCCCCCTCTGACGCACACTCTGCTACATCACTGGGACAGCCCAGACATGCCCCTTGCGTCAGAGCGGGACGGGGTTACGTGACGCGTGGCCCCCCCTATAAAAGAAATGTCAAAGCTCCGGCGCGTCATTCGCTGAGCTGTGCTCTGAATGGATGGATCTTCTTATCGCTGGACCGATCACCCGGCGCTGGATAGAAGACACCGTTGGAGCAGGGAGCAGCATCGATATTCTATTTTCACCGCTGGATTTTTATTTGGTTTAATTAATAAAGTAATTATTTTTTTTCCTGAAAACTACTATTTACACTTCCTTCGTGAAATTGTAGGGGTACAGTGTACCCCATTACCATTTCACACAGGGGGGGGGCCCAGGATCTGGGGGTCCCCTTTGTTAAAGGGGTCTTCCAGATTCTGATAAGCTCCCTGCCCGCATACCACCACAACCACCGGGCAAGGGTTGTGGGGATGAGACCCTTGTCCCCATCAACATGGGGACAAGGTGCTTTGGGGGGCACCCCAAAGCACCCTCCCAATGTTGAGGGCATGTGGGCTGGTACGGTTCAGGAGAGGGGGGGGCCGCACTCTGTCCCCCCTCTTTTCTGCGACCGGCCAGGTCAACGTGCTCCGATAAGGGGTCTGGTGTGGATTTTAGGGGGAACTCCACACCATTTTTTTTTACTTTGGGGTGGAGTTCCCCTTAAAATCCACACCAGACCTGAAGGCGGGGTTCCCCTTAATATCCATACCAGACCTAAATGGTCTGGTTATTGAATTTGGGGGGACCCCCGTGCATTTTTTTCCCCCGAACTCCGAACCCGAACTTTCAGCAATTATTCGGGTTCGGGGAAAACACAGTTCGGGTTCGCTCAACTCTATTGCTTAGCAGACCCACCTGGAACGGTGACTCCATTTCTATAGTGATCACAGTGGTTGGTCATAGAAGGGGCAGAGGGTCCACACTTTAACCACTTGTTCCTATAATTTCTGCCTTACCTGTAGAGATAAGTGAAGCTCTGAAAATTTGATCAGTTGTGGTTCAGCCAAACTTTTTAAAATTGTAAAAGACATTCTGAAATTCCAAAGCAAAACTCCCATTCAAATCAAACCAGCCTCTAAAAAAGTGTGTACGACAAAGCATTACATGATACAAACTATACAGAAAATTTGGGGTAAATCTTGACAGTCCTGCATGACAAGACGATATGACCAAAAAACATCCTGAGCCACTTCCTTTAAATACCAGGGACACCAAGATTGAAGGGCGGGACCTGCTGGTACTGATAGTCAAGATAAGTTAAGGGTGCTCAGGTAGCAGAAGAAGCAGATAGTATAAGGCAGAAACAACCTTTTAAGCAGCCTTTAGTCCAGGGGTCTCAAACTGGTGGCCCTCCAGCTGTGGCAAAACTACAAGTCATGCGAGTCATGCTTGGAACTGTCAGCCTTGCAATGCCTCATGGGACTTGTAGTTTCGCAACAGATGGAGGGCTGCCAGTTTGAGACCCCTGCTTTAGTCACTTGGTCCCGAAAGTCTTTTGGTAATCCGAACCAAAAATAATGCTGAAATTTGGATTCAGGTTTTAGATCCAAAATTCTGGATCTATTTCTAGGTCTTTTTTGTTGCTATTTATTACTGATGACTGAAAGAATAGAAAAGAGCCATGGCACCCATCTAGATAACCAAGACAGGGGGTTTAACTTTTCAGGTATTTCTAAACATGATTCACTATTCACAAGTCTGTCATCGCTGGGGAGAAGATCCATTGTGGCGGGAAAGCACTTCTAGTGCCTCTAGATATATACCTTGACAAAATACCTACCCATTTGGCTAAGGGAAGGCCTTTTTACATGATACCCCAGATTTTTAACTCAAACTTTAAGTTGTAGCACTAGCATCCCAGGTGAAGGGTTTTAGATCACCTGGGATAGTTTAGTTTATTTACCTCAATCTATTATGCTACAGTTTATTTGAGAGTTCAGTTTATTCTACTGCAAAAATTCAAATGTTCTTGTCTTTACTGAAAATTGTACTGGGACTTTTTTTTACAGCATTTTTCTTTAAAAGAAGGATTTATTTTTTACAGTTTAGAAGAACAGTGATGGGATCACCTATCTTCCCTCCTCCATATATAAATGCATTCATGGATATGGCTGAATGTGAGTACATACAGTATATATATTACATTTGTTTAAGAAACATTGTACCATCACATACTTAACAACAATTTAAAGTAGTTTCCAGCAAGTTTTCTCCTACAATGACTTTCTGTGTGTACAGCAAGTCATTTTAAGAGAAGCATGTACTTTAATTAGGGGTGCATCATTCATTTAAAAAGGGCATGCTTATCCAAGAAGCATATTGTTAGCCAGACTTATTTGTAACAGGTACTGTATATACTGTATATAGCACTTACAATATACTGAAAGATGTATTATAATAAGGATTGAAACACAGCCAAGAAGGTATTGTGATTAGTCTCTTTAACCGGTTCCCTCCTGGTATATAGTAAAATGATGCCAGTGGGAACCTCTCATTACTTCAGGCGAACGCCATATGACGTGGAAATAAATGTAGCGCTGTGAAACATGAAAATAATAATAACACACATAAGTAATAAAAGAATGGTGTAGTCCCAACAAACCACGTGAGTGGAAAAAGTCCTGGTAGGAAAATGTTTTAGTGTATCAATGATAACACAAAGAAAACATATGTGAAAGTCCATCCACAAGTGGGGAATCAATAGATGTAAAATCGCTATACTTCATTGATACTTCATTGATCCTCGGATAGGATGACACTTGAATCAAAAACGAAAGTGGTATGCTCTTACCGGAACAGTAGGACCTGCCTGTCATGAACAGCAGATCGGTACAGCCTGAGAACTCCTATGGCACAGTCAGCTGGGCTCATTCGAACACAGTGGAAGCGATTCAAATCCTCAATGGAAGGCCGGACGTGCACGATGTCTTGGTGGAGTTCTTGGAAGGAATGTGATGGCAATGGTGGAACTCTCGGATGGATAGGGTGGAAGCAAATGGATGGCTCCAAGCACCATATAGAGAGGGGAAAAGAAATAAAACGCAACCCAAATGGTGCAGATAAATGAGGTAACGGTTTTATTTTAATAAAACCAATGGTATAAAAGTGATCACAAATAAAATGAAAGCAATGCGGGAAAGGGTAATAAACCAAGTCCTACGCGTTTCGTCCTAGAGGGACTTTAACTGGGGCATCCTTATTTATTTATTTGAACACCATATGACGTCTGCATGTTCTCGCCACTCATGAGCGACAAGCGGCGATAGGGAAAGAGGCATGTCCCTCAAGACACAGCCCACCTATGATCAGGGTAAAGAGCCAATGAAAATGTCTCTTTGCCACGTGACCATTCACAGTCAGTTACATCTAATCTCCCTGTGCATGCCCCCAGGGGAGCGCATCACGGCGATTGGGAATGAGACGTGTCCCTCAGACACAGTCCATCCCCAATCAGGGTAAAGAGCCAATGAAATTGGCTCTTTACCACATGATCGGCTGTGTCCAATTACAACCGGTCACAGAATGTAAACAAGCCGCGGTAACTAGCTGTTATTGGGCTCTCTTTTTCAGTGAGCAGGAGATTGCAGTAACATAAAGTTACCAATTACAGTGAACACCAAAACACAGATTTCCAGTAATAAAAAGCAGAAAATATAATAAATATTGCGCTAACTAAAATGATGCCCCAGTTGAAGTCCCTCTAGAATGAAACGCGTAGGGCTTGTTTTTTACCTTTTCCCACATTGCCTTTTATTATATGTGATCACTTTTAATGTTCTTTATGGTTTTATTACAATAAAACCGTTACCTTCTGACCTGCACCATTGGGGTTGCGTTTTTATTTTTGTTTTTTCTCTCCCCCATGGTAATCAGAGTCATCCAGCTTCATTCATTCTACCCTTTCGAGGGTTTTACCATCATCTTTCCACACTCCCCCTGCGAACGGATTACTTGGATAATAAGGATACCTTTCCAGGATACTGTGCACTCCAGGCCCTGCTTTGAGGATTGGAATCATCTTCATCCAGTTGGTGAGAGCCGGGCAGACTGTGCCCCGGGAGCGTTTATGCCTTATCGATCTGCTGTCCATGACAGACAGGTCCAACACTTCTGGTAAGCGCAACATATCTTCACTTAAGATAAGTGTCATTCTGTCTCCAAGGATCTACGAGGTCATGTAACATCCATTTATTCGATTGGTGTTGGTGGACTATCACCTTACATTTTTGTTATGGACTATTTTAGCACCACTTCACGCAAGGACTTCGTTTTTTTTCTGTTGATTTTGTTCAACACTAGTATCATCATTGTTTTATTTCAGTGATTATTGATTTATTTAGCGACATTATAGTCTTATTGGTTACACAGCGCTACATTTTTCCTTCACAGTAATAAAGAGCACCTGTCACTAGCCCATCAGAGTGCCTGTGACCAGCCAATCAGAGTACCCGAGTACCTGTCATCAGAGTAACTGAGTACCTGTCAACAGCTCATCAGAGTATCTGAGTACCTGTTGCAAGCCCCTCAGAGTACCCGAGTACTTATCTGTAGCCCATCAGAATACCCAAGTACCCATTTGCAGCCCATCAGAGTACCCGATTACCTGTCTCCAGCCCATCAGAGTACTCAAATACCTGTCTCCAGCCCATCAGAGTACCCAAGTACCTGTTTCTAGCCGATCAGAGTACCCGAGTACCTGTCACCAGCCCATCTGTGTACCTGTCTCCAGCCCAGAGTCCCCGAGTACCTATATGCAGCCCATCAGAGTACAAAAGTACCTACAGTATCTTTAGTCCATCAGAGTACCTGAGTATCGTCTCTAGCACATCAGAGTACCCGAGTACCTGTTTCCAGCCCATCAGAGTACCCGTGTACCTATCTGCAGCCCATCAGAGTACCCAATTACCTGTGTCCAGCCCATCAGAGTACCGAAGCACCTATCTACAGCCCATCAGAGTACCCGAGTACCTACTGTATATGCAGCTCATGCTTTAAAGAATATATGTTGGGGTGTTTGCTTTCCAAAATGGGGTCACAATTAATTGGTCAGGTTAGGAAACTGGCCGCAATGATGCCCGTGGGACTTTATATGGGGTGCAACACACTCAATTGAAAAATCAACAAGTTAGATATTTATTGGTAAATACAATTTCAACAGATCAACAGTAACATAATGCCATACAGTCAAGCAGATTGGTCAATATATGCATGGTAATTCTGTAGCCAGGTACATTGTTACAAAGATCAAGCAATAATAGGTATGAACATGCATCTATATAACCAATGTCATGAAACCACTTCCTTAAGGGTTGATGCACACACAATTGTAAATCTGAAAATTATCACATGCTTATGAACTAATGGTGGTCACTTGGAAATGTCTGATCCAGGAACTGTGGGTGTGGGATTCGAAGGGCCCAACAGTGCAAACAGGACAAGATTGAACAGCTGGCATGGAGAACAATCCAACAAGTCCTCCACCATGATGGCATAGTGAGATATGCTTACAAAGAGTGAAGAATAATGTAGTAAACCACCGTGGAGAGAGTGTGCACGCTCCATCTTGTCCTGTTTGCACTGCTGAGCCCTTCGAATCCCACACCCACAGTTCCTGGGTCAGACATTTCCAAAAGAACACCAACACATCAGTGTTACATAGATGCAAGTTCACACCTATTGTTTATTTATCTTTGTAACACTGTACCTGGCTATGGAATTATATATTGAGCAAGCTGTTTGACTATATTACATTATGTTATTGTTGATCTGTTAAAATTTTATTTCTCAATAAATCTTTACCTTGTTGATTTTACAATTTAGTGTGTTTTGTGTCTCACATAAAGTCCTATGGGCAATTTATGTTTTCTTGTGTATATTGAATAGGGATGGAGGCACATCCAACCATATTTTGTTAGATACCCCCCTGATAAAATAACACCAGCAACCGGGTTGCCCAATCCACTCTCCATAAAGATACTTGCATCTGTTAGGCCCCTTTCACACCAGTGCAGTGCATTTTTTTTGTGCGTTGCCTTTTACATGTGTTTTAAGGTTTGCTGCCATTACATTTTATTAGATTGTGCCTTTTCATGAACGCACATCAAAGTCCTGCATGTTACATGATGTGCTTTCATAAAACACATGTTTTTATAGAGTTTAATGGCAGTGCATCTAAATCTACATGTAAGACGCTCCTAGAAATGATGAAAAAACCGCACTGTTCGATCATAAACAAAACAGCAAACTGAAATGGCACATTCTATTTATGGTATCATTATTTAGTGTGCAATGTGCCTGGAAAAATCCCCCAAAACAACATTTATAAATGGGCATCGTCCTCCAAACACTAGAACACCTAGAGCACAGTGAAATTTGAAATTGGCTTTGCCAGTAGAGTAGCACTTATCTTGTTCGATGTCATTATGTCATTATTCTGTTTGTTTTTTGTTTGTTTTTTGAAAAATGCACTCTAAAAAAAAAAAGAAAAAAAGATAACTACGGAGATGAACACTTATTTCTGTGACATTTGCTCGCCACAAAAGCCACCAGCTACACAGGAAGATTTTATTCTGGAGTGGCTACGTAAAGTGTCTGCATTAAAATCTACAAAACAAAGGTATCCTATACATTTTGATAAGCTGCAGCCTTAGGTTATCCATACAGTGCTCCTTTGCATTGCCTTGCCATACTGTATACTTCAATATTGACAGAACTCAACACCCGTTAACATGAGCACTGACCTTCTAATAGCTTTGTCAATAAATCAATTACATGTAAGGTATTCCAGTATCAGGCGTAATGCTTCCCAGAATTATTTATTTACAGATATTGTCAGAATGTAATTTTGTCATTTGTACACAAGAGGGCAGCATTTGACAGTGAGAATTTGCTTTACTTTTATAAATCCATTCTCATCTATAGTATGACTCTTGTTTAGAGATGAACAGCCTTTTCACAATCCACTCTGACATCTACTTGTCCTTATCTGTAATGATATCCCTTGGTTGTCAAATTGATTTGCATGAACAATGTTCTGTGTGCCTTTAAAGTAAACCTCTCATCTTATCAAGCAGATTAATTTAACAACATGAATAAAATACAGGGACCTAGAGGTCCCACTCCCAATGTGTGCCTTCAGGCAATTTCAGAAGTGCCTCAAGACCTTTGAAACCCAGAGTGCTCTGTGAAAAGTGACGACTTTCCCGGAGAAGTCAAGCACCCTGCCTTCCCCATCACTGCATTCTGCAGACAGAGAGAGGGCATTGCTCACAGCAATGGGGCAATAGTGAAAAGCAGGAGGCCAGGAAAATTTGTGTTCATGCCAAGAATAGGGATACGCTAAAAAAAAATGGATTCTGTTTAAGATTGCATGGTGGTGCCCAGTGGCGTAACTAGAGACTTCAGGGCCCCGGTGCAAGAAATCATGAAGGCCCCCCCCCCCGAAAAGACTGATTTTGATACTTAATTTTTTTACACTGTACAACAAAGTAAAACAATTCTGTTTCTGATTTCACATGAGGGGGGGGTGGCTGCAGTGGCAGTGCCATCCTCTCCCACCACCACCTTTGCCTCTTACTGATCTCATCACTATTCCCCCACAACCTCTGTTGTAGAAGTAATAGGGGGATAGGGATGAGATCAGTGGTGCTCCTCCCCCGCCTTCTCTCATTGGTGTCAGCCCCCAGTCTCAGCGCTGCCTCTGCCCAGGCCCAGATTTATTCCCTTTGCTGCCCCAAGGCCAGGTCCTTCAATGCCACCCCCCCACACACACACACCATCACATAGGGGGACTCCCCAGAGAGTCTCCCCCTACATCAGGGTCCCCAGAAAGTCTCCCCCTACATCAGGATCCCCAGAGAGCCCCCCCTACACCAGGGTCCCCAGAGAGTCTCCCCCTACATCAGGGTCCCCAGAGAGTCTCCCCCTACATCAGGATTCCCAGAGAGCCCCCCTTACACCAGGGTCCCCAGAGAGCCTCCCCTCTTACATTAGTGTCCCCAGAGAGTCTCCCCTCTTACATTAGTGTCCCCAGAGAACCCCACCTTACAACAGGGTCCCCAGAGAGTCTCCCCTTACATCAGGGTCACCAGAGAGCCCCCCTTACACCAGGGTCGCCAGAGAGTCTCCCCTTACACCAGGGTCCCCAGAGAGTCTCCCCTTACACCAGGGTCCCCAGAGAGTCTCCCCCTGCATCAGGGTCCCCAGAGAGTCTCCCCCTGCATCAGGGTCCCCAGAGAGTCTCCCCCTGCATCAGGGTCCCCAGAGAGTCTCCCCCTGCATCAGGGTCCCCAGAGAGTCTCCCCCTGCATCAGGGTCCCCAGAGAGTCTCCCCCTGCATCAGGGTCCCCAGAGAGTCTCCCCCTACATCAGGGCCCCCAGAGAGCCCCCCTCTTACATTAGGGTCCCCAGAGGCCCCCTTCCTTACATTAGTGTCCCCAGAAGCCCCCCCTTACATTAGTGTCCCCAGAAGCCCCCCCTTACATTAGTGTCCCCAGAAGCCCCCCCCTCTTACATTAGTGTCCCCAGAAGCCCCCCTCTTACATTAGTGTCCCCAGAAGCCCCCCTTACATTAGTGTCCCCAGAAGCCCCCCCTCTTACATTAGTGTCCCCAGAAGCCCCCCCTCTTACATTAGTGTCCCCAGAAGCCCCCCCTCTTACATTAGTGTCCCCAGAAGCCCCCCTTACATTAGTGTCCCCAGAAGCCCCCCCTCTTACATTAGTGTCCTCAGAAGCCCCCCCCCTCTTACATTAGTGTCCCCAGAAGCCCCCCCTCTTACATTAGTGTCCCCAGAAGCCCCCCCTCTTACATTAGTGTCCCCAGAGGCCCCCTTCCTTACATTAGTGTCCCCAGAAGCCCCCCTCTCTTACATTAGTGTCCCCAGAGGCCCCCTTCCTTACATTAGTGTCCCCAGAAGCCCCCCTCTTACATTAGTGTCCCCAGAGGCCCCCTTCCTTACATTAGTGTCCCCAGAAGCCCCCCCTCTTACATTAGTGTCCCCAGAGGCCCCCTTCCTTACATTAGTGTCCCCAGAAGCCCCCCCTCTTACATTAGTGTCCCCAGAGGCCCCCTTCCTTACATTAGTGTCCCCAGAAGCCCCCCTCTTACATTAGCGTCCCCCTTCCTTACATTAGTGTCCCCAGAAGCCCCCCCTCTTACATTAGTGTCCCCAGAGGCCCCCTTCCTTACATTAGTGTCCCCAGAAGCCCCCCCTCTTACATTAGTGTCCCCAGAGGCCCCCTTCCTTACATTAGTGTCCCCAGATGCCGGGTCTTGGGGAGGTGGTTGCTGCGATGCCGCCCCTGCATTTAATGCCAGTGCCTTGTCAGCACCCGATCCAGCGGCAGAACGGCTCCACCCTGGCAGGCGGTGGGCGGGCCCCTCACACGGGCGGCGAGCGGGCCCCCCCGACTTGGCTAAACCACAGGGCCCAGTCGCAACCGCGACTGCTGCACCAATGAAAATTCCACCACTGGCGGTGCCTTAAAACTACCTGTAAGATGTGTACAATGTACATACATGTTGGGGGGTCCAATGTTAAAAAAAAAAGATTTTTTTTCTTTCTAAAACATCACTTTCTATAGCAAGAATGATGAAAAAAAAAAAAAATCATGGAGCACCCACAAACTCATACAAGAACCCTTACCCTTGATGAAGGTCTGGTTTGAATTTGAAGAGGGTACCCTGCAAAAAACAGATATGCAGCCCCCCCCCCAAAAAAACAAAAAACAAAAAAACAGACGACTAGATTCATATTCAAGCATAAAGCCTGGCTTGCCAGGAAAGGATATGGGATGAACACTGACCTGCCGACATGTCCACTGTCTGATCTCGGGTTGACAGCTGCATTGTAAACAAAGGGGCAGAGATTGTGGCCGATGTTATTCACCACCCCAGGAGTCAGGGCCGTCTTAATGGCATCATGGGCCCCTGGGCAAAGTAATGCTCTGGGGCCCCTACAATGAAGACAGTGCAGGTAAACAGAAATCAAGTAGGTAGGGGGTAGGGGATATCTAGGGTGTAGAGGGGTCAGAGTGCTGGGGAGATATCTGGGATGTAAAGGGGCAGCCCGCGCTCAAGGACCAGCTTCTTTGGGGAAAGGACAGGGGCCCCCCATGCAGCTGGGGCCCCTGGGCAGTGTCCAGGTGTGCCCTCTCATTAAGACAGCCCTGCCAGGAGTGGTGACTGATGTCAGCCATCATCCCTGGCTCTCAGCTATTTATCCCTGGCTGACAGCATGTAAGCAGGTGCAGTCTACTTTCTCCACTGTAGGTGGCACTCATCCGCAGCGGAATTGCAGTTGGAGGGGTAGTCAAGAGGAACATGGTTCCTATATGGTTTCCTGGGTCACTGGGGAATCTATCTAATTGAATGTTGTCACCCCATGTGACTCCAGCTGCCATCCTGGGTCAGGCAGAGGTTTTTTAGGGTCCTGGCTTCCAGGCTTGACATGCAATTGCGAGTGGGTAGAGTAGGGACAGGTACACCATCTGTTAGGGAGAGAACTAGTGGCAGGAAAAGGTTCCTGGCGAGGAGGGAAAGCATAGGCATCACAACTTCTCTAAACATCTTCCAGCTTGGGTGTGAGATGGCCGGGCCTCATTCTGCCCCTTCTAACGGGTGCTGTCAGTGTGGCTGAAACCTGCACTCAACACACTCCTGATTGTCCCCAGTTGGGTTATCTTTCCACCGGTTTATTGTTAACTGTCTTTGCTTTATTTCAAAACAAGTTCTTCATATTGCACTTGTGTGTTACACTGCACCCCACCTACACAAATAATGGCCAGGTGTCACTGGTTGTTAGAGACTAGAGAGCTTGTGGGTACTGGCTTCTTAACCACTTAAGGACCGCCTCCTGCACATATATGTCGGCAGAATGGCACGGCTGGGCACAGGCACGTACAGGTATGTCGCCTTTAAGAGCCTAGTCGCCTGCACGCACACGTGACACGGGCCGCGGGACCCGCGGACCCGATCGCCGCCGGTGTCCCGCGATTGGTCACAGGAGCTGAAGAACGGGGAGAGGTGTGTGTAAACACACCTTCCCCGTTCTTCACAGTGGCAGTGTCATTGATCGTGTGTTCCCTGATTTGGGAAAGATGATTAATGACGTCACACGTCCAGCCACACTACAGTTAGAAACACATATGAGGTCACACATAACCCCTACAGCGTCCCATATTGGTTAACTCCTAAACTGCAATTGTCATTTTCACAGTAATAAATGCATTTTTATAGCATTTTTAGCTGTGAAAATGACAATGGTCCCAAAAATGTGTCAAAAATGTCCGATGTGTCCGCCATAATGTCACAGTCACGAAAAAAACGCTGATCGCCACCATTAGTATTAAAAAAAAAATATATATTAATAAAAATGCCATAAAACTATCCCCTATTTTGTAAACGCTATAAATTTTGCGCAAACCAATCGTTAAACGCTTATTGTGATTTTTTTTTACCAAAAATAGTTAGAAGAATATGTATCGGCCTAAACTGAGGAAACATTTTTTTATATATTTTTGGGGGATATTTATTATAGCAAAAAGTAAAAAATATAGCATTTTTTTCAAAATTGTCGGTCTCTTTTTTTGTTTATAGCGCAAAAAATAAAAACCGCAGAGGTAATCAAATACCACCAAAAGAAAGCTCTATTTGTGGGGAAAAAGGACACCAATTTTGTTTGGGAGCCATGTTGCAGGGCAGTGCAATTGTCAGTTAAAGCGACGCAGTGCCGAATCACAAAAAGGGGTAAGGTCCTTAACCTGCATATTGGTCCGGGTTTTAAGTGGTTAAGAACCGCTGGTAAATTTATCACTTTTGGCTGTGGCTGAAGTTTCAGATTGGCTGGTAGGCGAGCACCCAATTTAGTTGGCCTGTTTGCCAGACATGTAGGCCCGGATTCACGTCAGACTTACACCGACGTATCTAAAGTACAAATGTGCGCCGTCACATCCCTGCGCCGATTCACAAAGCTAGATACGTCGAAAAGCAAGGCTTCAGCTGCCCGACATAACTTGCCTATGCCGGCGTATCGTGGGCGCATAGTTACGCTGGACGCATTTGGCGTACCCATGTTAAATATGCAAATGAGTAAGATACGTCGATTCACAAACGTACTTGCGTCCGGCGCATGTTTTAAGCGATTTGCGTAAGGGTTACGTCCGGCGTAAAGTTATTCCTCATATAGGTGGTGCAACCCATTCAAAGGTATGGACCAGGAAACAGCCATCATATTTTACGTCGTTTACGTAGTACTACGTGAATAGGGCTGTGCGTAGGTTACGTTCACGTCGTAGGCAGTGTATTGACATATCTTAGGCAGCTATTTCGACGTGACTGTGAGCATGCGCACTGGGATGCGTCCAAGATACGACGCATGCGCAGTTCGTTTTTTGAAGCTCAGCCCATCATTTGTATGGGGTCACGCTTCATTTAAATATATCACGCCCACTTCCAGCCTACTTCCACCTACTTTGACTTACGTCGGCTTACGCCGACAACTATACGATACGCCGGCGCAACATTGAGAGGATTTGCTTTGTGAATACCATGCTTGCCTCTCAACGTTGCACCGGTGTAGCGTAAAGAAAATACGCTACGCCGGCTGAAAGATGTGCCCAGGTATGTGAATCCGGGCCGTAAAGTTCATACTGGAAAAATCCACTTTACTGTTAATTAGGGTTGTCCCGATGCCTCTTTTTTAGGACCGAGTACAAGTACGGATACTTTTTTTCAAGTAGTCGCCGATACCAAATACCGATACTTTTTTTAAATGTGTCCCCAAATGCAGCCGTGTCCCCCCACAAATGCAGCCATGTCCCCCACATATTGCAGTCATGTATGTCCCCCACATATTGCAGCCATGTCATGTCCCCCACATATACAGTCATGTATGTCCCCCCACATATGCAGTCATGTATGTCCCCCCACATATGCAGTCATGTATGTCCCCCACATATGCAGTCATGCATGTCCCCCACATATGCAGTCATGTATGTCCCCCACATATGCAGCCATGTATGTCCCCCACATATACAGTCATGTATGTCCCCCATATGCAGCCATGTATGTCCCCCATATGCAGCCATGTATGTCCCCCATATGCAGCCATGTATGTCCCCCATATGCAGTCACGTATGTCCCCCACATATTGCAGCCATGTATGTCCCCCATATTGCAGCCATGTATGTCCCCCATATTGCAGCGATGTGTCCCTCATACCTTTTAGATATGCTGATGCCGCCTCTGCCGCATACCGCCGTATCCCCTGCACAATCGCGTAGCGCATTACAAGCTTTCATTCTAAAAACTTGTAAATGGCCGCGCTCCGTGTATTAAAACTCCCCGTCTCCGGATTGGAGGGATCCGTCCAATCCCACGCAAGGGGGAGTGTCTATACGCGGATTCGTGCATAGACACTCCCCCTTGCTCGGGATTGGAGGGATCCCTCCAATCCGGAGAAGGGGAGTGTCAATACACGGCCATTTACAAGTATTCAGAATGAATGCTTGTAATGTGTGCTATGCGATTGTGCAGGGGGATACGGCGGTATGCGGCAGCGGCGGCGTCAGCATACCTAAAAGGGTATGAGGGACGCATCGCTGCAATATGGGGGGGGAAGTATTCTATTTCAGTATCGGGGGTATTTGCGGGAGTACAAGTACTCCCGCAAATACTCGGCATCGGTCCCAATACCGATACTAGTATCGGTATCGGGACAACCCTACTGTTAATCCCATTAGCCAGTTAAATTTGAAATTTGTGTAATACACTGATCTAGATTTCAGTCCTTCTATTGTACTCCTGGTGATGTATAACACATAGACCTCTGTGGCTTCCTACATTTGGTTAATGCTGCTTGTTTAATGGCTTTGACGATATGAAGGGTTTACTTTGAAATTTGCTTAGAACTCCCCCCATTGCAATTGCTGAAAGCTGTGGTGGTCAACTTGGAAAATAGAGTGCCTCAAATACTGCCCATGACTTGATGAACTCTCAAAGGCATCACTTTTTTGTGCATTGAGATGCGTTGAGTTGATTTATCTCCATGCAGTCGTATGAACAGGCCCTAATGCAGAGTCATTTTACATTTACAGCTATTACTTTAGCTGACAATAAAGCCCAACTGAACTTTCAGTTTAAATCAGCTAAATACATTAAAGGTGCATCAAAGTAAAAGGTTTCTTCCATTTAGCTTTCTGTCTAAAGCAGCTTTAACCTGAATACAAAAGTCTGTCATCTGCCAGCAGTTGCAGAGTGTGAAGGCAGGTTGAATGCATGTAGTTAGTCCAGCAGCCAGCCAAGACTGGGGACAGGGTTAAACATGTTCTGTTCCCGGGCTTTTGGTTTTGGTGGGCCCACCTGTGATATAAAGGAAGGGACCGCTGAGACCAGAGAGAAGGTTTGGGAATCAGAGTGGAATACGTAGAGCTGAAGGTATGGCGACCCACCTGTGAACGCTAGGATGGAGCTGAAGATACTGGGAGCTATGGACAGCATTCAAGTCATGGACAATGTCTACATGGACTCTCACCTCATGGAGGTATACTTGGGCCACTATGCTAATTTAGTCAGATTTAGGAACAGGATGCTATTGATGTTGTATTGCTGCAATGTCTTTCTACAGTGAAGGTATACAAACCATTCTAATCCTGGTCTGAAGTTATTCAAAGGAAAGCATGTTGGTTCCAGGTAAAGAGAGGAATTCTGCTGATCCACTGTTAATAGGCTTTAATAATCCTGGACTCCTGGACTCAGGCTGTGGTTCAGTATAATGCTTACTTTTCTGGCCCCTTTTGAATCCAGTGACCTTGGTGAGGTTGCTGGTGGCTAAGAAATCCTTCACCTTTATTCTCAAAAAGGTCTTTGCTGCCGGTTGGTGGCTTTTACCCTTTGATTTGAGCAGTTCCAATTCGTCCCTTCTCTGGACTGACTTTCACATTGTGCTTTCCCTCTGCACACTGACTTCCTGAACAACTGACCACAGATAGACCTGAGCTGGGATAGATATCCCAGAGTGGTGCTATTGTGGAGGGAAGTATGAAGAACACTTGACCAGCCTATGAACAGGGATACCACAGGTGTAGCAATGCAAAATGACACGCAATATAGCAATGACAAAGAAGTAATACTTTTGCAGGTCCCACATGTCCTGAGTGGGACGCTGAACTAGCAGTCCATCTTCTATGGTAATTGGAAAAAGACTAGCATTACGGAGATCTTTGGCCTGGTCACGGGGGACGGGAAGGACAGAGTTAGTTGAGAGCTCACATAAGCTTTGTGCTCGGCGGGACCCCATTCTGTTACTGAGAGTGAGGTAACAGAGGTACCCTGGACTGGTGGAGTGGTGGCAGATTCAGTGCCTTCCTCCTAATGCAACATACAAGCACTGTTTGAAGTGACATGGGAAAAGTCAAATTTTTTAGAGGAACTCTGCACTTTATTACTGCACACAGTGAAGGCTCATCTCTAGGTCATGGGAACAGTCATAATGTTAGATTTTTCACATGACCACAGTCTCAACCTGGTTTTGGGCATTGATAAACCTGCTGTGGACTAATGTTACCCCATGTGCATGGGCGCAGTTGACAAGTGGACCCGGGCTTTCTGTGTGAAAGTGGTGATCTGTTTGCTGAGGTTTGACATGCCTCTTACTGTAGTCTCCCTAATATAACACATATGAAAAATGTGAGAAGTCCACTTGAATATCAATGGATGACTGCAGTCCCAATGATATAGGAAGGTATGGTTGTGCAAAAAGAAAAAGGAAGGAGAGGAGTTCTGCAGAGTATTCCACACGTGGATCTCAGTTCCGGTGACACACAATCAAGCTAACTCCAGATAGTGACTGGACACCACAAATAGCACCACCAAGGATAAAAATGCCTGCTTACCAGCAGTACTGGGCCTTGCAAGGAGCCAGTAACACCTGTGACTGATTACCCAACCAGGGCCTTGGATGGTATTCCACCTTATGATCGATTGACATGTAGGCAGAGAGTGGAGACATTGCTGGAAGAGGCAGCAGAGTAATAGCAGACTGTCTATTGGCTAAGGATCAGGCCACTGTCTGCTGTCATTCACAAGGGGAGTGAATCTGATAGGGAAATAGTGGCTGTGAATCCCCATCAGGCTCCACCCCAGATACAAAGCATTCTACCGCTGTGCTGTCTGACAGGGATAAGGCACCGCTACAATGAGGGTGGAGAGTCTGTATGGTGTGCCTCCGCACTCAATGGTCTACAACAGATACATTAATCTGTCACCCACACTGACATATGTACTGGGCAGGCATGTTGGAATTCTAAAGTATGTCTTATAAACTCTTTATGAATTCCCCTGATTCATAGAAACATAGAAAAGTGAAGGCAGAAAAAAGTTTGAGTAGTCCATTGAGTCTGCTAATATATTTAAATGTATGTTTGTCCCCAAGCATGTTTGAAACCATTTACTGTTGACTGACTCACTTCCTCTTCTAATTTATTCCAAGCATTACCGTATTTATCGGCGTATACCGCGCACTTTTTTGCCCTTAAAATCAGGGCAAAATCGTGGGTGCGCGATATATGCCGATACACGCTTCCCGCGCTGTATTTGAACTGAGCCGCCGACATATACCGAGCGCAGTACACTCGGGTACACTCGGCAAGGCTCGGCTCCCCTCGCGGTCACGTCCTGTGAATCCTGTACGTCCTTTATGCGAGAGGAGCCGAGCAAGGCCGAGCGTGCCCGAGTGTACTGCGCTCGGTATATGTCAGCGGAGTGCTTCAAACACAGCGCGGGAAGCAGGGGAACGGCTGAGAAACACAGCGGGGAGGACACCACAATGGCCGCAGACGGACAAGACGGACGCCTGCCGGAAAAGGCCGCCGATGGACGTCGGGCAAGACACCAAAACTGTAAGTAAAAAAAATTTTTTTTTTCAGGAATTTCATGTGCAGATTAGGGGTGCACGTTATACGCCGGTGTGCGTAATAGGCAGATAAATACGGCAACTACCTTTTCAGTAAAATAATACTTTCTAAAATTAGTATTGACCTTTCCTTTAATGCCTTTATTTTAATTTGATTCAATGCCTCCTTCCCAAACTGATATACTTACCTATGCTTCACTTTCTGCCACTCTGCCCAGTCCTTTAGAGTGGAAAAAAGATGGCATGGTTTAACTCTGGATCACTGTAGCTGGAACTTACATAGGACTGAGGACTGTTCCTAGAACAATGTGACAGCACTAAGCATCAATGTTGTTAACATAGATGAAAAATATGCTCCTCCATCCCTGGAAAAAACAGGGTAGAGTATTCACTGCTGGGGTGATGTTATTAGAGCAAGCCTGTTGTTTTTTCCTGTGTAGGCCAAGTGCAGGTTTGTGTTGAATTCCTCCTCAAATCCAACTGTCAAATCCTAATTCAAGATTTTCTGTATCCCTTTCTGAAGCCAAACATTTAGACAGTCCTACCAAAATAGGGTTAAAGTAGGTGTAAACCTCTGATTAAAACTTTTACCTATATGTAGTGGAAATATCTCCCAAATGTGTGCAGTTTAGAAGATTCTTACCTTATAGTGTGCCGATATTGTCATTGGCGCATGCGCTGTGAAGAAACCAGGGCCGTTTGAAGGAATTTGGGGGCGCCAAGCAAAATGGACATGGATGCCCCAACCCCCCCCCCCCCCGCATGCATGCACGCAAAGCCTAAAATATAAAAATAAATTTTCAACAATTGAACATTTTTTTACTTCCCCCATGTTCTTTTTACTCTGCCCCCTCCCACCCTATGTTTTTTTACTCCCCCCTCCCTTGGGAAACCGCACAACAGGAGATTCAGTTTCCTGTTCCCGGCCGGACTGAAAGGAAGTGAGCACTCATGGGAAATGAATGAAGGATGGATAGCCGCACTCCAAAAAACGGTGAGGTTGTCTTTATTGAACGAACAGCAAATACATCACAGGGTTACAGCAATAGAGACATGGGAACAGCTGACGCGTTTCGCACTGGATTAGTGCTTATTCATGGCTAATTAGCTGGGAGGAGCCTATGATTATAAGACACCCCCCGAGCCAAATGAGAGTCATTGACCTACCAAAACGTGTGTGGAAAATACATAAATGATCAACAAAGATATATGTGTAATATATATGTGTGAAGAAGAAACACAATACAGTAAAATGCAATACAATAAATGTATGCAAACATACATATATGATAAATAATTGAGAGATAAATATACCGGTGAAAGTAAATGTAATTATAGGTATAAAGATTAATGTGAATGTAAGAGGCTTCTTCTCTGAAACTGCCTAATAAGTAAAAAGTGCCAAAAGTGTCCAAAACGTATATATATATATATAAATAAATAAACCCATCCCGGTCATAATAATGACCGGGGAAGGTTTGGTGTAAATACGTGACATATTAACATATGTTCATTTATAAACAAGAAAGGAGACACAGTATATTAATTTATGTAGATACATAGTGACCCAATATAAATAAATATGATGTTACGTGATTGTGGATATGACATGATAAGTCAATGACAGTGAAAAGATCAAATAGTGAATGAAGAATGTAAATATGGTGTAATACCAAAATGTGAAATAAATAAAGGACCCATGGAAAGATAAGAATACGTATCGATGTAGAATATACAATAATATTAAATTCAGAGAAAATAAATGAATCGTTCTCTTTTTGATGGTATACTGTAAATCTATCGTGATGCAAACCCGATGGAATGATGATGCATGTAAAGCAATAAAACAATAAAAGAAGATCTGGAATAAGTATAAGTGCACTTCCTGTCAGTCCGGTTGGGAACAGGAAACTGAAACTTATGTACCGTGCGGTACCCGGCCGGACTGACAGGAGGAAAGAAGAGGGGCTCGGCCACGCTGCAAGGAAGGGGAAGAAGTGACAAGAGACAATAGCAGTTGCAGCATTTATAGGAAGCGTGGCAAGGGCCTTGCTTGGGGTCCCAGGCCAGCTCGGAGCCCCAAGCATTTGCTTGCTTTGTATCGACGGGCCTGAAAGAAACAGACCTCCGTGCCGTTTCTTCGCTCGCAACTGCAGTGACATGACAGAAGAGGAAGAGAAGAGGAAGAGAAGAGGAAGAGGGGCGAAGATGGATGCGGCCACCAGCGGGGACAGTGCAGGCTTTGTTTGCAAGAAAGTTCCACATAATGGGCTAGTATGCGATGCACACTAGCTCATTATGCTTTTACTTTTCAGGGGAACAAAGAGGAAGTAAAACCCATCTTTAAGAAGGATGTTTGCCAGACCTTCCTTGATTCTCGGCTGTAACCTTGGCTGTGGCATGAAATATTCGATTACAATGCTGTTATACATTTTGTAATTTACTTGTTTGTATCTGGATATTGTTAATACAAGTGTCCATGTAGTTTAATTCTTACCTGTCTCTAATGATGTTAATAGTATTCACTCCCATTGATGCACAAATCTGTATCACAGCTTGTCCCACACCACTGTTTGCACCATTTTGAATGACAGTATCACCTTAGAATAAGAAACCAATTAGGCTTATTGGAAGCATATATAAATTCAAGGACAAAAATTACATTTATTGCAGCTTACTAGTCTTTAGGTGTGCTGACTGCATTCGTTCTTTCTCTAAAGCTCAACTACAGGGAAATAAAAAATCTATCTTGCAATGCAAAACTGTGTGCTTTTCCGACACGCAAATAAATTAATGGCATTCCCTTGCATCTGTAAGTGCATGCAAAACTGCATGGCGCTATAGCATGTTTTTGGAAAAGATTCAGGGACTTCTTTTCTGCATTTCTTGTGTGTAGTGCAGCCCATTGAATTGAATGGGCTACCCAATGCGTGTAAAACATACAGAAACGCACCTAGTTGCATCTGTAGGTACGAACCAGGCCTTAAAGAGGAACTAAACCATTTAACTGCTTCCCAAAACAGTTCCATTCAAGGCATGTCATGTAACAGTTTGTGCTCTCAGCTAAACTGTCAAGGCTGGTGTCATAACTAATCACATGTGCAGTACCATAGAAACTGCAAAGCAAACAGAGGCAGTTTCCTTAAAGGATAGGAGCGTTTAATTCTGTTTTAGGTCAAGCTGTGCCCAACCAGCCAAGTATTTAAATAGAAACCTGTATCAACAGGAAATAACAAATGACCTTAAGCAAAGTACTTTTACTTCTGCATGAAGCCCTACAATAAAAGTACAAAAAGGTACCCTTGAACTGCTGCCGTGTTTAAGAATGATTTGCTTTTGTGATAGAATTTTGGAAAAAATGTAGACACAACATGGTTGTTATTTGTCAGTAATTGCAGTAAACTTTTAGCATGTGTGGGAGTTAAAACTAAAAGCTGAACGATACACAAGCGGAACAGAAAATAGTTTTTTGTTAGAACATTGGGAAAAATAAGTCACACCATGGTTATTCATTGGCCAACAGTTATTAAAAAAAAAAGATGTATTAAAAGCAATAGTTTTTTGAGAAAATCTTTGTACGATGTAGTTCTTTAAGTTTACTAACTAAACAAGTACTATACACACACATTACCTGACAGTTGATACTGTGAATGCACTCATTATTAACCAAATTCCTCTTTTTTGGAATTACTCTTGACACATTTTTTAATTAAAAAAGAGAAAGCCCTAGGGCTAACGCTGTGCTAACAAATAGATACGTGAAATGAATAATGGTGAAAATTGAATAAATAAACAAAGCAGCTCGCACCAAAGTTCAGCACAAAAAATGTTAAATACAATAAAAAATACAGTGGGGTGCAGTGCTATATAGTGAAAAATTATTTACATATAAATATATGAAAAAAGAGATATAAGCAACATGACGTCATCATGACATCATGACGTGATGACGTCATGTTATTTATATCTCTTTTTTCATATATTTATATGTAAATAATTTTTCAATATATAGCGCTGCACCCCACTGTATTTTTTATTGTATTGCATTTTTTGTGCTGAACTTTGGTGCGAGATGCTTTGTTTATTTATTCAATTTTCACCATTATTAATTTCAACCATTGAGACAGTGGTATTACGAGTACACAGAAAGTAAGGATAAGCTGATGGAGATGCCGCGGCTCCCATGATTTGTAGCGATGAACTTAAACATCGTTGCTGTAAGTGCATTACTTTCTCTTATTAAATTAATTGAGCAAACACACTGCACTATGGAATTTTTTGTTCTTTTTTTTTGGAGTACCCTTGAATCATTTGCTGCTGCCTGGTGAGACTGTGATTTGCAGTCACGGCTGTTCGGTAAGCAGGTTACCACACTATTGGGTGTTTCAAGACACTTTGGGGCAGATTCACAGAGAATTAGATTCTCGTAGAGTATCAGAAATACACTACGCTGCCGTTTTTTACCTGGCTCTACGTGGAATCCAGGTAGATTTTGTCCAGTAAACGACGGCGGCGTAGTGTATTTCTCCCGTCGCAATCCATCTGCGCGAGTAGGGGGCGTGAAGCATTTAAAATAGGCGCATTCCCGCGGCGATCGAACTGCGCATGCTCCGTTCGCAAATTTCCCGCCGTGCATTGCGCGAAAACACGTCGTCACGTCGTAGTAGCGTCGTTTACGTACATTCCTATTCCCGAACGAGTTACGTTAAAAAAAAAAAATATTTTCAAATCGACGCGGGAACGACGGCCATACTTTACATGGGTTACGCACTGTTAGACCAGCAAAAAGCTCCTCTAACATTACTTAGCCAAAAAATGACGTAGGCGATTGCGAGGGACACTCGTACCTTCGTGGATCGCCGTAAAAAGTCATTTGCATATCCCGACGCATGAAAACGACGCAAACTCCTCCCAGCGGCCGCAAAAATATCGCAGTGTAGATCCGAAGGCTTACGAGGACGTAAGCCTCTCGGATCGAAGCCCGAAGCCGCCGTATCATGGTTTGAGGATTCAAACTAGTGATATGGCGTGCGAAATTTGAAATTACTCCTGTCTAACACCAGTTGAATCTGGGCCCTTGTATTTTGGAAAGATTGGTGGCACATACTGTCTTTCTGCAATTATCTTTATTTATTTTGGAAGATAAGACTTTATGGACTTTTCCTATTTTAATCTGGATGTGACTTTTTTTCATTTTTTTTGGTATTTTTAGGATTTTTATTATCACTCTATTTGTCACTCACCCATTTACTGACAAGATGTTGTGTTAATACATTTTAACCTGAGCTCCATACTTTATTTATATCTCCTTTTTCACATACTTGTATGTAAATCATTTTTCCCCATCATGTATTGCTTATCTGAAAGAGGGGTCAAAACTACCCAGGGTTTTGTTTTGGAGGGGAGACATATTTTGGAGCCCTGAACTTAAAATACACATTCAGAAAAAAAAATGAGTGGTCCATCAAATCTGCCCATTTTGTTTTGTATATGTTTTTTATTTTTATCATTAACTTTTTCATCTGAGTTTATATCTATGTTTGTCCCAGGCATGTTTGAAACCATTTAATGTTTTTTTTTATTTTTCTTTATTTTATCAAAAATAGAGGAACACATATCAACAGACATTTTATCACATTCATTATATATAAGACCATTTACATCTACTTTTCCTACAATCCTAGTACATTTTCATCACCTTAACCGTCTATCATGTTTATACATATACATATTTATTCAATTTTAGTTACTTATATATTTCACTTTCCAAAAATACCCTGTATCTTTGGACAGAAGGAATATTAATTAATGACTTCTTATTATTTACCTCATATTTCTTTTCTTGCCCATTCCCTCCCTCTCGTAGCCACCCCTCCCCTCTTCCAAAAAAACAAAAAACACGTTTAACCACTTAACGCCCGCCTACTGTATATATACGTCCTATTTTTAAAGATAGATATCTCGGTAACGGCAGCAGCTGCTGCCACAACCGAGATATCCATCTATTCAGTGGGCGGGTCTGTCTACGATAACAGCGGTCTCCGCGGCGGATTCGCTGCAAGATCGCCGTTATCGGTGGCAGGAGAGGGGCCCGCTCAGCTGCTGTGTGGGGATGCGAGTGAGGCCAACATGACACCCACCCGTCCCCATAGCTCTGCTGGGCGGAAGTGACGTCAAAACGTCAGTCCCGCCAAGCGCCTTAAAGAGACAATTTTTTGTTTACCTTTTTTCAAAAACCTTTTTTACGAAAACAAAAACACCTTTTTTTAAAAGCACCCTGTCCCGACGAGCTCGGGCGCAGAAGCGAACGCATATGCGAGTAGCGCCTGCATATGAAAACGGTGTTCAAACCACACAAGTGAGGTATCGCCGTGATCGTTAGAGCGAGAGCAATAATTCTAGCCCTAGACCTCCTCTGTAACTCAAAAAATGCAACCTATAGAATTTTTTAAACGTCGCCTATCGAGATTTTTAAGCGTGACATGTTGGGTATCATTTTACTCGGCGTAACATTATCTTTCACAATATGTATAAAAATTGGGCCAAATTTATTGTTGTCTTATTTTTTAATTCAAAAAAGTGATTTTTTTCCAAAAAAAGTGCGCTTGTAAGACCGCTGTGCAAATACGGTGTGACAAAAAGTATTGCAATGACTGCCATTTTATTCTCTAGGGTTTTAGAAAAAAAATATAAAATGTTTGGAGGTTTTAAGTAATTTTATAGCAAAAAAAACAGTTTTAGCCTCGTAAACACTGAATCTGAAAAACAGGCTCGGGGCTTAAGTGGTTAATGTTAACTGACTCACTACCTCTGCTGGAATTTTATTAATCTATAATCTGTTAATATCATCAAAGGAGGTTTTTACCTGCAGTTTTAGTTTCAAAAGACACAGACTGATGTCAGGATTGACACTGTTTCATAATAAACATTTTGTGATTTTGCACAATTTTTTATTTTAGAATATTTAAAAAAAAAAATGATGTATTGCAATATGTGTATTGCTACTGTTTTTTTTTTCATTAAAAATGATTAATGTAACAGTTCATAGTTATGTTTTGCTAGCTAGTCTATAGCTACTCTACTGCCATGAACAGAATCTTTAGATGAGAGTCACAGATGCATAAAGCAGGGGTCTGATTTAGAAACGTGTAATTCTCCACCATATGTGCCGTATTCATTTTCCTTGTGCTGTAGACAGGTGAATACAAATGTGACAGCTGTGTGATAACGTCTCAGATGTGTGTGACAACCCCAGCTGTGCAGGCATAGGGACTTTTAGACGTATATTTATATATCTCACTGTCATGTACGTGTGTGTACTCAAGTACATCTGGTAATGATAGTTTCTAGAAACTTATATGCATTAGAAGTACAGACTGATCAGGAGCAATTTTTAGATTATATATTCTTCAAACTTATGTGACAGTATAAGTTTGATAGGTTTAGCTGACGTGCATAAAAGAACAAACAGGGACGCCCCTGACTTTCCTATTTATTTATGCTATACCTGACACCTAATCCATGTTTATATAAGCTACTGTTTGTTTGAGATTTAAAATTAAAGCTGAACTCTGTGCACAAAATTGTTTATTTAAATATCTTTCTTAACCACTTCAATACTGTGCACTTCTACTCCCTTCCTGCCCTGGCCTATTTTCAGCTTTTACGCCTGTCACATTGCAACACTATACCCAAATTAAATGTTTATCAGATATGAGACAGCTAGAGCCACGGACTACCAATTTTGAAAACATTTTTTTTTTGTTTCTGTTAAAAAATTGCAAATAAGTAATTTTCCTTCTCTGTGTGTGCTGATGAGTCTGCACTGATGGGCACTAATGAGTCTGCACTGATGGGCACTAGTGATGAGCGGAATACGCCATATTCGATTTCGCGATATTTCGCGAATATTTCGAAGAATATTCGCGAATATTCGTTAATATCGAATATTCGCGATATTTTATAAAAAAAATATTTTTTTTTTTTGGATAAAATATCACGAATATTCGATATTTACGAATATTCGCTATATTTTATAAAAAAAAAAAAAAAATTGCGAAATTTCACTAGTGCGAATGCGAAATTGATTGCGAAATTGATTGCGAAAAAAATACGAATATTCGAAATAGCGAATATTTGCCGCGATATTCGAGTTATACTCGAATATGCAATATTCGTAGCGAATATTCGCAATGCGAATATTCGTGAGCAACACTAATGGGCACGGATAAGCTGAAGTTGCAGTGATGGGCACTGATGAGGAGGCACTATTCAGGGTGCACTGATGAGGTAGCACCGATGAGGGGGCACTGATGAGGAGGCAGCAACAAACTGCACCAATGAGGTGGCACGGATGGGCAATGATAGGCAACACTGATGGGCACAGATAGGCAGCACTGATGGGTACTGATAAGCTGCACTGATGGGCATTGATAAAAATGCATTATTGGATGCTGATAGGCTGCACTGATAATTAGGACACTGATTATCAGTTTCAATGCTGTACTCACAGATCGTCTCTCCTTTCTTCACTTGCTCTCTCTGTGTGAGGAAAGGAGAGCCAATAACAATGGATAACCTGCAAAGTCTGTTTATATGTGAAACAGCTGTGGTTGGACACAACTAATCACATGATAAACGGTCATGCTCGCCCCCTCTCTTGGACTACAGGAGAGTCAGGACGCTCTCTACATTGCAGATAGAGAAGGTAGCTGTGTGTTAGTGGGCATCCTGACTCTCCTGTAGTCCAAGGGAGGGGGCAAGCATGACACTCCCCACCAGGGAGAAAGCCTTGCATTACTGTGTGGAGTTACAGACAGAAGAACAGGAAGTGAGGGTTTCTCAGAAGAAATAAGGACATTTAAAAGCAAAATCGAAGGATTAGGTAAGTGAAGGAGGACTGCACTAAGGTAAAGGAAGCTATTAAGAAAAATTGTACCTTTACAACCCCTTTAGGCCGCGTACACACAATCAAATCTATCTGCTGGGACGGTCGGGCCAGACAGATTCAATCGTGTGTACGGGCGAGCCGACGGATTTGTCCAGCCGACAGATTTTAAAGCCTGCTTTAAAATCTGTCAGCTGGGAATCCGTCCGCCCAATATGTCTGCTGATTAGTACGCTAACCAGCAGACATATCTTCTCGCACATGGGTCGAATGGATTCGACGCATGCGCGGAAGTAATTTACTTCCTGGTGCTGTGACGTGGCGGCGTCAATGTCACTGCCACGTCAACGCACTGTCTGCTGGCGGGGATTTTGGTTTGATTGTGTGTACAGCCATCAAACCAAAACGGCCAGCAGACAGATTTGTTCAAATCGGTCGGTCCGACCGATTTGAACAAATCTATTTGCTCATGTGTACAGGGCCTCAAGGTGTCAGCACTCTCTGGTGGTGGATTTTTGTGTTAATGTCATTCACTCATGCATGATATTCATCCTTGATCTTCATTCAATATTGGACTATTATTTGTCACTTTTTTTACTATTTTATGTCACTTTGATTATTGGCTTATCGGTATCAACTGGGGTTTGGTGTCACATCACTGTTTGTTTAACTTTATTTTTTAGGGATCATTATCATGTTTCATCTATTCTAGTGACACATTGCACTGTATTTATAGGTTAGGTTAGCGCGGCTACAATCTTTGTTTTCTCTCTACATTTGCATTTGTGTGGTGTCACTGCTTAGTCAAGCACCCACCCCTTAAAGAGGGTTACATGAAGTCATTGCGGTGTGATTTGATGTTTTACAAGCGTCTTCTTGCGGTCTGTGTCCCTGTTGTAGACTTTTCCTAACTGCATGTCTAGTAAAACTATTGTATGCAGAAAAGAAATGTGAGGGAAAAATCCTTCTAATTGTGTAGTAAAACTTCAGTAACATTTCCCAGGGTTCTAGTTCTTTCCTACTCATTCCAAAAGCTAGAAAACAAAATACTTTGTTTGAACATACTCATAAAGAGGGACTTGCACTCATCCACCGTTAAAGTGCCAGTGCATGTGTCTTGTGCCCCCATCTTGATCCTCTTCAGTCAGCTGTCTCTTTAGGGTTCAGGCAGCCTGGCCTCTGATTACCTGGTAGCTCTGCACCCAACAACCCCCTCCAGCTGTGAATGGGTTGCTGGAGCTCCCTTTAAAACATGATGGGGTTTCTTTGTTCCTCACTGGTCCTACTACCTGTACTCTGGTTTCTGGTTTACCTGTCCCTGCCTTGTTACTCTGCTTTCCTGCTCATTGTTGTATATAGTTTGCAGGAGAGTACGTTTTCAATTGCTTTACATATTTTCCACTATGTACAGTATGTATGTTTGCAAAGTATTTATATTGCATGCCACTTACATATGTGTTCGTTTACTCAAAATAAATGGTTAAATTGTATCATAGGTGTAGCCAGTATGTTCAGGCAATTTCTCATCCTTCTCGTTATTCCTAATAGCAGGATGCTAGCATTTGGTATCCAGTAGACATGTGCATTCGTTTTCGTTAGAATACATTTTCGTTCGAAAATCTGGTTTTTTCGTTATCGTTTCAACAAACGATAACGAAAGCGCAAGAAACAAAAACCGAAAGATCTGTCATAAAAAATGCTTTATTTTCGTTTTCGTTGCGGTAAAAATTCGATATGGAGAGATTCGACATTATGGGGGAAAAGATTTGACATTATGGGGGAAAAGATTCGACATTATAGGGAAAAGATTCGACATTATAGAGAAAAGATTCAACACTATAGAAATAATAGATTCGACATTACAGAGATTAGATTTCGATTTATGAGAAAATAGATTCGACATCATTACTAGTCATACAACATTAGAATTCTTGTAGGCGGAATATTCGAACGGAAATGTACGATTCGACTTAAAGATCTGACGTTCCATCGAATATTCTTTTGACCATTCGACAGAAACCAAGTATTATTGGATTTTTAGACGAAAGCTATTCCCCAACGAAAAACGAAATAAATCAAAACGATTTTCGGGAGTAACTAAATAAATTTTCCAAACGAAAAAACGAAAAAACAAAATATTTCAGTCTGCACATGTCTAGTAACCAGGCACATGCAAATTTCCCCCTCCCCTTATTGCATCCTTCTTCTATGCTTAGCTCCTCATCACATTGCAGACCTAGGGATCATGAGTGTAAGAAGATTGCTCAGCTTTGACTCACATGGCCAATGTAGGCAGTTAGGACTTCACTTACAAACAAGTTTTCCAGGGCTACTTCAATAATGTACACCTCCCAAGTCACACACACTTACTTCTCTGCACCACATGCACAGATGCTGATCTGAGACCACCTTACTAAATCCACCTGACCAAAGTCCATTAACCCACATGTCCAGAACACTTCTCATGCAGGGCCCTACAATTTACTCGTGTCCAGATAAAATTGCTAGAAGTCCAGCAGAAAACCCGAGGCCTATGCCACATGGAAGTCTCGGTCACCTGACATGCATTCCATTTGGGGAGTCACAGTCAGGAGGCTAACTCCTTTCCACTAATCATCATCTGCTCCAGAGCCAATCAGGTTTGTACAAGTTATCACATTTGTCATCCTTTCCAAGTGAAGTATTACATGTCTTGTACTTCCAGACTTAGACAAGGAAGAGGTATTAAGTAGCTATTTTTGGTGCTTGGTTGAGTGGACTCAAAACCTTACAGCTTAGGCTGGGTACACACGATTGGTCTAAACCAATGAAAATGGACTGAAGTTCAGTTTCATCGGTCCAAACCGACCGTGTGTACGGCTCATCGGTCTGTTGTCCTTTGGACCAAAGTTTTAAAACTTGCTTTAAAATCGGACTGATGGACGCCTGACCATCGATCCAAACCGATCGTTAGTACGCAAAAGCATCGGTTCAAAAAAACGCGCATGTTCAGAATCAAGTCGAGGCATGCTTGAAAGCATTGAACTTCGTTTTGTTCAGCACGTCGTTGTGTTTTACGTCACCGCGTTCTGACACGATCGGTTTTTGAACTGATGGTGTGTACGCACATTAGACCATCAGGCCACTTCAGCTGTGACTCGATGAAAATTATCTGTCGGCCCATTCTCATCGGATGGACCGATCGTGTGTACGCGGCCTTAGACTGTGAAGATGAACAAGACATCAAGTCAAGATTGTAAGCTGTTTGGGTAGGATGAATTGACTTTTGATACAGATTTTTTGTTGCATTAAATGTAAGAAATGCAAACTTTTTCATGGAATTGCCCTAACTACTGCTATATGTAGACCAGAACTCTTTAACCACTTTAGCCCCGGACCATATTGCTGTCCAAAGACCAGAGCACTTTTTGTGATTCGGCACTGCGTCGCTTTAACTGACAATTGCGCGGTCGCGCGACATGGCTCCCAAACAAAATTGGCGTCCTTTTTTTCCCACAAATAGAGCTTTCTTTTGGTGGTATTTGATCATCTCTGCGGTTTTTATTTTTTTGCTATAAACAAAAATAGAGCGACTATTTTGAAAAAAATGTAAATATTTTTTACATTTTGCTATAATAAATATCCCAAAAAAAGATATAAAAAAAAAAAAATTTTCCTCAGTTTAGGCCGATACGTATTCTTCTACATATTTTTCGTAAAAAAAAATAACAATTAGCGTTTATTGATTGGTTTGCGCAAAATTTATAGCGTTTACAAAAAAGGGGGTAGTTTTATGGCATTTTTGTTAATATTTTTTTTTTACTAGTAATGGCGGCGATCAGCGTTTTTTTTGGTACTGCGATATTATGGCAGACACTAGGGGGAATCACTGATCTTCCGTTCATACATTGTATGAACGGAGGATCAGCTTTTCCCCCACTAACAGGAATGAGAGGAATGTGTTTACACACATACCTCCCGTTCCCCGCTCTGTAACGAACGAGCGTGCGTGCCCGGCGGCGATCGCGCCCGCCCGGCACGCGCGCGGGACTCGGGGGCGAGCGGTGGGCGCGCACGCGGGCCGCCGGCGGCGCGCACGTGCCCCCTAGTGGCCGCAAATGTCCTGACGTAGAGCTACAGGCTCTCGCCCAGGAGAGCCGACCTGCCGCCGTAGAACCACGGCGGCTGGTCGGCTAGTGGTTAAACTGGACCTCCATGGAATATGGAAGGAGAAGAATCTGCCATTTTTTATGGCTCTGTGTCTGCATTGGTGAAAATGATTTTAATGTCTTGTACACAAGATCGGAATTTTTTCATCGGATATTCTGACCGTGTGTGTGTCCCATCGGACTTAGATTTTCTCTTGAAAATGTTCTCTTTTTTTTCCCACGATGAAAAAAATCCGACAGAAAAAAATCCATGCATGCTCAGAATCAAGTCGACACATGCTTGGAAACATTGAACTTCATTTTTCTCGGCTTGTCGTAGTGTTTTACGGCACTGCGTTTTGGATGGTCGAAAATTTGGTGTGACAGTGTGTATGCAACACAGCTTGAACGGAACTCTGTCAGAAAAATCCATCGGAGTTTATCCCGACGGAAATTCCGATTGTGTGTACAGGGCATTACTTCCTGCTTCTGAGGGCAAAAGAAAGTTGGAATCTCTTCAAAAGATTTTTTAGTTAGGTGATGAACTACTCTCAGATTTAGCCTTCTGTTTGTGTTCTTGCTGGAAAATTTCTCTTGATTTCCTGCCCCGGTGTTAGTGATGAATGATTGATGTGAACATTTTGGCTATGATTTAGACATGTAATAATGTAATGTGGCATAATATAAATAATTAACTGTATAGGTTATTTTATGTATTTTACACCGAGGAAAAAATTGTGGACATATTCAAATTATAAATCAATGACTGTTTAGGTGGAAGGATTGCCTTACCAGGTCTCAGAGCCACAAAGTCCATCAACATTCTATACGCAGTGCATGGGTTTACACTGAGTGTGGCTGCGCTTATCACAGAGATATCTTTGGCAACTGGAATCACTTCATTTGCTTTGCAAACTGCTTCAGTTCTCCATGTACCTTAAATGTGAGAAAATACTTGTGTAAGGTGTGAGCTTATGGTTTCTTCATATAGAATTTTAGGCCTGTTGATCAATCATTGATAAATTCATTTACAGCCCTAAAGACATTCTGATTACCATTATACTGATTACCTAATTGCTTATTTTTGTCTATTAGCAGCCCAAATTGTGAGAATTCTACAGTTGTCACTGTAGGATATTAATAGTGTTAAAACTACAGACACCCCTTCTCATTCCCATAACATTGGGGAGATGTTCTGTAGTTTTTCGAAAGAGGTGAACGGAGTATTGCTAATAACACTATTTAAGATTTCAGCTCAATAAAACAAGATAGGAGCTGATTGAATTTCTAGAAGATCAAGTTATTTTTTTTAAATTGCATAATTTTAAAGAGACAAAACATTGAGCAAATATTGGAGAAATGTATATGTTTTATTTAGCCTATAAATACATACACTTTAAAGGGGTGTTCCAGCCAAAATGTATGTTTATTAAAAGTCAGCAGCTACAAAAATTGTAGCTGCTGGCTTTTAATAAACATACACTTACCTGCTCCATGTTCCAGTGACGCACCGGCCGGGGCTCCGCTTCTCTCCCCCCCTCCCCGGCCGGCGTCTTCATTCTAACTGTGGGCACCCGGCTGTGACAGCTTTTGACTTCACGGCCGGGCACCCACTGCGCATGCGCGAGCGGCACTGCGCATGCGTGCGCGGCGCGGTTCGGCGCTGCGGTATTTGATTGGACAGGCTATCGCCTAGGACCTGTCACGTGTCCCAGGCGATAGCCTACAGGGAGGGGCTGCTGTAGGCGATTAAGCTTAATCACCTAACCAGCCCCTCGGCGGAAGGAGGAAGTGGGACAGGAAGTCCCACTCCTCCTGAAGCCCCCACTCCCCCCCCCAAAAAAAATTACATGCCAAATGTGGCATGTAAAGGGGTAAGGAGTGGGATAAGCGGAAGTTCCATTTTTGGGTGGAACTCCGCTTTAAGAGAGTAAGGTAGTTCTAGTAGTCGGTTTATAGTAGTTCTTAAGTAGTTCTGTGCAGTAATTGTAGTAGTTCTCCATTTCTAGTAGTTTTGTACAGTAGTTCTAGAGTCAATCTAGTTTTTCAGTAAAGTAGTTCTAGTAGTTCTACAACAGTTCCAGTAGTTCTGTTAAGTAGTTTGACAGTAGTTATACTAGTTCTGTGCAGTAGTTTTAGTAGTTCTATAGTAGTTCTAGTAGTTCTACAATAGTTATAGTAGTTCAAGTAGTTTAATACAGTAGTTCTAGTAGTTCTACAGTAGTTTGGTGCAGTAGTTCTAATAGTTCAGTACAGAGGTTCTAGAAACTGTACATTGGTTCTAGTAGTTCTGTACAGTAGTTCCAGTAATTCGGTACAGTGGTTCTAGTAGTTTGGTACAGTAGTTTGTGTAGTTGTACATTAGTTCAAGTAATTCTGTACATTATTTCTAGAAGCTCTACTGTAGTTCTGTAGAGTAGTTTTACAATAGTTCTAGTAGTTCTGTAGAGTAGTTCCACAGTGGTTCTAGTAGTTCTGTACAGTACTTCTAGTAGTTTAGCACAGTGGTTCTAGAAGTTTTGTACAGTAGTTATAGTAGTTCTGTAAAGTAGTTCTAGTAGTTCTGTAGAGTAGTTTCACAGTGGTTCTAGTAGTTCTGTACAGTACTTCTAGAACCACTGTGCTAAACTACTAGAAGTTTCGTACAGTAGTTCTATTAGTTCTCCAAGAGTTCTTGTTTTTCCGTACAGTAGTTTCAATAGTTCTGTACAGTAGTTCTAGTAGCGGTAGCTTTTCTACAGTGGCAGTACAGTTCTAGTTGTGAATTTTTTTTTTTAAATATGTTTATTAGTTTTCCATATACACACATCATTATAGCTTAATACATAACATTACAAAAAGATAATTATTAGTATAGATATAACGTATAAAATATAAAATATCCCTATCCCCCCACTCCCCGAACTCTCCCTTCTAATATATCTCCAACTTCCATACTGTCTCTTTGTTATATGCTTTTTTCCTCTTCTCCCTTCTACATGATTTATTTCTGTTTTATTATATTATATTGTATCATAACATATTATACTAATAGTACAATACCATATAGCACTATACAATATCATACAATATTATATTATACTCCCAACACTTCTGCGTATCCCATTGTATGCTTATACCCTGTCCATTTCTTCTACCTTTTTTCGAATTCCTCCCTTTTCTCTCCCTCACGGAACCTTAGATATTCCATATTATATATTTCATCTAATTTGTTGCACCACCCCTTCAATGTGGGATGTTCCAGTTCTTGCCAATGTATGGTGTAACGGTCAGTACCGTTTACGACCTTCCATCCAACCACGACAAGCTTATCTGACACACTGCGACAATCCTGCATACACGATCCATATCATTTCCCATAATCAAGACGAGACAGAGCTCCGTACTTGCTTCCAAAGATATAACACTTTAATGGTATTTTCTCAGCTTCTTATACAGTTTCAAGCATGTGGTAGTAATCACAGGACAATACAATCTGCACCCCCCTTCACACCATGGGGGGGCTTCAATCACATTCTAAAAAGCATTCAGGTAAGCTAATTATGTAGACACATCGGCACCGCATCATCAATAGAGTTAACTCAGAGAGCATGACATTCCTGTAGACAATGACATGCTAATTCAGTACATCTGAATGGAGAATTTAACACATTGTTTTAGACACAATGAATCCCACAATCAAAAGGTCGTTCAGGCCCTGATGCAATTAACACCTTTCAAAAGCATGTGTGCCCATATTGAATAGGCAACAGCTTGTGATATCTCAAGACATCCACTTTGTAATATTCCAGTCCTGCAATAGGAATTATTATTAATGTCCCATTTCATGTAATATATGAATTATGATTCTTTGTCACCCTATGGCCCTAGTGGACATAAGGTGACCCTAGACATAGGAGTATCTCAGTCTGTCACGGTTCAATTCCGTTACATCTCTCCCCTTTCGGTGGGAGACGGACACAGGTGGGAACCCCAAACGGGTTGACTCCGAAGTCCGTCAGTAGTTCCAGTCCTCCAATGCTGGTATCCATACTGTACCCCAAATAAATGGCTCCAAAGAGAGCATTACTCACCCCGCCAACCTCTGCCTCTCTCAGAGAACACGCCTGCCGCTGGGGAGAGGCCTGGACTGGCCCTAATCCCTGGAGTCCTTTCAGCCGCTGAAGAGAAGGCAGGGTGGCTGGGCTCAGTCCATCATGCTGTTGGGGGTCTGGGCCAACTGCCCCCCCTTCCTGGAGTATACCAGTGGAGACTGCAGTCCCATCCACAGGTGCCAGGTGAAAACCCCCCAGTGCTTGCAAAGCAAAGCCGACATCCTCCTGTTTCAGGGCTGCACCATTTTCTGGGGTTGTGTCAGTGGAGACTGAAGTCCCATCCACTACCCCAGGAACCCCCTCTTCTGTTAGTGAGGAGCAGAGGCCTATGACACTCTGCTCTGTTGCCAGCTCTTCCACTGGGTTGCTGTGAGTGGAGACCACAGTCCCATCCACTACCACAGGGTCCCCCTCTTCTGTTAGTGAGGAGCAGAGGCATATGACACTCTGCTCTGTTGCCAGCTCTTCCGCTGGGTTTCTGTGAGTGGAGACCACAGTCCCATCCACTACCACAGGGTGCCCCTCTTCCGTTAGTGGAGAGCAGAGGTCCGTGACCCTCTGTTCTGTTGCCAGCTCTTCCGCTGGGTTGCTGTGAGTGGAGACCACAGTCCCATCCACCACCACAGGGTCCCCCTCTTCCGTTAGCGGAGAGCGGAGGTCTGTGACCCTCTGTTCTGTTGCCAGCTCTTCCGCTGGGTTGCTGTGAGTGGAGACCACAGTCTCATCCACTACCACAGGGTCCCCCTCTTCCGTTAGTGAAGAGCAGAGGTCCGTGACCCTCTGTTCTGTTGCCAGCTCTTCCGCTGGGTTGCTGTGAGTGGAGACCACAGTTCCATCCACTACCACAGGGTCCCCCTCTTCTGCTAGTTGGGAGCAGAGGCCTGGGGCACCCTGCTCTGTTGCCAGTGATTCAGCTGGGGGTAAAAGCTTTACCACCTCAGCTTGTTTTTGGAGAGAGGGGCCAACCGCCCCGGCTCTCTGGAACTCCACACCATCCGCTTTGGCTTTAGGGAAGACAATCTCCATATTTTCCACTGCCGATTCATCAGCCAGGAGTTCACAGTTGTCATATGAACTTTCCTCATAGTCCCAGGCAACGGGAGCCCCACCCTGCTGCTGGGCCGAGTCTAGCAGCTGTTTGTAGGCGAACTCCAGCTCCCATTCTTGAATGGCCAGAAATCCCAAATCTTCCTGTGACCAGTGGCCTCCCGAGATATTCAATTTCTCCTCTCTGTGCTCCATTATGTCCTCCAAGCACCACTCCCGATCATCCCCGAAGTCTGGATCACTGGACATCCTCCAATACAATAATCCCAGGCCATCATAGTCATGGCCTTCTGTGGGGCTGTCATCTGCTGGCCACGGGCACTCTTGGGCTACATACCACTGGAGGGCTCTGTAGCTTTCATCCAGCTGCATCTCTTACCCGGATCAGCCTGCTTAACTCAGCTGTCCACTCCTGCTTTGGTTGTTTCCCCAACAACAGCATTCGTACGTCATACTGCGGCCAGTACCTTGCATAGATGGAGGGCAGGACCTTTCCTTGGTTTTGCTGCTCTGCGAGCTAACGCTTCCTTCCAGAGTTGGCACCGAATCACATCCGACCATCCCAACAGGACCTCCTCTGATACTGGTCCTCTATGCTGTATCCGCATCTCTTGTAACCTTCTTTGGAATGCCTCTTCCATGGAGACTGGTATCTGCACCACTCCTCTCTCTTTAGTTGGTGCTGCTGTGACTTCAGCTGCTGCAGCACTTCTTCGCTGTAGCAAGGTGGCATTCAGAGCCGCTATAACTCGGTCCCTGATCTCCGGTGGAGGGTTAGGACCATAATGTGTCAGTCTTATGTTAACCGCCCGATCAAAACTTTCTTTTTCGGGTGTCCTGTCTGTTACGGCAGGCCTTTTAGCTCTATCCATTTCGACCAGTTCTGCGATAATGTCCCTTTTCTTACGGTTGCTGGCCGGTCTGCCCCGGCTCCCCAGTAAGTCCATGAGGGAAGAGAGCTTCATCCGTTCATACATCGTCTCCATTGTCATGTGTCCTTGTAGCCGTCCTTCTGATGATGGAATCATCCCACCACTGCCAACCAAATGTAACGGTCACCACCGCTTACGACCTTCCATCCAACCACGACAAGCTTATCTGACACACTGCGACAATCCTGCATACACGATCCATATCATTTCCAATAATCAAGACGAGACAGAGCTCCGTACTTGCTTCCAAAGATATAACACTTTAATGGTATTTTCTCAGCTTCTTATACAGTTTCAAGCATGTGGCAGTAATCACAGGACAATACAATCTCCACCCCCCTTCACACCATGGGGGGCTTCAATCACATTCTAAAAAGCATTCAGGTAAGCTAATTATGTAGACACGTCGGCACCGCATTATCAATAGATTTAACTCAGAGAGCATGACATTCCTGTAGACAATGACATGCTAATTCAGTACATCTGAATGGAGAATTTAACACATTGTTTTAGACACAATGAATCCCACAATCAAAAGGTCGTTCAGGCCCTGATGCAATTAACACCTTTCAAAAGCATGTGTGCCCATACTGAATAGGCAACAGCTTGTGATATCTCAAGACATCCACTTTGTAATATTCCAGTCCTGCAATATGAATTATTATTAATGTCCCATCTCATGTAATATATGAATTATGATTCTTTGTCACCCTATGGCCCTAGTGGACATAAGGTGACCCTAGACATAGGAGTATCTCAGTCTGTCACGGTTCAATTCTGTTACATATGGGTATTTGGCTCTTTGCAGCACTTAGGAGCTGTGGGAGTAATGTTTTCAGGTATTGTTTAGTTGGCATTCGAATCCCATGTAACAAGCATACCTACGGGTCACCAGGAACTTCAACATTTGTTATTTCTCTAATTATTTGTCTTTTCTCCCCTCAGTATTTTTTAATTTTTGGACATGTCCACCTTATGTGGGCCATAGTTCCAATTTCCTTGCAGCCCCTCCAGCATAACTGTGATGTTGCCCCTGAAAATGTATGTACCTTGTCCTGGGTAAGGTACCAACGAACGAGACACTTATAATTCAATTCCATTATATTACAATTTTCTGACGTAGAATGCACCCTCTTTATTATTTGCTTGATCTCAACATCATTAACATGTGAACCCAATTCCCCCTCCCACTTCTTGATGTATGGCGTTATGCCCGGCTTTTTTAACTCATTTAATTTCTTATATATCTTAGTAATTATCCCTTTCCTAGCCTTTTCCTCACATCATTTCTCAAAGGGCCGTAGATTTTCTACTGATCGAATAGGCTGAGGTAGTCTTTCGAAAAAATGTTTTAGCTGGGCGTACCGCCAACCATCAATCAAAATCACTTCCTTTTTATTTTTTAGTTCCTGAAACGTTAGTAGTTTATTTTGCTCCATAACGTCTTTTAATTGTGTGTTTTCTTGTATAGTCCATTTTCTGAACTCTTTTTCTACTCCTGGTGTGAAATATTTTGTGTCGGTTAATGGTATAAAAAGGTGAGTTATAATCCCAATTTTACTTCTTGTGTATCTTGTCCCATATTTCTAAAGCATTCCTAGTAATACTGTGTGTGTCTGTACTCAGTTCTCTATACTGTGCCTTAATCCAGATTAATTAGAGGGGTGGCTGCGGATGTAAACTTTGATTTTGCAAAAGTGTTTCCCACACATGGGTAATGTGTAAGGTAAAGTCTACAGGCTTGAAAAGATCAGTTTGTAGGAGCCACGCAGAACGTCACCCACGATCGCTGCAGAGTACAGAGAGACGGTCCTGTACACATGCTGTTACATGAAACGCTGACTCCCAAATTTCGGGTCACCTGCCAAACAATGGGAGTGATATACTTGATGAAATGCAATTGCGGTGCATTCTATGTCGGTAAGACTAAGCGTAATTTCTTGTGTAGAATAAGAGATCATGTACGCTCAGTCAAGAAAAAACTGATGGAGACACCCATCAGCCGACACATAGGGTTGTATCACAATCACAACAACTTAACGATAGGATTTTATGCCTTGGCACATGTACCCCTCAATGAAAGAGGTGGAGACGTTGATAAACGTCTCTTGCAAACTGAAGCAAAATGGATTTATTCACTATGTGCCACCCAATACCCAGGTTTGAACGAAAACATTAGCTATAAGCCTTTCCTATGATTTCTTTCGTGTGTTCCAATCCTCTTATGGGGCATTTGAATTACTTTGTGTTTGCAATCAATGACATCTTTTGATTGCACATTTTATATCTATCTTTATTTCTATTTTTATTTAGATTTTCCTTAGTGTCGCCCAATTGTTTGGTGTGCATCTATCCTTTGTTGCAAATACCATCAACTCATCAGTCGTTAAACTCTGATGCCCTTGACTTTTACAGTCCCTCTATATACACACTTTTGAGGACTCTCTCAGTTATTGATGCTTCCGTCACCTGTAATGTATGATCACACTGGCTCTTTAGGCTTTTCTAGGGCAAGCTGGTGGTCACCTGGGCTTCTTAGCGCCCCCCAGAAACATGAACTAGTGATATACCACTATCATGCTATATGGTGGGGCTTTTGTTAACAGAAGCGCCTTCCACCTATATACACACATCAATTTGTAACAACTTTTGCTTATTATTGTTTTTCATTATTACTATTTGATGTGTAGTCTGTCTTTTTAGGCATCTCACATAATTACTTACGATTTAATTATAAAAAAATATATGGCAATTATCTGTTTGTATCAATAACATTACCACATTGTGCGATGAACTCCGTGCGCTTGGTGTGGACCGGGACAGTGCACTAGACAACCTGTGGTTTGAGCGTCTTAATACCATTCTTTTTCAGGATATGGGGGTTTCACAGCAGTGCCTGACAAGCATGTGTTGCTCTTTAGCATATGTGGGCGGGTAGGGGCCTGTCCCGATGCATACTTCTGGAGCATCGAATCCGAGCGGAGGCTCTGATGCTGGCCAGGTCCGTATTTCGACAAACCCCATTGGCTGAGCGGCGTGTCTGCCCCGCCCATGGGATGTCCACGGTCTCCTCCGTTGATGTGAGCTGAGCAACTCGCTCTGCGTGTCATCACGCATGAGCGGTTTTGTTCTTCTCACAGGGGGAATCCCTGAGACATGTCACTCCTCCGCCCACTACTAATTAGATCTCCGCCCCATGATACCAGCTGAGGCGAGGTTGCTCTAATGGAGAGAGTCATATAAATAGCCCTGTGAGCTGTCATCACTTAGCGTGGAGCTCAGGAAGAGACAGGTTGTATATTCCACTGCTGACAACACCATTACCTACAGGTACAGTTTGAGATACTTTTTATGCACTTTTTCTGCCATAGATCTATGCTAATCTATTGCATATGGGACCCTTATTGAACTTTATTATTTTCTTTCCTTTTTTCCCTCTCTTTACCTGTTGGGCAGACCCGATTTAACCAGTTGCAGCAATAGCTACATATGGACCTGCCTTTAATGGCACCTCTGGCTACCTATTAGCAAGGTCGGTAATAAGCAAATTTGAGGCTTTTTGCCCATGCCTTTGCATCAGAAGGCTGAGCATCGTTATGCACAGACAGCCCTGTTTTATTTATTTTTTATTTTTTTATTTTTTATTTTTTATTTTTTATTATTTATCTCATACTCTCTTATTCTGTGTCGCCTTATGGCCACTAACAAGTTTTCATCAACTTTGCTTCTTATATAGGGTTCCATGATAGCAATTTAGCAGCCACTTCAACTGGTCAGTATCAGCTTATCCTTTACTCTGGATTGAGCATTTATTCTGTTAAAGCACGTTCCTTCACCATCAGGCACCAGTAAGTGAGGTTCTATATCTGACTTATTAGAAGTGTTCGGGGAACCATCTTTATCACTATTTTTTGATTTAATATACTCTCTCTCCATTAGATCATCAGCATATAGCAACACACCTGACTTTGTGATCCCCATCAGGGCTACCATAATCCATCCCGCCCGTTTTGTGGCTTCTTCTCTAAACATAGAGATTACGCCTTTGCGGATGCCCTCTCCTGAGATTTTCCCCTCATTTGTCCCAGGTATGCGTTCTCTCCCGTTCCACATAATTGCGCTTGGACTTCATTGTACACAAACTTCTTTAAAGATCAAATGTATTTTCCCTTATGCTCTTTATTAGAGGCTAGTCATAATTTACATCTTGTAATATGTAATATTTTGTCTATCATCCTGATATGTTAGCTTATTGTACTTTTTTGTATTTACATAGAGAATATATTCAATCGTGGGTTCCCGACGAAGCCCTCTTCTGGGCGAAACTAGTCGAACCCGAAACACGTTTGGACCTCAGAAGATGGTTTGCAGTTTTTCTGCAGTTTTAACACTCTCTCTTCTAATATGAATGTTTTTTAAAATTTTGTATAATGTTTATGTATTTTGTGTATGAATAAATCTTTGTTATTTTTTCAAAAACATTGAATGTGTCTAAGATCCAATATATTTAGAGGCTTGTTCAGACTCATAGATATGTTTATCACCCATCCCTGATGCACTATTAAGAATCCTTAACCCCTATCCCATTTCTTTATGGGTAATCTTTCTAATTCATGCTGTTACATGCTGTTATGCTGACACTCGGCTTACAGAGTGTCCTTACAAGTGAGTGCAACTTTTTATTGCTTGATTAAAAGTATTTTTCTACTGGAGAGCACTAGATTTTTCCCTTTCTTTTTCCATATGATGTTATGATCGGTTTAAGCCATTGGGTCTGGATCTAAGGTGTCATTTCCATCCATTCGTTTCCTATGGGAGCTGGCAGCTGAAGCTCTGATTACACAGATTAACCACTTCCTTACTGGGCATGTAAACCCTCTTCCTGACCAGGTGAAATTTCAGCTTGCGGCACTGCGTCGCTTTAACTGACAATTGCACGGTCGTGCGATATGGCTCCCAAACAAAATTGGCGTCCTTTTTTCCCCACAAATAGAGCTTTCTTTTGGTGGTATTTGGTCACCTCTGCGGTTTTTATTTTTTGCGCTATAAACAAAAAAGCACGCCAATTTTGAAAAAAAATACAATATTTTTTACTTGTTGCTATAAAAAATAGCCCAATTTAAAAAAAAAATAATTCAGTTTAGGCCGATACTTATTCTTCTACATATTTTTGGTAAAAAAAAAAAAAAATTGCAATAAGCGACTGGTTTGCGCAAAAGTTATAGCGCCTACAAAATAAGGGACAGAATTATTATTTTTTATTATTTATTTTTTTACTAGTAATGGCGGCGATCTGCGGTTTTTATTGCAACTGCGACATCATGGCGGACACACATCGGACACTTTTGACACATTTTTGGCACCATTCACATTTATACTGCAATCAGTGCTATAAATATGCACTAATTACTGTATAAATGTGACTGGCAGGGAAGGGGTTAACACTAGGGGGTGAGGAAGGGGTTAATGTGTATCCTGCATTGTGTTCTAACTGTGGGGGGAGGGGGGGGTGACTGGGGGGGGTGACCGATCTGTGTCCCTATGTACTAGGAACACAGATCGGTCTGCTCTCTCCCTGACAGGACGTTGTCATTGTGAGAGCCGGCAATGAGAGATGATCTCATATGTTTACATATGAGATCATCTCTCATTCGCTGCACAGATCGCCTCGCAAACGGCCACTCTGATTGGCCGTTCGCGGCGATCTGTGATTGGCTGTGTCCGAGGGACACGGCCAGTACACAAGTTCCCCGCTGCACGCTCTGGAGCGCGCGCTTGGAACAAAGAAAGGGGCTGCCGTGAAAACATGGCAGCCCGGAGAATTAGAACCACCCTGCGGCCGCATATAGTCGTACGGCCGTAGGGAAGTGGTTAAGCTTTGAGATCCATACGGGTCAAAGTAATGAGGTGAGAGTCCATCTGTCACTGGTGGAGGATATCTTTTGGTGTCATCTTTTTCACTTCCATTCTGGAATCCTTTGTCTGCTGGGTCTTGCTGCGGATTGATTGATTTATGGACTTTTTTTCACACATGGACCTTATTATCACGATTATTTATTTTCTATGCACTTTTTAGTTTATGTACTGGTCACAGTATTTATATTTGTTTATATTTGCGCTGCACTTTTTCTATATATATTTGCTATTGGGATTTTTTATGAATTATCTCCAGTGCTGGCTTGCATAGTTTAGGTTCTAGTTTAATAATATATTTTCCAGCGCTGAATATCTTTTTCACTTGTAAATGGATAGAAAACTGTCTAAGCCCAGTTTCACACTGGGCTGCGGGACTCGCACAATTTCACACCCGCCTGTCAGTCCCGATTTCGACTGTGACTACAGAGACATCTGTGCAGGTTGTCAATGTAAATTGCGGGCCGAAATGGCAAAAAAGTAGTACAGAAACTACTTTTTGAAATTGTTGCAGCGGAGATACGGCATAACACAGATTAGGACGGTGCCATTTCCGGCAAATGCCGTTGTTTTGACATGCGATTTGACATGTCAAATCGCATGTCAAAACACACCAGTGTGAACCAGGGCTAAAATACAGAATTCAGAGAGTAGTGGTTAATGAGTCTTACTCTGAATGGTCTAAGGTTATCAGTGGTGCACCCCAAGGTTCAGTGTTGGGACCTTTTACTTTTTAATACTTTTAAATGATATAGGGTCTGGGATTAAACGCACCATTTAAGTCTTTCCCGGTGACACCAAGCTATGTAGTGGAATAACATCCTTACAGGATATCTCCAACTTACAAGACAACCTCAATGTACTTAATTGAGCGATTATGTGGCAAATGAGGTTTAATGTTGATAAATGTAAAGTTATGCAATTGGGAGGCTAAGAATATGCATGCATTATACATACTAAGGGGAGCACAACTTGGAAAATCAATGGTGGAGAAGGATCTGGGGGTTTTGGTAGATCATAAGCTTAATAATAGCATGCAATGCCAAACTGAATTTTCCAAAGCGAGCAAAGTCCTTTCTTGTATTAAGGGAGGTATGGACTCCAGAGAGAGAGAGAGAGAGAGAGAGATAATGTCACCCCTGTACAAATCATTAGTAAGACCTTATTGGGAATTTGCAGTTCAGCCTTTGGGTACCAGTTCTCCAAAAGGATATCGGGGGAACTGGAGAAAGTGCAGAGAAGGGTAACCAAACTGATAAGAGGCATGGAGGAGCTCAGCTATGAGGAAAGATTAGAGGAACTGAATGTATTCTCTCTTGAGAAGAGGAGATTAAGGGGAATATGATCAACATGTATAAATATACTGTATAAGGAGTCCATATATTGAACTTAATGTTGAGTTATTCACTTTAGGTCATCACAGAGGACAAGGGGGAACTCTTTATGTCTATAGAAAAAGAGATTTCATCTCCAAATATGGAAAGTTTTTTTCACAGTAAGAGCTGTGAAAATGTGGAATAGACTCCCTCAAAAGCTGGTTCTGGCCAATTCAGTAGATTACTCTAAAAAAGGTCTGGATTCTTTCCCAAATGTACATAATATAACTGGGTACTAACAGTTATAGGTAAAGTTGATCCAGGGAATATCCGATTGCCTCTCTGGGGATCAGGAAGGATTTTTTTGTCTTGCTGTAGCAAATCGAATCATGCTTTGTTGGGGTTTTTCACCTTCCTTTGGATTTTTTTTTCTTTTTTTTTTTATCGGTTTATTTTTTTTATTTATGTTTACATATGTATGTATGTAACTTTACAAGACAAAAAAAGTGAAGCCAAATTGAACATTCCCTGATTCACCAAGCATATTTATTAACCACTTGCTTACTGGGCACATATACCCCCCTCCTGCCCAGGTGAAATTTCAGCTTCTGGCACTGCGTCGCTTTAACTGACAATTGCGCGGTCGTGCGACATGGCTTCCAAACAAAATTGACGTCTTTTTTTCCCCACAAGTAGAGCTTTCTTTTGGTGGTATTTGATCGCCTGTGCGGTTTTTATTTTTTGCGCTATAAACAAAAAAGAGCGACAATTTTGAAAAAAAAAAAATACAATATTTTTTACTTGTTGCTATAATAAATATCCCAATTTAAAAAAAAACAACACATTTTTTTTTTCTCAGTTTAGGGCGATACGTATTCTTCTACATATTTTTGGTAAAAAAATAAAAATCGCAATAAGCCACTGGTTTGCGCAAAAGTTATAGGGCCAGATTCACGTACATCTGCGCATTATTGGACCGGCGTAGCGCACCGCCTTTACGTTAGACTTGTGCAATGTAGCCGCGCAATCACCCTATTCTCGTCGCTTTTACGCAGAAATTAGCGCCTGCGTAACGTTATTTCTGAGGCGCAAGGCGGAGTAATACAAATTGGGAAGGACGTGGGTGTGTTACATTGAAATGAGCCGTGACCCCATGCAAATTAAGGGCCGGCCGGCTCGCGCATGCGCACTTGAAGCAGACCATGTCAGCACCTCTGTGCGCAAGCTCACAACTCGGGAACGGCAGAATCAGTGAAATTGGAAATGGACTAGGGCAAAATCATGAACTACGCAGACAGCATAAATAGACACACACAAACGCACTTCCATTGCAAAAGTACCCTCCCTTTGTTTCCCTTCCCATATAGCAAAGTGCTTTTGTTCCGTTGTTAGTTGCGTTGTGATTTGTATTTGTCAGATTTGTGTACTGTGTGATCTAGTGTTTGTTAGAAGATATTTGAAAGTGATTTTTGCTAAGTGTTTGTGAGAATTTTTGTTTGATAGTTTTCTGTTTGTTTGTTTTCTTGCTTGATTGTTCCTGTTTGTTTTTGTGACTGCTTTTTGCTGAGTGTTTGTGAGAATTTTTGTTTGATAGTTTTCTGTTTGTTTGTTTTCTTGCTTGATTGGTCGTGCTTGTTTTTGTGAGTGATTTTTGTTGAATGGGAGTGATTTTTGGTCAGAGTATGACAGAGAGGAAGAGGAAATTAAATTTTCCTTTGAGGGAGAAACAAATTCTTGCCTGGGCCATTTCCGACTATGGGCGTTTCCTTCACGGCCCGGACAGTGCCAACACCACCCCGGCCAGGAGGAGAGAGATTTTGGACATGATCACTGACCAGGTGAATTCAGCGGGGGGGGGAGACACGGAACCGGTCTGGGATTGATAAAAAGATAAATGACCTCCGGCGTCTGGTCAAAAAGAAACTGGCCAAAATGCTTGCCCATGCCAGGGCCACAGGAGGGGGCCCACCATGCCGTGTTAGGCTGACAGCGGAGGAGCGTGCGGTGGCCCAGACCTTTCATAGGCAAGAAGTGGAGGGCCTGCCCGGCTATGACTCAAGTCATGAAGGCGTGCTGCCAGGTAAGGTTTTTTTTTTCTATCAGGTGTGTAGCATGTGTGGGGGAGGGGGTGAAAGGGAATATGTGGCAAGTGTGTGGATCCTCCAACCTGTGAATGTTTTGTGTCATCCACAGATGTACAGGAGGGTGTTGGGCCATCTGGCCTGACCGCACCATCCCAGGGACAACAGCCTGATGAGGACCCCCCGACAAGGCCGGAGTCCTCGGAGGAGGTTGAAGAGGAGGAGGTTGAGGAGGAGGAGTTTGAGGAGGAGGAGGATGTCATGTCAGCCAGTGGATTGCTGTTTTTGGAGGAGTCTTCCTCTCTGGCTGGCAGCAGCCAGCCCTCCATAAGGGCTAGCCCCTCCCACTCCTCCCCCAACAGGGCTCCTCTCCCAAGGGCCTCCCCTTCATCCCGGGCCACAAGCCTCAGCTGGAGGCAGGAAGTCGTCCCAGAAGACCAGGGGGGTGACCGAGCTTCTGCCCACCAATCTGAGAAGGGACAAGGCCCTTCAGACCCATCATCTGGTACAGGTCAGCCAGACTTTGGGGCGGATGGAGGAGAGCCTGTCCTCCATAAAGGATACGCTTGGGGACCTGGACTGCCACTCCCGGGCTCTTACAAACTGCCTAAACGCACTGCAGACTACAACAGCAGACGTTGGGCAGGATGTGAGGGCCCTCACCCAGGCTATCCAGGCCAACACGACATCACTAAGTGCTGGCCTGAACAGAATTGCCGTGGCCTTGGAGGGCAGGCCGCCAGGTGGGCAGAGACCAGGGGCTGCTCCTCCTTCCCCGGATTACCCCCCCTCCCCATTAGTCTCCCCTGAGGAGCCGGGGCCGTGGCCGTGGGCGCCCCAGGCGTGGCTCACGCCAACGGCATTAATTTGTTTTTCCCCTTTTTTTTGCTGGACATTTTTTTATTTTTTTTGTGATGTAAATGTTTTTGGAATGTGGGGGTGACATTCCTGCCGGCAAAGGGGTGTCACCCTCAGTTTTGGTGAAGAAGGGTTCCTCAAGACCAGGGAGAAGTGATTCCCAGGTCCTTGTGAATGGTGTATGAATGTACAGTGACAAAATTGGAGCAGTGGCGTGGCATTGCTGCTCACAAGCCCGGCATGGTGGGCTTGTGCTAATCCAATTAGATGAGGATGTGATGTGTCTGTGCCGGGGACCACAGTGGTGTGCATGCATGCATTCTCATTGTGCCATGATTAATGTGTGTGTTTAACGTGCAAAGATGCCTAATGTGAGCTGTCTCCTGGCTGCTCTTCCCTCAGTAGACGGGGTAACCTCGGTTAGGGGGGGATTGTTTGGTTCAGGGGTCAGGTCATCACGTTGGTCAATCTGCAGGCCCTTTCTCACTGCAAAGTTGTGCAGAATGCAACATGCACCAATGATCTGGCACACGAAGTTGGGGGAATACAACAGGGTCCCCCCAGACTTATCCAGGCATCGGAAACGTGACTTCAGGAGGCCAAAGGTGCGCTCCACCACTGCACATGTTTGGGCGTGGGCTTCATTGTATCTTTCCTCTCCTGGGGTTTGGGGGTTCCGGATAGGAGTCATGAGATGGGGTCCCAGTGCATATGCAGAGTCACCTGTAAGGGAAAAGACAGGAGGATGTTAGTCATGCATGTGCCCCTTGTGATGTGTGCATCATGGGGGCGGACAGTCATGCCTGCCACCCATGTCACTCATCAACCAGCCAGCTGTCCCCATACACGTTCTGTTCGAATTCCATTCGGATAGGGCTTGTGATTGTATATGTAGCTATCATGGCTGGATCCGGGGGGGTTTGGCACGGACGTGCCATATGAGGCCTTGGGCATCGACTATCACCTGTATGTTGATGGAATGCCAATGCTTCCGATTGCGGTATATGTGCTCTGTCTCATGGGGGGGCTGGAGTGCCACATGTGTGCAATCAATGGCCCCCACGGTGCGTGGGAATCTGGCAATTCTGTAGAAATCTGTCATTGCCTTCAGTCGCAGGTCCTCAGTGGTTGGTTTGATGATTTGGTTGGCCATGCGTCTGCCATGCAGGGACAACCTGGTGCACACATCTGCTCACGGAGGATTGTGACATCCCAGCCACCACTCCACTTGTTCTTTGAAAAGAGCCACTGGCAAGGAAATGGAGTGTTGCCATGACCTTGACCAGTGGCTGCACTGCATGTGAGCGGTGTGTTGGGCTGGTGATGTCATCCTGCAGGGTTATGGTTAATTCCAGGATGGCATGAGGGGAGAATCTGAAGATGCGATACACCTCTGAATCACTCATGCCAAAGAGGTCTATGCGGGTGTGGTATATCCTCTCCCGTGCCCTCCTCTGTGCCCTCCTATTTCTTTGCTCCTCTAAAGTCAGTAGTATAGCTATGAGCGAGGATGTCCCTGGCATGTTGGCATATAGATTGTTGGGCAACACATGTGACTGCTCTGCTCCTCACTAACGGTGTTGCTTTCTCTGACATGTAGACGAATTGTCTAATTTTAGACCACCTTTTATATGGTCTAATTTTAGACAGGCCGTGCAGCTGTTGTGCACAGCGCGTAGCCTGCGCTGCACCAATGTTCTTTTGTGGATCCCCGTAACTCCCTCATTAGCATATTTGAATAGCAAATCAATGGTGTGTCTAGCGCAGTTTTGCGCGGACGGATGCGCCTGTCTAACGAAATTACGCTGGACAAAAAAAAGTAGATTTCTTGCATATCTCGTTTTGGGGATGCGGAGTATCGAAACGCATGTGCAAATTTAGACTTATGCCGCGCACCTCCTGTTACGCCGGCGTAATCGCTCTGTGAATCTGGCCCATAGCGCCTACAAAATAGGGGACAGAATTATTATTTTTTATTATTTTTTTTTACTAGAAATGGCGGCGATCTGCGATTTTATTGGGACTGCGACGTTATGCTGGTCACATCGGACACTTTTGACACATTTTTGGCGCCATTCACATTTATACTGTGATCAGTGCTATAAAAATGCACTGATTACTGTATAAATGTGACTGGCATTGAAGGGGTTAACACTAGGGGGTGAAGATGGGGTTTAATCTATTCCCTACATAGTGTTTTAACTGTGAGGGGAGGGGGGGGTGACTGGGGGAGGTGACCGATATGTGTCCCTATGTACAATGGACACAGATCGGTCTCCTCTCCAGAGACAGGACGCTGTCTTTGTGTAAAACGCGCGCTCTGGAGCGCTCTGGAGCGCGCGCGGGGAACGTGCTAGTGACAGGCCGTCAATTGACCGCCTGTTGGATATTTAGATCCGGGCTGAAGCCGTCATTCGGCTATAGCGCGGATCTCAACAGGTTAAAATACACAAACCTCATAGAATAATGCAATATTTATAAGAAAATCCTAAAGATAAACTGATAACATGAAGAATGCCATTGTTGAGTTCTTCTGAAAACTCCAGTTACCTGGCGTCGTGATGGTAATCTTTCCTCAGTGCCTTGTCAATAGGTAATGATGCATAAAGGGACCTCTGACCTTCCCTATACAATATCCACACTTGTTTTAGGCCAGTGACCTGGCTAGTACTGAAGTCAGTGGGTTAATCGAACAATCAGGCAGCACACCTTTTTAGAAGGTAACAAATGCAATCATTCATTACCCTGTTTTGGGAGAATTGTTTTTTACAGTTTAAGAAGTAAAGTCAGTTTACGTAGTAACGCCACAAAACAGCATCCCCGAAAGCATGAAACTAATTGAATTTAGAAAATAATATTGTGGCTTGGAGCTGAAGTTTTTATTGCTTACTGAATGGTTAAGAGTTAGCTGTTTTTATTGATCTGGTATATAACTTGAACATTTTCATTTTATTATCTGTTCTGAGTGATATTATTTTCTTGCTGCTATCAGTATGTCTTCGGGGTACACATTTCCCGCCAAGTTTAAGGAAAAGTAAAGTACTATATAGCGTTGGTTTATTGAAAACATCTGCAGTGTTCCAGATGAAAGATTATACAGAAAATACTCGATAGTCTCTATACGTCAACTCTGTGATTGTTACTTTAGGAAGGTATTGATGACCGCGCAGTGTCCTGAAATCAGTCAGTTGCGTATATCATGTTCCAGTAGATTGCCTAGCTACAGAGATGAGATACAGCTGTCTTTACCTGACAGCTGTGACACATTCATTTTAGATGTTCCTGAAATTGGATATTCTTTGCTAAAAATACCAATGCGTAATATATATATATATATATATATATATATATATATATATATATATAAAAAAATATATGTTGGTTGATAATATGTTAATCTTTAAAATGTCATGAGGGCAATTATTTCTATCTCTATTATCATCAGAGCTTTTTTTCTCAGAAAATAGCTGCAGGAACTCAACCACGACCCCGTTCAGATTTCACAAACAGTAGAAGGGTCTTAAAGGGGCATTAAATACCAGAATTGCACTAATACAGAGTGCAGAGTTCAGGGGGGTTACACACAGAGTGAAGAGCTGGCACTTGTAAACACAGAAACCAGACTTCTGTGTTTACAAGTGATTGTGGTGAGCAGGCACCAAAGGGTCTAAGCCAAAGGTGGTGGAACTGAGTTCCCCCAAGTTCCCCCCCAAAAAAAAGCCCTGATTATCATTAATAAAAAATATATTGGCAAAGATTGGAAATACATATAGTATAGCATTTAATGCATGGCTCATTTATATATACACACTACTGTGCATTCAGAAGTGTTAATAGTTTTGTTATCAATTACCTAAATGGAAAGTAAATAAACAGAATAATTCCAAATCAAATCATTTTTGGGTGTGACCACCGTTTGCCTTCGAAACGGCATCAATTCTTCTAGGTCCACTTGCACAGAGTTTTGGAGGAACTCGGAAAGTATGTTGTTTCAAACATCTTGGAGAATGAACCACAGATCTTCAGGCAGATACTTATCCATCATGCTATGCCATAAAGGAGGTGTGGACCCAAATTTATTCTGAGGCAGGACAGCGACCCCAAACATGCAGCCAATGTCCTGATAGTGATGGTTTGGCACTGACAGAACCCCGATCTCAAAATTATCAAGTCTGTTTGGGATTACATGAACAGGGATTTGAGGCAGCCTACATCCACAGAAGACCCATGGTTAATTATCCTAGATGTTTGGAACAACCTACCTGCCAAATATTGATAATAGATTTTTTGGGGATTTCTCTTCTTTTCATTTACCTTATATTTTTCTAATTGATTTAAAAAACTTTTTTATCTATTTTATCTTCAACACGTTTGAAAGCATTCCTAATATACAACAATTTTTCACACATTCCTACGACTTTTGCACCGTACTGTAGTTAATATGACCAAATTTAGCAATAACCAGATCTGTGTTATTAAACACAGCATGACCAAGGGCATTTTATTATATTTGCCTTACAAATTAAATTGTGGCCAGAATAGGCCAGGATGTCCAGTCCTGAGATGAACTGCCAAATGGAGTGCTATGAAAAAGCACTGGAGCGTCTGCTCCGCCCACACTCCATCGGTCTAGGATCCCGACATCATCAAGGACACAGCAGGGTCCATAGATAAGCACTGGATGGGAGGATGAAGAAGGAAAGTCCACCATCAGATAGTGGGGGAGCACTGCCTATTAGAGGAGTGGAGGATCAGGTAAGAAAAATTGTTTCTTCTTTCACCTAGACAAAGCAAGCTGTTAAGCCATTCAAGGGATAATTTGATATTTTCTTGGAGTTGTGATTGGTTCATTGGTTATACTTCGGAGATATAAATCAATATGCAAAATTAGAACTCTGGGATTTGTACAGGTGCATACCCTCTAATTTCAGAATCAGTGAGGAAGACCATACTGAAACAAACAGCTATTCCCTACGAAAATAAAAAGGTAGGCATCTCTAACCAAGTTTGCAAAAACATTGCATTATATGTAGATAACTTACAGAGAATTTTATTCTCAACAGAACTGGAGTTATACTTAACCCATTCATGACCAGGATGATACCTACCTAGATGACCAAGCCACATTTAGTAGTGTAAGCATGTGTCTGTTAACATACACATACTTCTATGACTAGTTTGCATACTTAAATTATATTTACACTTGTTTGTAAGGATACATTTTTTTTTATATAAAATACATTAGTACCCTATATACTGTGTGTGAGTACTTCCTCCCAATATAAGGTGCCTAATTCAGGCCCATCTACATTTGGCACAGTTGGCAGGATATGGAATGTGTGCCCATAACTACTCTGTGGACATTCCCCTCAACACAAAGACAAGCTATCCCCTTCCATACAAATCCAAAGGCATGACTCCCAGACAGAGGCTTTTGAGACACTTAAAGAATGGTAAATGGCTACTCCCTTCTGGCATACTGACTATTTTAAGTTCTATTTTAAGCTCTTTAGGGTATACACTAATGGCAGTTGTCAAGGACACTGGACAGTGCTAGTTTAGGAAAAGAATAGAGTAGAATGGTTGATTGCTTATGAACGTAATCCACACAATTATACCCCTTTAAGTTGAAACTTCAAGCATTGGTCTGGGCACAGAAAAGTTTGCTGAGTATCTCATTGGAAGAAATGTGGACATCTTTACTGACAACAACCTGCTAGCCTATCTAGATACTGCTAAGCTGGGAGCCCTGGAAGAGCAGTGGGTTGCAAAGTATTCTAATTCAATGATACCATCCATTATAAGCTGGGTTGCTTGCACAGTAATGTGGGTCCATTATCTTGCTACCCCATGGAAGAGCTGCAAGGATGCATGGAGTAGTGCCTGGAGGAATCTGCAGTTGCTGCTGCTGAAGTAAAACCAGCCAAATAAGAGACTGCAATACAGCGAAGACAGGAGTCCCAGCCAATGGCCGACTATTTGTAACGGAGGTCCCATATTCCGCCTGAAAAACAGACATCTTCCAATTTGTGATTCCACAGTTCACCACCTTGAAAGTCTGCCAAGTCATACATGGCACAGTGGAGCCTTTTGGGGCATATCAGACTGAAGCCCATGTCTGCTGGTACTTCTACTGTCCAGGATTGTCTGATTGGGTAAAGGGGGTTTGCAGGCAATGTCAGAATTGCGTACTTCACAAAGTGCTGCCTGAACCTAAAATTCCCCTTGAGTTCTTCATGCCAGAGCCATTTATAAACTGGTAAGTATGGACTTTCTAACAGTGGCTTAAACCTCCTTGAGATATTGGCATGCCCTGGTATTTGTAGACCATTTCTCCCTACTGGACCCACGTGGTTCAGGCTTTTGATTGATTCTTTCTGACCAGGTCCTCAGCTTCTATTAACTGGTCTTTTCTAAACTATGTTGGTCAAGTGGGATCTGGAAGTCTCACACCACCCCTTAGCATCCACAGGAGAACAGGCTGTGTGGGTGTTTCAATCAGACATTCTTGAGTCTGATTTGGACCCGGGAACAAGAGCACTGGGATTGATGGCTCCAACATTTTGGAGATGTTGTGTTTGCCTATAACACAGGTACACAGAGCAACTTAATATACTCTTTTCTGACATTGAGTCGATGCAGTCTGGTATCCTTGGACGTGTTGTTGCAGATGCCCAATCCAGTACCTCAACACATACCAAATGAATGAGTGCAGGAACATTGACTATACATAATGGAAGCTAAATAAATAATCTAGGAATCACCACCTGCATCTGACATTTGACATGTTGCCTTTAAAGCCAGGGGACTAAGTGCTTGTCAAAAAACATAAATATGAACAGGGTAATAAGCAGGACCCCCTTTGGGAACCTTGCCCTTATAAGGTTAAAGCACATCCTTTCCCAGATTCCCCAGTGTACGATGTAGAAGCTGAAGTTCACGTGGGGCGAAGAGATACCTGCATCTGAATATGTTTTAGTCATGTGTTTTTAGACTGGACCTCTGGAGTGGTCCCTGCCTTCAATAGAAATAAGAGTTACTGATCCCGTAGTTCAACCAGAGCCACTGGAGGAGGATGCTGATAGTGTTGAGGCTGTGTATGAACTGAAATCACTGTAAGGTGCTAAGCAAGTTGACATGTCACCTTGTGGGGCTCCGGTGGACGAGGAACTGATGAAGATGCACAGTCCACCTGTTACAGCAGGGAGTGATGGTGAAGGCCATCATCCTAAGAGGTCCTACCAAAAGGACTAGGAGGCTAAGAAGAAGAATTCCAGGGAAAAAAAAATTCCCATGCAGTGGGGCTGGGGCTGCAATACATGGTTTAACTGCTCATTTTTGCCTAGGGGTGAGGAGAGCGGAGATTTATTTACCTAATCCCCTGATCCTCCAAGTGCAAGACTGGTCCCTGATGCTCCTGCCCCTTCCCCCATGCTAGCACTAGCTGGATGCTGCAGCAAGGACCACAGCCATTCTCAAGAGCTATGAATCAGGATTTATTATGATCACATGAATGCTTAAAGCTGAACTCTAATGCCGCGTACACACGATCATTTTTCGGCATGAAAAAAACAACGTTTTTCAGCATGTCCAAAAAACGAAGTTTTTCCAACTTCATCATTAAAAACGATGTTGCCCACACACCATCGTTTTTGAAAAATGATGAACAAAGCACGGTGACGTACAACACGTATGACAGCACTCTAAAGAGGAAGTTCTATTTGCCTTTGGGCTGCTTTTAGCTGATTCCTTGTTAGTAAAAGAAGATTTGCGCTTTTTTGTCTGTTACAGCGTGATGAATGTGCTTACTCCATTATGAATGGTAGTTTTACCAGAACGAGCGCTCCCGTCTCATAACTTGCTTCTGAGCATGCGTGGGCTTAAAATGTTGTATTAGCACACACCATCATTTTTTACAACCTGTAAAACGACATGAAAAAATGCCTTTTTCAGAAGATGAAAAACGATGTGAAGCTCACACACCATCATTTTAAATGACCTTTTTAAAAACGTCGTTTTTTTTTCATGCCGAAAAATGATCGTGTGTACGCGGCATAAGAAACCCAAAAATGCCCCTTGTAGTGGGGCTGCACCCACAGTGCAAGGGTTAGCTATTCATTTCTGTCTAGGGGCCACAAAAAGCACATTTACTTACCTGATCCTACACTCCCCAGCAGATGGTGCTTTCCTATGATCAGGTAATGGACTGTTCCTCAGCATACCCACATCCAGTGCAGGTCTATGGATCTTGCATTGGTCTTGATGACATCAAAGGACCTTACACTGGCAGAAAGCAGGAGAGAAGAGGCGGCAAGAGAGAGGATCCTATCTAGCAGTGCAGATGGAGCATAGAGGAGAGGAGGATATTATGAGTAAAACTGCATTATTAAGACCCCTAGACATAAACAAGCAGTTAAAACTATCAGTGTGGGTGCAGCCCCACTGGAGTTAAGCTTAAAAAAAAACATTAAAATGGTATTTGGAGCACTTTAGTAAAGTCTTTATATCATCTTTTACTATATATAAAAATACACAGTGATTATTGGCCACTCCAACATAATTTCCTTTTCAGCAACTTTGAAGGGACCCTGTCAATCAAACATTGCAGGTAAAACCATAGAATAATCAAATATTAAAATGTTTTACTTGGAGTGTTTTTGCTTTCTATTAATTATTTTTATTCACTCACAATGTGTCTCTGAACTTGCTAGGAAGTTTGACTACTTCAGGAAGAATTCATTCCCGAACACAACCCCTGTTTTTTTTCTGCACATTGTAATCCCCTGCACTTCTGGGAGTGTCTACTTGCTCCCTGCTGGCCCAATTCCTCTGCCCCTCCACTCAACTTACTTAAACTTTGTTCTAGCTGCTGGGGGAAGAGAGAACAGGAATACTTTGAGCACATGTGTCAAACACAAGACACGGACCACCAGGACATTTCATGTGGACCATGCAGCCAGGGCTTTTTTTCAGCCGAAACGTGGCGGAAATCCATTCTGCCACCTACAGATCTTGCCCTTCTCTCCCTGCTCACTAAGCGTTCCGTGTTTACAAGGACAGCTTTCCTCTTGTCGGCTTGCCGCACTCACATATCCCCGCCTGCACTCATGGTGGGGACAGATGATGATAATGATTTCCCTGAGAGAGAGAGAGGCAGAGCCACCTACACTGCTGGGAGGTACTAGAGCCAGGCTGGGTGGGTGAGATGGGGGTGGGGGGAGATGAGGGCTGTAGATAGGCTCTGATAGGCTTTCCGATTACAGCCCTCAGGCTGTAATAGGCTTCCAAATACTTATCCAGGGACGCACGGGGGGTGCATTCCTTGGATAGGACTGACAGGCGTCTCAACCAATCATATTCACCAGTTCTGATTACCGGTAACCTGATTGGCTGAAGCATCATCGAGGGAGGGAGAAGACATTGAGGGACGGTAGAAGCAGGATGGCCGACCCCAGAAAGGTAAGTGCCAGGCGGGGGGGGGCATTTGATGGCACAGTGGCTGCATTTGATGGCATGGCACAGTGGCGAGAATTGATGGCACAGTGGCGAGAATTGATGGGCACAGTGGCTGCATTTCATGGGCACAGTGGCTGCATTTGATGGGCACAGTAGCTGCATTTCATGGGCACAGTGAAGCTGCAATTGTTTTTTTTTTTTTTTGTTTGTTTGCACCCCCCCCTAAAAATGTTGAGCACCAGCTGCCACTGCGTAGCACATTGCTGAACTCTCTACTTAGTGCACTCCTGAATCCTGCACTCTGTGCGTAGTGTACTTCTGAACCCTTCACTCTGTACGTAACATACTCTTGAACTCTGCATACATAATCTTACAGATACAACTGGCCCATTGAGGGCAACCATAATGCCGATGCGGGCCTCAATGAAATTGAGTTCGACACTTGACACCTGTTTTAGAGCGTCATTTGAGTGACAGCTCTGAGATTGCCAGTGCTGCTGATCTTTGCACAAGCGAGGTTTTTTACTGGTAAATAACCTGGATAAAATACATTAAATGCACATTTAATTTTATGGGAAGCTTGCCAAAATGAATGGTCTGGCATTTATTTTAAGCTGTTACCTTTGGTAATATTAAAGATTCCGAGGTAGGAAAAAAAAAAATGTCTTGGTTCTTTTCACCCTGACACATCTATCTAGGTCTTCAATGAACTGTAAAACACAAGTCCTAATTGTTGAAACTAGGAAAACACTGATAAAAAAACATGCAAATAAAAAAAAAATAGCAACAACAAAAGAACAGCAACAACCTAGGTTGCATTTGTTCGGGAAATTGGATCATGAATTCTTTGAAGAAGAATATGACTGAACACAGGCCAGTATGTGCCTCATGGTAAAAATTACTAGTAATTCTGGACTGTGCTTTGAAGAAGAAATATTGTCTGACATCTAATTCACGCTTGAAACCTTTTGCTTGTATCTCAAGCAAGCAGGCATAGAATTGCATCAGAGGCTTATTGGGATCAGTATGATTTGGGACACATTTCAGCTGGATCACTTTTATGTGACAGCAGCTCAAACATCAATAATATAGCTCAGGCTCTTCAGGTCTTTTATACTTTTACCTGACTTAGTGGCAAAAATGCACAAATAAAAAAGCAACTGCGAGAGAAAAAAACAAACAAAAAACAAACAGCTTTAAACCGGCCACGCTATTTATCTGCTGTATAATAATCTGTTATTTTTTCTTTGTATTTCTTATTTCATTTTAATAGCCTCTGCAGAGTCACGTGTACAGTAATGAACCTATATGAAACACTTTAAATTGCTAACAATGAGGGATGTTGGCAATGACAAAGAATATCATGATGTAATGAATGTATAAATAGGAAAAAAGTAACATGCTGGCTAAGGAGGAGCTCAGGCGTGTTCACAACCCACACATGCAGAGCCCTCCAGGAAGTCGATCCTGCATAGCGCTAATCGCAGGTCGTGAGACATTTTCCCAATTGGCGGCTGCAGAGATTGAGAAATGTCTCACTGCCTGTGATCAGCGCTGTGTAGTGCCGACTTCCTGGAGGGCTCTGCATGTGCGGGCTGCAAACACGCCTGAGCTTATCCTTAATGTTGACACTCTGCTCCTAAAAATAGATCATCATAATAACTGGGAGCAGAGATGTAACAAAAACCACATAGCCTGGTATACAGCCTAAATAGTACATTTATGTCAGGTATGAACATTACCTACCTTCACACATGACAAAGAATCCATCGCTTTCTTGGATCTAAAGATAAGTGTTGATGCACAGACTCTGACGACCAAGACATTTCGAAAGGACACATCGGCAAACTACCTTCTGGGGCAGATAGCTATCATCCGAAGTAGTTGAAAGACGGGATACCAATCGGTCAATTTATTAGGATTAAAAGAAATTGCTCTAACCCAAAAGACTAAAGAGACGAGAGTAAAGCTCTTTATCTCAGATTTAGAGAAAGAGGCTACTCTCATAGACAACTTCGTAGAGCCAAAAGCAAAGCAGGAAACCGTGATCGAAGGGACCTTCTCTCTGGAACCAATGCTAAAAAAGAGACTTCTGTACTTAATCCTGTACGAGTAATTACTCAATTTGGTGTACAATGGAAACCAGCGAGAATGATCCTTCAAAAACATTGGGTAGTACTAACCAACACCCCCGGCTTAGCAGAAATAGTGGGACGAGCACCACTTATGACGGCCAAAAGAGTCAAAAATCTTGGAGATATTTTAGTACACTCTGAGTTCACGAGATCAGTGGAAAGTAACTGGCTCTCAAACTACCCAAGAAGCAAAGGCATGTGGACATTGTCAGCTCTGCCCATATGTGGACAGGACTGATTCTTTCCATGGCTCTAGGAATGAACATAACTACAAAATCAAAGATTTGATCAACTGTGCATCCTCTAGAGCAGGGGTCTCCAAACTACGGCCCTCCAGTTGTTCAAGAACTACAATTCCCATCATGCCTAGTCATGTCTGTAAATGTCAGAGTTTTACAATGCCTCATGGGATGTGTAGTTCTGCAACAACTGAAGGGCCATAGTTTGGAGATCCCTGCTCTAGAGTCATATATATGCTAACATGTCCATGCGGCAAAATATACATTGGTAAAACCAAACGTCAGCTCAGAGTGAGACTTGGAGAACACATGAGGAAAATAAAGGAAAACGATCCTAAAAAGCCTCTGGCTAAACATTTTGCTCTTTTTCATGATGGCAAACTGAAGGGAATGAAATTAAAAGGTATACATTCTCTCAATCTTCCCCTCAGAAGAGGGGATTTTGACCAAATCCTCTTTCAGAAGGAAAAAATGTGGATATATCGCCTTAATTCCCTTATGCCACAAGGTTTGAACAATGAACTCAACTTACAACCCTTCTTACCACTTTGATATGTCCCCACATGATTGACCAACTAATATATATAATTTTATAAATGTGCCCTCCAAGTGTATTTCTCTTTTATTTCTTTGTAGTGGAGTAAAAAAATTTGACTACTCGTCTTACGAAGCAGCTGGTATATGGTCAATTTTTTAGAATATACCCAATCTAAATATATATGTAACCCCGACTAGCCAGCAATAGGGTTAAACCCAGTATTCCTCTTAATCAACGTGTCATCCCTTTCATTTCCTTAATTTGGTATCTTATTGACACTTTATTCCTCCCAGATATTTTGGCTCCGTAGCAAATCAATGTTCATATGTTTACTTTCAAATTTATTAACTATTTATGCATTGACATTGTAAATTGGGTAATGGGTCCCTACCGGTTCTGAATCTTTGAAATTATTGGGTTGTCTGATTTTTGAGTTTAGTTTCTATACCTGTAAATCTATACTTCTTTCCCTTCTTTTCAAATGCTGTACATGACCCACTGTGGTCAATATGGCCAAAAATCGCATATACATGCCCAGTCTGGTATTAGAACCTGTAGTCCGTATATGTCTTGTCTGTTGGTCTGATGTACGATCTTTCCTCCTCCACTGCAATCTCTCTCTTCTCTGTATGTGATCTATAAGATATTCTTTAGTGAAAGTATTGATATATCTTTACTAGGGATGAGCCGAACACCCGCTCGTTCGGTTCGTAATAGAACGTTCGAACAGACCGAACGTTCGCTAGAACAATTAGAACCCCATTGAAGTCTATGGGACTCGAACGTTCAAATTCAAAAGTGCTAATTTTAAAGCCCAATATTTAAGTTATTGTTTGAAAATGTCTTTGAGAACCCGGGTCTTGCCCTTGGGAACATGTATCAATGGATTTTTTTTTCTCTAAAACTGTAGTTTTTTCTGGAGCAGCGATTTTAATGATGCTTAAAGTGAAAAAAAAATTCAAAAACTCCTTTAAATATCGTAACTGCTGGGAGTCTATAGTAGTGGCACATGTTTAGAACTGTCCCTGCACAAAATGAGATTACTCTCAGAAAAAATAAATGTAAAACTGCTTGCGGCTTTAATGTAATGTTTGGTCCCTGCAATATGGATAAAAATCATTGAAAAAAATAGCATGGGTTTCCCCGTCACCACTCACCCCAGGTCATTACAAGACCCAGTGCCGATCCTGACCTCCCTGGGGCCCTAAGCAAAATGACATGGCACATTAAAAATGAGAAGCCGAGGGCGCTGACGACAGTGACATGTCACATTAGGCCGCATACACACGAGGAGACATGTCCCCTGAAACTGGTCCACAGACCAATTTCCGTGGACATGTTGGATCGTGTGTACGGCCTAGCTGACAGGTTTCCAGCGGACAAAAGTTTCTAAGCATGCTTAGAAACTTGTCCGCTGGAAACCTGTCCGTCCGACATGTCCGCTGGTTAGTACATCTAGCCAGCAGACCGAAATCTCGCGCATGCGTCGAATTGATTCGACACATGCGTGGAAGCATTGAACTTCCTGGATTGAGCATGTCGGTGACTTCTACGTCACCGCGTTTTCTGTCCTTGGGGATTTTGGTCTGATGGTGTGTACACACATCAGACCAAAACATCCCAAGAGACATGTCCGATGAAAACGGTCCGCGGACCGTTTTTATCGGACATGTTAACTCGTGTGTACAAGGCCTTAAAGAAAGTTAAGAAGCGGGGGGAGGGGGTGTTGTGCTGTCGGAAATTACTCAGCCAGCGAGTTTAGAAGCAGGGTGAGGGGGCAAAAATGACTTCTCACCAGACGGGGCCTCTAGTGATTTGGGGGGCCCTTCACAGCTTTGCGGGGCCCTAAGCGGCTTTCATAGTGAGCCTATAGGGAGGATCGGCTCTGACAAGACCCTTTGGCCCTATATACTTTGAACAGCAGTATACAGGCGGTGCAAACAAGACAAGGACTGCAAGGACAAAGAGCCACATGCAAAGTATTGCATCAAAAATTGATAATATACACCCCTGTTAAACAGGGGCAGAAAATTTGGGCCTTAGGCACAACACAACCCTGCAACCCCTCACAGATACTGTAATTGGAGTGCAACAAAGAGCCACATGCAAAGTATTGCATCAAAATTTTTTATTAGACTTCCCTGTTAAACAGGGGCAGAAAAATTGGGCCTTAGGCACTGTTAGCGGAGCCCAGAAACAAAAATGTTCTTACTAGCTATCAGCAAGATCAGTGAGGAGGAAAATGATATTCAGTCAGCAGCATAACAGGACAGTCACTCAGCATCAGCATAGGCAGTCTCCAAGGGATCTGACATTTCAAAAAAAATATTCAGTTACATCAGCATCAGGTGCTTGGTAGCTGGTGTTGATCCAAGCCTGATTCATTTTTATGAAGGTCAGTTGATCGACGGAGTCGGTGGAGAGGCGCACCCTGTGATCGGTCACAAAGCCTCCAGCAGCACTGAATGTGCGTTCTGAAAGAACGCTGGATGCAGGGAAGCCAGTAGCTCAATTGCGTACTGTGCAAGCTCTGGCCAGTGATCCATCCTTAAGACCCAGTAAGCCAGATGATTTTTGGAGGGGAAGTGTCCAAGTCTGATCTTGCCCCTAGGTATTCACGTACCATTTAAACCAGACGCTGGCGATGGTTGCTGGAACCGGTCATACCTTGGGGCTGCGGACTAAAAAATTGTCTGAGCGCATCGGTCAGATGGCCACCTTCTCCACTGCTCCTTCTGTGACTCAGCAACACGTTGTCCAGGACCAGGATTTGGTAATCCCCCAGGTTCTGGGAATGCGTTGCACAGACCCTTCTGCAAGGCCTCCCGAAGATGTTTCATCTTTTGCTCCCTCTGCGACGGCAAGATAAGCTCCGCAACCTTACTCTTGTAACATGGATCAAGGAGAGTTGCCAGCCAGTAATGATCCCTCTCCTTGATACTACGAACACAAGGATCCTTACGCAGGCTTTGCAGGATCAGGGAGGCCATGCAGCGTAGGTTGCTGAGGCATTTGGGGCACAGTCCTCTGGGTCACTGAGGACGACAAGATCTGCAGCCAGCAAGTGATATTGTTTGCGCTGTGGTAGCGATGCCTAAAAGGTGATGGGGGATGGGTGAAAGGGGGAGTGAAGCAATGCACTAAGTGGATGCAATGAGTGACAAAAAATATAAAGTATACACATATATAAATGTATAAGGCACAATCCCCTGATGAAGTCACGTGGTGTGACGAATACGCGTTGGGATTGGAGCACTGGACCCTCTGCATAACACCTGACCGACGGTAGACGAGCTCGCTGCTCGTGGATGTATGACCGCCTCAGTTTGTCTTATGTGAGTTTTCATTTTTGCTTTGTTTAATAAACCTTCTTGTTACGGTATTATGCGATGTGCCCTCCTATTTCTTCTTTCCAACATCATCGTCCGAGCATTGGTGGAGCAGCATTTAGATAAGCAGTGGCAGCAGAGCGGCACCTGATGAGCTCGCTGCTCGTGGAGATAGGCACCCCCTTTCACCACTCTGTGTAAGTGCACATCTTTGATTTCAAGCAGAAATCCCCCCAGTGGTGACAGGACTACTCTATGTTGTTTCTTTTTGTACTCTCCCCTCCTATGTACCATCGGTTTTGAGGCTTCCATTCACCAAGAGTTTGATGTCCTGTCTGGCTATATCAGATAGCCTTGAGGTAAGCTGATAGGATCACTAGAGGTGTGGGCTGCACGATTTGGAACCCTCCATTGCATCTTCACCCATTTGGCTGCTGGAACATCTCCTTCTGACCTCACTTCAGATCTCACTTGCTGCACTCAGTTGCATGTTTAAGTTGGACTTTCTTTATATTTAGCTTTGTCCGTAGGACTGAGTTTGATTATGTGTTTCTTTATGTCCACCACATATCACCATATATGATACGGTCACTGTTATTAACTGTCACTTTGTTCACATTGTGCCTTATACATTTATATATGTGTATACTTTATATTTTTTGTCACTCATTGCATCCACTTAGTGCATTGCTTCACTCCCCCTTTCACCCATCCCCCATCACCTTTTAGGCATCGCTACCACAGCGCAAACAATATCACTTGCTGTATACTTTGTTTTTTGTCTATTTGGATAGACCTATCCTTTGTTTGCTGCAGTACACTTCCCTTGCCCCTTTCCCACGGGCCAATCCCCTTTCACCCATTACAGCGCAGGAGTCTCACTTATCACTTAAGATCTGCAGCCACCTCATCCCAGCCACGTAAAAGTCCACGGGTTCCTTGGGACTGTAAGTGATCCCTTGAAGACTGCTGCTGCTGATAATGAGTGCTAGGCTCCACCTCCATGCTGCTGATACAATCATCCTCCTCCTCCTCCACCTCGTCCTCCTCGTCCTCTTCATGTGTGCTAGGTGGGCAAGCAGGCCCACTGTCTGGATAAAGGGGGCCTTGAGAGGTAAGGAAGTCCTCCTCTTCCTCCCTCTGTTCTGCCGCAAGGGCCCTGTGCATTATGTGAATGTGAACATGTGAATAAGAGGGACAGTCTCACTGATGCATGCACTGTCACTGCTCACCATCCTCGTGGCCTACTCAAATGGTGACAGGAGAGTGCATGCATCCCTGATCAAGGCCCACTTGAAAACCAAGCTCCCCTGACCCAGTTCTGCTGCCATATTGGCACAGGTACTCATTGATGGCCCTCTGCTGCGTGTGCAGACGCTGCAGCATGGCCAATGTAGAATTCCATCTGGTGGGCATGTCACAGATTAGGGCAGGTTGTATTCCCTTTGGAGGTCTGTCAGCCGAGCACTGGCATTATATGACCTTCGGAAATGCACACATACTTTCCTGGTCTGCCTCAGGACATCCTGTAAGCCCAGGTACCTGCCCAAGAACCGCTGCACCACCAAATTCAGAACATGAGCAAAACAGGGCACATGGGTCAGTTGTCCCTGTCGCAGGACAGAGAGGAGGTTGGTGTCATTGTCGCTAACCACCATTCCTGGCTTAAGCTGGCATGGCGTCAACCACCGCTGAGCCTGCCCCTGTAGAGCTGACAGAACCTCTGCCCCAGTGTGGCTTCTGTCTCCCAAGCACACCAGCTCTAGCACCGCATGGCATCTCTTGGCCTGCATTCCTGCGTAGCCCCTCATACGCAACGTGCTGAAGAGGATGCACCGTGTCCACCACCAGCGTTGTCTCTAGATGCAGAGCCTGCTTGCACTCGTGAATCTCTGCCTCTCTTTGTTGTCCTTCCAGACATTGTAATGGCCTGCACAGGACACAATCAGTACACACCTCGTACCTTTAGGTACAAACTGGAGAGGACAAGTGCAGTAACACCGAGTATGTTTAGGTGCTATTAAACTGGACAAGTACAGTAACACCGAGTAGGTTTAGGTGCTACTACACAGCACGAGTGTGGTAACAGCAACTAGGTTTAAGTGCTATTAAACTAGACAAGTACAGTAACACAGAGTAGGTTTAGGTGCTACTACACAGCACAAGTGCGGTAACAGCAACTAAGTTTAAGTGCTATTAAACTGGACAAGTACAGTAACACTGAGTAGGTTTGGGTGCTACTACACAGCACAAGTGCGGTAACAGCAACTAGGTTTAGGTGCTATTAAACTGGACATGTACAGTAACACCGAGTAGGTTTAGGTGCTACTACACAGCACACAGGCAATACAACATGTTAGAACACTGCAGCTAGCACAATCTACTGCCTGACAAATAGGAAAAGCTGATCTAGCTAAGCTATACAGTGTATACATATATGTACAACTCCTAGGGATGTATATTTATCCTCTACAAACTGTAAATTAAGCTAAACTGACTAGCCTGCCTGCTCTATCTAGCTATATAAAAAGACAATCTCTCTGTCTCTCTGACCGATCTCTGTTCAGCGCTGGAACACACTACATGAGGCGGCCTTATATAGTGTGGGGCGTGTGCTAGAGCCCTGAGCCATAATTGGCCAAAGCCACCCTGGCTTTGGCCAATTATGGCTCTCCGTTTTTTTGCGCGCTGTGATTGGCCAAGCATGTAGGGTCATAGTGCATGTTTGGCCAATCATCAGCGCACAATGCCACAGTGAATTATGGGCCATTGCGCGTCCCTCAAATTTGGCGCGAATGACCCGTTTTGTTCGTACGAACAGACAATTTTCGAGTCGAAAATACATTTGAATCGAACGCGGAGCTCATCACTAATCTTTACTATATGTTCACATGTGACAAACTATGTTTATTAAAATCCGCACAATATCACTGAAGAAGCCGCTGTCCCAAGAACAAGCATCTATGTTAAACATACACTTTCCTCTTTTATTTCTTTTTCTTCTTCTCTAATTGAAAATCAATAGACGGTATCCAGGGATGGACGCTATAAAGAGGGAATCCCTACTCTACGTCATCACGTCCAGATGAAGCAACGCATTACCTTGCGAAACTAGTTCACGTTATATCCAACTATCCGGCCGCCACACAAACACCATGTTTGTATGATTCCTCCATAGAGACGCCGAACCTTAAGTAGACTAACCACCAGATGGTTCACAGATAAGACACAATCAATGGAGTGGTTCCCTGCAGAGCAAACTATCTGTGCTTCGTCCAGGGATCAATAACAGCTGCATGACCCACTGCTGGATTGGCTTTGTTCATCCCATCCATCCTCCCTGCAGCATTCTAGCAATTATCCGCCCTGTCGGCTTTCGTGTATGAGGCATACCCACAACCACTGAAGTGCATTATAGACACCACACTGAACGTGTCATGAACTTCCACCTGATACCATCTATTGGAAGCAATACAAACCTCAACGGGTGAAAAGCTTGAAACACTTCAGGAGTGGTAACGTACTATATATGAGACTGTGTCTCCTTTGAGATCCTCATTGATTAATTGCTGCACCCTTGGGAATTAGATGATACAAGCCAAGTAAATAGAATCAATATATAATCAATGATTCTTCCCTTTTCACCGATATCTATGAAAAATTATTATCTGCAACTGGAACACATATATTTCATACACCAATTTTAGGTACCCCTCCTTGGCTGCAGCCAATTTTGGTTCTTCCTCTTTTATCTAAACTTTCTCCTTCTCTATAAGTGGCTTGAGCCCCAAGGAGTTCAGGGAGGTGAGCCTATCTCTTTATTACACAGTTAGCTGTTTCTATTTGGGAATTACCAGTAAGAGATAGACACTCTCCCTTAGCCACCTGACTTCGTCCGGACTGTCTTTAAATGTTATTTGTTATGTGTACTGTCCTATCTGTGTATGTTTCTATGTTGACCTGTGCTAGGTCTTGATTGACTCAGGTCCCACAGTAATTGTTTTAAACCCCTATCATATACGTCTTTCCACATATCATGTTTTGCATCATTAAATATTTAAATTTTTGATTATTTCCATAGTCAGTGTGTTCAGATTAATCCCTCTTGTTTTCAGTCCTCTATGATTAAAAAAAAAAAAAATCTTGTACGGGTATGAACATTATACCTGCTGACATTAATCTTAAAGCGGTATTTCACCCTAAATATAAGATCTCCCATGCGATCCAGCATACTGGCGTCAGCGCCAGTATGCTGGTTTTTTTTTTTTTAATCGCACACTTACTGTATTATAGTGGAATTCCTTTTTTGTCCCCCGTGGTGGACGGCGCCAGTATAGCGCGTCACATCTTCCTAAAATACCCGATATGGACTCGGGTAATCTCGGCGAAAATGCGGCGCCTGCGCACAGACCTAGGAGCTGACTGCGCAGGCGCCGTATTTCTCCGAGTCCTACGGCTATGGCGCGTCACGCCCTCCGAAATAGGACTCGGAGAAATACGGCGCCTGCGCAGTCAGCTCCTAGGTCTGTGCGCAGGCGCCGCATTTTCGCCGAGATTACCCGAGTCCATATCGGGTATTTTAGGAAGATGTGACGAGCAATACTACAGCCGTCCACCGCGGGGGACAAAAAAGGAATTCCACTATAATACAGTAAGTGTGCGATTAAAAAAAAAAAAACCCAGCATACTGGCGCTGACGCCAGTATGCTGGATCACATGAGAGATCTTATATTTAGGGTGAACCTCCGCTTTAAGAAGATACCACACCTCCTGTATCGAGATGCGTAGGGGAGGGGACAGGATGATAGGAGAGTCTGAGTGAGGGTAAGGAGGACTTTACCATATCCTAATCTCTGTACATCATTACGGGCCTGTTTTAGAGTGGTGCACTTCCGCACCAACGCTGTGTGAGTACCTCGATTTCTTTATTTAATAAAACTTTAAAAATGTTACTTGCACCATCTAAGTTTTTTCCTATCTTCTATGATCTATACTAAGGAGACCTGGATCCCAGGATTACCCAATAGAACCCAGGTGTGGTTCATAAGCGTGCACAGACCAAGCTTAGCTGCAAGGTGAGGTGAGCGTCCATTACCTTGGGGGAGCACCTGTGTGACAGCACTCTGATACAGCTTTTTGGATCACTCACTGGGCTGTGTGGTTTTATGAACTTGTAAAGCCCTGTACACGCAATCGATTTGTCTGACGGACCGTTTTCATTGGACAAAACGATTGTGTGTGGGCCCCATTGGTGAAAAAAATAGAACATGTTTTAAAGTTTTCCTATGGATAAAAAACGATAGAAAAAATCGATCGTCTGTGTGGAAGTCCATCGGTCAAAAATCCACGCATGCTCAGAATTAAGTCGACGCATGCTCGGAAGCATTGAACTTAATTTTTCTCGGCATGTTGTAGTGTTGTACGTCACCGCATTGGACAAGGTCGGATTTTTGACCGATGGTGTGTAGGCAAGACTGATGAAAGTCAGCTTCATCGGATATCCGACGAAAAAATCCATCATATTAGATTCCATCAGATATTCGATCATGCCTACAAGGCTTAAACCGGTTGTAAAAGGAAATGTTTTATATATTTAAAATAACAAACATGTCATACTTACCTCCACTGTGCAGTTTGTTTTCTGGGGTCCCTCGGTGGCTGTCTCTGGTCCTTCCCGCAATTACTGACCACAGTCATGCGAGAGCTCACATGGTGGTGAGTAATTGCGGGCGTGCAACGTTACTGGATGGAATTGACACTTTAGACAGGTTAGGTAAGTAAAACAGGGGCTGGGAGGGGGGACAGCAACATCAGATGTTTTTTCACCTTACCTTCACCTTTTTTCCATTAAGGTGAATTTTTTTTTTTCATTTACAACTCCTTTAATACGTATCATTCCAGGAATGCTGCTATTTGAATATCACATGCACTGAAGCACTTTGGAGTATTCATTATATGCACTGGAGCACTTAACCTCCCTGGCGGTATGATTCTTTCAGATTTTAGGTGCTGAAAGCGGTACCATTATTTGCAAGGAAATTTGGCGTTTTATACTGTAGGCTTGTAATTCTTAGGAATAACTCACTTAAATCTGACCAAACAAGAGTCTAATAAACATCCCGGGTATGACATTTTTTTTAAAACAAAATTATAAATTATAATATAATAAATAATTATAAATAATTATAACAAAAAATAATAATATAATTATAATAAAAATTATTCAATAATGTAATCAAATCAAAATCACTGAAATTTGCTCAGTTGCAGAATTGTCGCTTACATTATTTTTTTTTTATGTCGAATTTCCCCACAAATCGTTATCGCTCAAGTCTGCAAGTGATTCTAATTTATTATAGCTGTTTTTTAGCTTCTCTAAAACCATTTTTGACATAAAGGGACACTTTTGGTTGCTATGGACAATCTACAGTTTGCAGGCAGAAAGAACAGTTTTTATTATATAAAAGAACATGTAGTGCACTGGACAGACCACTAGGGACAAAGGGGTGTGTATTTTTTACATACAGTATTGTAATCTATAAGATTACAGTGCACTGTATGTAATGTGTTTGTTTACATTTTTGAATATGGCTCCGTTCTCCGCCCCCGTGCGTCGTAACGTCGCAGGGAACGGAGATCGGCGGCACACGGGGACACTGTGAATCGAGCGAGCACCCACTCGCTCACACAGCGTGGATGCATCGCTGGATCCAGGAACAAGGTAAGTAAACCCTGCCTGGGGATTCAGCGAGGCGAGCCTGAGTCTGACTCGGGGTTACCGATCGTAGCACAGAAATCTAACCCCGAGTCAGACTCGGGAATACCGCCAGGGGGGTTAAAGAATATTTATACAAGGACTTTTGTGTCAATATATATTCATTCTTTAGGATTTATTGTTTATCACCATTTTTTGATATTTATGCATGTTTTACACTGTGTTGCACGCTTTTGCGATTTGCACTGTGTCGCATGATTATGCGATTTGCACTGTACATTTAATTTTCTGGTATTTTTATCATTTTGTATCACTTACTGGACACTCACCAGTTTTTTGTAGTGGTGTGTGGACTACTAAGTTTCTCAGCGCTGCATTTTGTTCATTTAATTTGGCACAAATTTACGAGAGGTTTCACGCTAGCAGCTTTATTTATATTGATTACATTTAAGCCTATAGGAGTTGTGGCTCGCAGGACTATTGCTATTTTATATAGAAATAAATACTTTACTTTTATTTCCTGGTCCTGACACTTGTACAGCTGATTGAACTGCAGGCCCTGGCAGAAAAGCTTCTACTTGCAATAATCACACAGAGATTTTGTCATGACTGTCTTTATGACAAAATTGTTTCAGGGCATGGAAAGCCTCAGCGTGGCATTATTATATATGTATACGCCACTGTAAGTATAACAAAGAATTGTGCAAACCTCCAGACATTTAGCTCGAGAGCAGAGCAGCATCTGGAGACCATCTGATCTTTAAGGCATAGAAGCAGTTGAAACCATTGTGTTTATTCCACTGTTCATTGAAAAATATGTTGTAATAATGTCTTACTATTTAAATGGATATACAGGTACTCCATGTTTATTTATTAGCATTACATTTTGTGTTAATTTATTAGCTGTGTCTATAAGGAAAGCATATCCAACACCTGGACAGCCAGCTCTGGTCCTCCCCAAGGATTTGGGCTCTCCACACTGCTTGTTTCCCTCTATAGTTACTAATGGCTGCATCTCTGGGAATTTGTATGTTAAGGTGGTAAAATATCCAGATGACAGAACTGTCGTTGGTCTCACTCAAGATGGCGACAAGACAGCATACAGGTGTGTGTCCCTGTGGTGCAAACTTGGAGCTTAAAGCAACCAAGATAATTGTAGGTTTCAAGAGAAGTCCCACAACACTGCCTTCCCTCACCATATTCAACAGTACTGTGTTGACTGTAAAGACCTTCAGATCTCTGGTATCTATAATTTTCCAGGACTTGAACTGACATTCAACAGTGACACAATACTCAAAAAAGCTTGTACTTCCTGCATCTGCTCAGGAAGATCAACTTGCCTCAAGATCTGCTAATACAATTTTACAATGTAGTATTAAAATCTATAACATTAGCCCACAAACAAAATACTAGACATGTGCAGACTGGAATATTTTGTTTCGTTTTTTCGTTTTCGTTTGGAAAATACATTTATTTAGTTACTCCCGAAAATCGTTTTGATTTATGTCGTTTTCGTCGGGAAAGTTTTCGTCCGGAAACAAAGATTTTCGATGATTTGTCGAATTTTCGTCGTTCAATTCGACAAAGCATCGAAAATTGTCGTTCTGAATACAGTGAATAGGTAGAAATTTAATGACGAAAATTCAACGATTTTCGATGCTTTGTCGAATTTCCGTCGTTCAATTCGACAAAGCATCGAAAATCGTTGTTCTGAATACAGTGAATAGGTAGGAATTGAACGACGAAAATTCGACAAAGCATCAAAAATCGTCTAATTTTCCTCGTTCAATTTCTACCTATTCACTGTATTCAGAACGACGATTTTCGATGCTTTGTCGAATTGAACGACGGAAATTCGACAAAGCATCGAAAATCGTCGGATCTGAACGAAAACGAAAATAAAGCATTTTTTATGTCGGATCTTTCGGTTTTCGTTTCTTGCGCTTTCGTTTTCGTTCGTTAAAATGATAACGAAAATACCAGATTTTCGGACGAAAATGCATTCTAACGAAAACGAATGCACATGTCTACAAAATACCAACAGACTATAGCAGACAGTAAGGTCTGTAAAAATCATTGATGCTGATCTGCCCAGAATCCAGGATTTATACACCTCACAAGTCTGGAAATGGGCAGAGAAGATCACTGCAGACCCCTCACATCCTGGACTTTATCTGTTTCAATTGCTACACCCTGGTAAATGTTACAGATTACTGTACACAAGGACAACCAGGCCTATTAACAATACCTTTTCCCAAGATACAGTATCTTTGTATGTAACAAAAAAAAATATGTAGGAGAGGGGTCCTATACCTCTATATACTGTACTGTTGCCTTATGAGAAATATTATGTCTAATCGCCATTAGCAACTGGGAATAATTGTACATATATATATATATATATATATAATATACGATAATGGTAGATGTGTAGTGTGTAAGAAATGGTTCCTGTAAAGGGTTAACTGGGCCCACAGTCTAGCTTGTAAATATCTATTCAACACCCTCCGTTTGATATGCATGAAGGCAGGTGGACAAGGTGTCACAGAGACGACCAGTCTAGTATACCTTTTTGAGATACAAACAAGCCAGGGAGAAATCACAGCTGGACGGTAGACTATGCGGAGTCGCCGTGATTGGCTTTTCTCGTACATGAATGGTCATTGAAGGGAAGTTAATGAAACTAAGATTTAATTAACCTGTCTTCAAATCTATTCATCTCTAAAACTAATGGTAGCCAATCATAGGGGACACGTGAGCTATAAAATAAGGCGTCTCAGTCAATAGAGGGAAGGGAGAGAAGGTGATGAGCACTCCTGGGCCCAGGACTATTCAGTATTCAAGGTAAATTATCAGAAACATCTCACAAGCACTTACCATATACTTTGTCATAATTTGCTATGTTGATATTTTTAGTGTGATGTACTTACTTTGTATTTGAAAGTAACTTTTACTCCCTTAGTTTAAAGACTGTAAATGTATGCAGTATATTAGATAGACTAATATCTTTTCTCAAATAAAGATGTGTTATGTTAAAGCTTTTGCTCTGGTCAATAGAACTCTTATTTAAACCATATATCATATATGTGAGATATTAAATCGTATATATAGAATTATTATAGGTAACATATATATATATATATATATATATATATATATATATATATATATATATATATATATATATATATATATATATACACACATATACACACACACACACACTTTTTCATATACTTTTTTTATTTTTAATACCTTTTCACACTTTCTATTTTTTGTTTCTGCTAGATTATTCAGATATGTTTGTGTCTCATTCATAGATGTATACTACAGGCTTGCTCCTGATGAGTGGCTAGGGGTCACAAAATGCGTAGACCTATCAACTACCATTTTTAATATTAATCATGGGTCGACCAGATATTTTTTGGATAAGTTGTTTATTCGACATATGACAAATATTTTTATGAATTTTTTCCATCTTATTCAATCTTTTTTATCTATATCTATACTGACTAGGGATGACCGCCAGTGCGAACATGTGAACACCGTTAAAGTGTTTATAAACCCTTACAACACACTTTTTGCTACAGGTAAGCTTATAACAAGGCTTACCTGTTGCTACCCTGGATATCTCCTAAACCTACACAGTTTAGGAGATATCCCCTGTATTTGCATGTGCCAATGTAATTGGCAAATGCGCACTGAAGAAACGGCATGTACGTGCCGTTACTTTCAGTGACTGTGCCGTTACCATCACAGTCACAGTCACATCATTGCGGCTCTGGCCAATCACAGTGCCGGAGCCGCCATACCCGGAAGTAACTCTGGGACGACATGTCGCTGGGCGGTGCTGTGTCAGGCACCACAGCGGGGGCTTTGATCCCAGGTGATTATTACATAATGAGCAAGTATGCTATGCCTAACACAGGTTTCCCGTTGCATCAGAGGGGGGTAGGGTCACCAGTACATGTCTCTGGGTAACCCCGGAATTTCCCCTTGCAACGGAGGGGGCGGGGTCACGTGACAGGTGGTCCCACCCTCAGCTAATATTAGCTATATTAGCTCTGTCAGGCTGGAGCAAGTAATTCATCAGGTGCCTCCCATGGAGGAAGGATCGCTTGCATTGTATTCTCACTGGAGATCGAGAATAGATTACATCGCTGGAGACCGTGAATGGATTACATCACTGGAATCTTTTTTTCTTTTTAATAGAGGACTTGTCCCAAGCTGTCTTCTGTGGTTTTTAACATATTGATACTTTTTTTGTGTGAAATGGTAGGGGTACAATGTACCCCGTTACCAATTCACATGGGGGGCTGGAATCTGGAGATCCCCTTTGTTAAAGGGGCTTTCAGATTCCAATTAGCCCCCCGCCCGCAGACCCCCACAATTACCGGGCAAGGGTTGTGAGGATGAGGCCCTTGTCCCAATCAACATGGGGACACCCTCCCTATATTGAGGGCATGTGGCCTGGTACGGTTCAAGAGGGGGGCGCTCTATTGTCCCCCCCTCTTTTTCTGTGGCCTACCTGGTTGCGTGCTTGGATAAGGGTCTGGTATGGATTTTTGGGGGGACCCCTACACCATTTTTAACCCAAAAAATTGGTGCAGGGTCCCCTTAATATCCATACCAGACCTGAAGGGCCTGATTTGAAATTTGGGGGGACCCCCAAGCTTTTTTTTAAATTTTGTTTCAGGGTTCACCGTAATATTCATACCAGACCCAAAGGGCCTGATAATGGACTAAGAGGGGGAACCCATGCCTTATTTTGTAATGACTTTTATCTGTATTGCAGGGACTCGACAATTCATTATTTTATTTTTTTTAACAACAAGGTTGGTCTTTATTGGAGAAAAATATGGCATCTCACAAGGCAGGCATTAAAACATTCAAATACAAATCAGGGGAATTGGGCACATAAGCACCAGGGAGAGAAAAAAAAAAAAGGAAAAACGGACAAGTAAAAAGTCACATAAAGGCTCAGCACAATCAGTACAACAGAGATCAGGTGCAAGGCAAGTTACTACACAAGTTAACTTTTAGTCACAGGAAATCCCACAACGCCACTCCGGGTCCTGGTCGGGGAATCGCCTCCACCAGTAGTACCCAAGAACTACAGTTGTTCCGTCCATGGCAGCCATAGACGATCAAATTTTTGGGGGCAACCCCTATTAATATAGGTCAGCTTGTAGAGGGGCATCACCCTATTTATAGAGGAGTCCCAGGAGTCAACTGTAGGGGAGGAGGGGGACAGCCACTTGAGGAGGATCTCCTTCCTAGCATAAAACAAGACATAGGAGATAAGCAGTTTAGTGTAGCGGGGCCGCTGTTCATCATCCTGGATCCCCAATAGGGCCAATGCAGGTGAGGGCGGGAGAGACAACTGCAGGCGGGCATTAATACTTTCAAAAACTGCGGACCAGAACACAGTCAGGGAGGGGCAGGACCAGAACATGTGTATAAACGTACTATCGGGGGAGTGACACCTGGGGCAGTCAGGGGACCTCTGCGGGTATATCGAGTGCAATCTTTGTGGTGTAAAATAGACCCGATGCATAAATTTAGTATGTATGAGCTTATCCCTAGAGGAGATCAGCAGCCTAGCACCAGCTTCAAAACAGTCCTCCCAGTCCTCTCTATCTAGGTCAGGGATGTCGGCCCGCCACCTTTCCCACAGGACTTCTATCCGAGGCGAGTCCACTCTCAGGAGGGCCGAGTATAGGGTAGAGAGATTTTTTTTAAGGGTCTCCTGCGCTAAAAGAGCCTCAATGGCATCCGCTTCCAGACTTATGGGGAGTGGGAATTGTGCTCTGGCCGCATGCCGCAGCTGGTAGTATCTGAATAACATCATCCCGGGGAGCCCAAACCTATCAGAGAGGACAGCAAATGACAGGAGCGTCCCCCTAGGCATAATATCCCGAAGGGTTTTAATCCCGAATCGCGCCCAGAGGTGCGGGTCAGGCAGCATCCTGAAGTGTGGCAGTGCGGGGTTCCCCCACAACGGACAGAAGGGTGAGTAACAGAGACTACGAGTGAATCTCTTCCTAGCCGCCCCCCAGACTTTTAAGGTCACCCTAGTAGAGGACGGGAGGGAGGGGTAAGCTGCAGCCCCCCTATATACCAGATTACCCAATTCCCGGAAGGACCCCAGAATGGCCGCCTCTAGGCAGGTGGCCGCGTTAGACCTGGATTGTTCGAACCACCATCGTACTGTGACCAGCACGGCCGCCCAGAAGTAGACCCTCAGGTTGGGGGAGGCGAGACCCCCGCCACTCACCGGGAGCTGCAGGGTCGTCTTGGCCAGCCTAGGGATAGCACCCCTCCCGAGAAAAGCGCCTATACAGCTATCCAGGTCTCTGAACAGAGACGCCGGGAGCCAAACGGGACAGTTACGAAAAATATAGGTGAACCTGGGAAGGTAGAGCATTTTTAGGACATTAATACGGCCCAAGAGGTTGAGGGGCAGGTCACGCCAACGCATGCACTGGTCCCTAAGTTTTAAAATTACGGGTTGCAAATTGAGGCGTCTAAAGTCACCAAGGTCCCTCGACACCACAATGCCCAGGTACTTAAATTCCTCCACCCACAGCAGTGGGGTCTGCGTCCCCACTCCCCGGGCCTGAGGATCCAAAGGGAACACTATCGACTTCGACCAGTTTATCCGGACCCCAGAGAAGTGTCCAAATACATCAAATATTTCTAGTGCAGCCTGTAACGACTCCCCAGCATCCTGCAGGTATAGAAGGGTATCGTCTGCATAGAGTGATATTTTCTCCTCCAGGGGGCCGATCCGGAGTCCCCTAACGGTGGCGGACTCCCAGACCCGAATGGCCAGCGGTTCAAGGGCTAGTGCAAATAGGCTGGGTGATAGTGGACAGCCCTGTCTGGTGCCCCTCTGGAGAAGAAAAGTCTCAGATAGGGTGCCATTGGTGCGAAGTCTGGCCCTAGGGGACTCATAGAGCATGCCCAACCAGTGCATGAACTTGGGGCCAAACCCGAACCTCCTAAGCACTTCCCATAGATAGCCCCACTCGACGGAGTCAAATGCTTTCTCCGCGTCGAGCGAGGCAATAACCCTAGTGCCTCCGTTGTCATGGGATGCGCCCAAATTCAGAAACAGCCTACGAATGTTAATGTCCGTGCCCTTCCCCGGCATGAATCCCGTTTGGTCCTGGTGAACCAAATCTCCAATAACAGCCGTCAGCCTGACTGCCAGAATTTTTGCCAACACTTTAGTGTCCGCATTTATCAGAGAAATTGGTCTATACGAGGCACACTCTTCCGGATCCCTACCAGGCTTGGGCACCAACACAACAACCGCTTCCGACATGGAGTCCGGCAAAGACCCCACGGCAGAGAACTGCTTCAGAAGCGAAGTGAATCTGGGGGCCAGCACCTCCTGGTACACTGAGTACAGTTCGACAGGGAACCCATCAGGACCCGGGGCCTTACCCACCTGCATGCTCTGTATTGCCTTCTGGACCTCCTCCAGAGAGACATCCTTCTCTAATTCTGCTATTTTGTCAGGGTCTAGGACCGGGAGCTGCAGCTGATCTAAATAAGCAGTCAGGTCAGATGTACTGTAAGTGACCCTGGAGGCATAGAGGTCGCGATAGAACTGGTAGAACCTGTCGCTGATCTCCTCAGGTGTAGTTAAGAAGCGCCCCTCCGAGTCTCGTATTCTGCCCACATGTGTCGTCGCGAACTGCCCTCTGGCTAGCCAAGCCAGCAGTCTTCCATTCTTGTCCCCGTACTCAAACACCCTCTGAGCCCTGTCCAGCAGTGACTTTTTAGTGACATCAATCCTGAGCAGGGACAAGTCCCGCAGCGTTTGTTGCCATGCGCCATAAGCGGCCTGAGTACGAGTCTGGACATATTCCCGCTCCCTCTCATCAGCCCGCCCCTCCAACTGGCTCAGGGTCCTACCCAACTCCCTCTTCCGCGCCGCTATTCTGGAGATATATTCCCCCCGCAACCAGGTTTTAAAAGCGTCCCATAGCATCAGTGGCCCGGAGGATCCCTCATTAGTAAGCCAGAAATTATAAATAGCCTCAGGAAGTTGTTCCTGGATCTCTGGATCCATTATCCAATACCTGGACAAACGCCACAGTCCCCGACCAGCCACCGGGCCCGCCCGAATCACCACCTTAAGCGGGGCATGATCCGAGATGCCACGAGACAAAACCTCAGTAGACCCCACCGCTTGCAGAAGGGCAGAAGAGGCAAATGCCAGGTCTATCCGAGATAGCGTCCGGTAGGTGGTCGAGAGACACGTGTATTGGGTCTCAGAGGGATGGAAATGACGCCAGAGATCCGTTAGGCTAAACGCCTCCGCCCAGTGAGGAAGGCCAGACGGGGCAGAGGGCCTCCGATTGAGCCTATCCCTCCCCTCAGACATCACCAGATTGAAGTCTCCCACCAGCAGGACCCTGTCAACCCCATACTGCGTGGCCTCCTGCATCAAGGTGTGCAAACATGTAACATCAGCCGGTGGAGGCAAGTATATTCCCACAATAACATAGGGGGCTCCTGAAATCACTGCATGTAACATGACATATCGCCCACCCGGGTCTGTCCTCACTGCCAGCAACTGAAAGGGGAGCGATCTATGCACTAGGATCCCAACCCCCCGTGCATATGAGGAGTAGGAAGCGTGGTAATGGGTTCCCACCCAGGCCCTCTTCAGGCCCAGGATCCGCGCACCCACTAGGTGAGTCTCTTGAAGAATGCAGATCTGGGGATTGTGCCTTTTCAGATAGTTAAACACCAGTGACCTCTTTATAGCAGAATTGAGACCCCTGACATTCCAGGACAGCACGGTAAAACTAGCCATAATCAGAGAGGAGTGCTAACATCAGAGCTGACCACCCCCCCCTCAGCCCGCGCCCACCCTCCTGCACACGTTCACTCACGTTCCACTGCCCCCCGGAAATCAGAGCACAGAGAAGGTGTAGCACCCGGATCACCAAGCGTGTATCCGAGACGTGTATGCCTATACAAAAATAGAGACCAACCGTAAGACCAAGAAAAAAGACATTAAAAACATTAAACAAACCAAACTTGAAGCAGATGGCAACGGCCATCCATACCCCTCCCATCCCACCCCGTGCCTTCCCGAACAGCAGGCGGCACATGGATCCCGTAACTTAGTCCAAAACAGTTATCAGACGCCTGAGGCAAGGTGCACACTCAGGACTCCTACATCAGGGCCACTATGAGCCAGAAAAAAAATAAAATAAAAAAAATAAAATAAAAAAAGGGGGGGGGGGGAAGCAAAAATACAAGACCAAATCTAGTGAGGGGGAGAAGGGGGAACCAGTGACAGACAGTCCATCCGTCAGAGATGCTGGAGAGTACAGGAAAGGAAGTCCTCCTTGGACAGGTTGAGAAGCCTGTTAGGGTATACCTGAGAAATTCACCCAGGCGGGAGACAGGCACAACTGCAGCGATGGAGGGGCTCAACCGCCTGGGTAGTGCACGGAGAACTTGGCACACAGAAGGCAAAAAAAAAAACCAGTCAAAGTCAGGGTCCCTCCAGGCGTTACACCCCCGTTTGCAGTCCCAACATAACATGGTCACATACCTTCCATGACAAACTGGACCATCAGGGGGAGAGGATATAGGAACACTCAAAGTCCAGAGGTTGCTGTGGGGCTCTATGGCGGCAGCGCCTCAAGCCAAGCACTGGCATCCTTGGGACAGGTAAAGATCCGCACCGTTTCTCCGTCCACCACACGCAACTTGGCCGGGAATAGGATGCTGTACCGGATACCCTTGCGCCGGAGATCAGCCTTGACCGCGTCGAATGATCTCCTCTGCCTCTGGGTTTCAATGGTATAATCGGGGAACAACATCAAACGGACGTTACGGTAGTGAACGTCTCCCGCCATCCTCGCCGCCCTCAAAAGCTCGTCCCGATCACGGAAGTTTAGCAGCCGGAGGATTAGCGTGCGGGGGGTAACTCCCTCTGGACCAGGTCTCGGCGGCACTCGGTGAGCCCTCTCCACAGTGAAGTACGGGGAGAGCTGGGCCGCGGGCAGCAAGGAGCGGAGCAGCTCCTCCATGAACACTGTCGGGTCACGACCCTCTACCCCCTCCGGCAGGCCGACGATACGGAGATTATTCCTCCTGCTCCGGTTCTCGGCGTCCTCTGCGCGATATTCCAAAGCTCGGACCTTAGTTTGTAGAGTGCGGATAGATGTCGCGTGGTCAGCCACAGAGTCTTCCACATCGCCCACACGCTGCTCAGCCGCCGTAACCCGGGAGCGGATCTTGTCGATGTCTTGCCTCAGCAGCCCCACATCCAGCTGAACGGCCTCTATTTTGGAGGTGAGGGCAGCTTGGCAGTTGGTAATGGCCGCCATCACCTCAGGAATGCCCGGGGGAGAGACCTCATGCTCCGTCTGCGACGCCATGTTGTGAATGTGCGTCTGCAGAGGCTGCCGACAAGCCGGGCTTGTAGCAACGTCCACCACTTGGGGAAATCTCAGCTTTTTCCCCCGGTTCGAGCTTCGGGAGTGTTTAGGAGGCATTCAGGATCATAAGGGTCCGCAAATTAGCAGATAAGTCCAAGAGCGGATAAAGAAACCGGATTTTTCTCCAGCAGAGCTCTCACCACACGTCCTCTCAGTCCGCCATCCCGGCCACGCCCCGACAATTCATTATAGCCGAGAGTAGTTTTAAATTACTTTTTTTTCCCTTTAGCAATGTCATTTTGTTATAAACACGGGAAACATGCGCTACTTTACCGGCATACTATAGACACCCCCAGGTATGAAATTCAGTAGCTATGTCTCTGTGTAGCTGTAGCTTGGTTTCTTTGTGTGTATAGATTGCATCGGTTGTTACCGAAATGTGGTGAACATTTCATGTTAATTACCCACTTAAGGACCGCCGCATGTACATTTACGTCGGCAGAATGGCACCGACAGGCACATCAACGTATATATACGTTGGTGCCTTGGGGGGATTCGGGGGTCCGACCGGACCCCCCCGTACATGCAGGCTGCAGGAGCGATCCGACAAGAGGGGGCGGCTATTCGTTTTTGTCCGCCCCCTCCAGATCGCTCCCAGCCAATGCGCGCGCCCGCTCGCCCTGTCACAGTGTCACTGAATGCAGTAATCATACATGTATGATTACTGTATTTAGTGTCAGTGTGACAGGCAGTGTGACAGTCAGTTAGTGTTAGGTCCAGGGTAGCCCCCGTACCCCCCCTAATAAAGTTTTAACCCCTTGATCACCGCCCTAGTTAACCCTTTCACTCCCTATTGCCAGCATCACTAAACGATCATTTTTCTGATCGCTGCATTAGTGTCGCTGTTCCAGGTAGGTAGCAAATTTTTTTTTAATTGCATTTTTTTTTACTAAAGACATGTGGCTAAATACATTTTGGCCTAAATGTTTGACTAACATTTAGTTTATTGACTTTTCTTATAACAAAAAGTAAAAAATATTGATTTTTTTTCAAAAATGTCGCTCTATTTTTGTATATAACGCAAAAAATAAAAATCGCAGAGGCGATAAAATACCACCAAAAGAAAGCTCTATTTGTGGGAAGAAAAGGACGCAAATTTTGTTTGGGAGCCACGTCACACGACCACACAATTGTCAGTTAAATCGACGCAGTGCCGAATCGCAAAAAGGGGCAAGGTCCTTTACCTGCATTTTGGTCCGGGTCTTAAGTGGTTACCTAGTAAAACAGCGACGTGTTTATTTTACTATATATATATATATATATATATATATATATATATATATATATATATATATAATGTGACCTGGGGGACAGGAGGTACAAAGCTCCCCGGGATGAGCAGTCTTTCAGGCGCAGATACCAAACCCAGTGAAGTAGTGACAAGCAGTGCAGTGTTTATTTGTGATATATACAGGTCTATATACAGGTGCTGTACAGTGTTCCAGAAAACAAATAGGAACAAAAATATCCAAACAAAAACCTAGCAGTGTTTTGGCACTAAGTATACAATAATTAAAGGTCCTAACTACCAGGCCGAGCAAGCCTACCACTGGTCAGCGTCCACATACGCAGCTTAATAGCTTTTACCAACCTTTTGCTCTCCTAGACAGAAGTTGTCTGAGATTCACAGGACAAGAGCACTGGCTTTCTGTCTCAGGTGAGTTTAAATTGGCCTGGGGGAGAGGACCAAGATCCGAACTGGACCATGGATCAGAGATCCCTGAATGTATATGAGAGGAGCCTGGTAGATGTAAAAAACCCAAACAGGACTTTTCCTGGCTTTCTCTGGGACTCTCTGCTACAATATATGTGTAGCGCTGACATTCTTGTACAGTATATTGATTTGTTTGCATACTTTAATACAACGTCTATGGACATTGCTATGTTTAAGTATTTGGAGCCATCTAGTGACCAAATACTGGTAATGCAGAGAGATGTTTTGTTTCGTTTTTGGTTTCCTTGGTGGCAAAGACACACAGCGATGTGAAAACAATCCCGGTTGTTGGGGAAGTGATCTGAAGGTGCCCGAGACGGTGGCCGGATTGCAGAGACCAAGAGACACTCATCCGAGCATCGGAGGACCAGATAGGTCCAGGTGGCTGAACAGAGCGATTGGCCCAGCTGACGGAGAAGCAAGTTGCAGTCACAGAGCAAAACTTACTACACGGAGCTCCGATCCAGTGGGTGAGCGGGTCACGGCCCACAGTTTAAGTTTCACACGCAGTTAGACTAATATAGAGGCCACAATGGAATTTATAGTTACACAGAGGAGCAGAGCAACTGATATTGAGAAGGCTTGAGGCCTATCTACCGTGACATCTCAAGTAATGTTAAAAAAAATTGTTGCAGTTACACCAGGAGCACTTTCACTTCAATTTAACTCATCAAAAGTGTGGATTACAAATCACAAAGAGGTACTTTAGCTAGCGAAGAAAAGAAGATCCATCAATAAGTACTTTAAGTGAGATCTCACGCATAGCTTATAAAGTAGGGGGAGCTCCCAGGTATAAACCTACATATATGTATACTGTTTTTTAAATTGTTTATGTTGAAATCCATTGTGCTGTCGTCTTACTTTGGGATGACAGCACAATTACTGTAATCATTGGATATTTCACAGTAAAATATATCTCTGGTTATGTATCCAACTGTTGTGGCGTACTGTTTTTCTCCTACCAGGTGCAGTCAGTGGATCCTGGGGTTACAATACAGGTATTTTGTACTGTCTTACATTGTATTGCATTGCATCACAGCTGTGCCAAGGGGGTTAAGGCAAGTTAGTGGGGTTTATTGGTAGACTGAAGGCCCAAATTAAACCAGCAGCTCCTTCGGAGGTCAGTGCTACACATATATATATATATATATATATATATATATATATATATATATAAAACTTTGGGTTAAAGTATATTTCTCCTTAGAATGGGGTATGGCTTATATATTGTACATGGTTATTGGTCTTTGACCCTAATTCGTCAAGCTGCAATATCATTTAGATTAGAACACTTGTGATTAAGGCTCTCCCAGACATTATAGTATGTCATTCTACCATGACATAAGCATCCTTAAAGGGGTTGTAAAGGTTCGTTTTTCATTTTCTAAATAGGTTCCTTTAAGCTAGTGCAATGTTGGTTCACTGACCTTTTCCTTCAATTTCCATTCTAAATGTTTTTTTTCTTTGTTTTCTTTGTATGAATTTCTCACTACCTGCTCCTCCTCAGTAAGGTGTTCAGTAAGCTGTTCTAAATGACTTTCCACCACTCGGATGATGGTGGAAAGCTTACTGAGGAGAAACAGGAAGTGAGAAATTCAAACAAAGAAAACATTTTTAGAAGGGAAATCGAAGGAAAAGGTAAGTGAACCAACAATGCACTAGCTTAAAGGAACCAATTTAGAAAATAAAAGATGAACATTTACAACCACTTTAAGCAATATTCAACGCACATTAACTGTCACTATAGCTTGATGAAACCAGACAATTGTCTTTAAATGGTGATCTTTAAATCATCTTTAAATTGTCGTTAAATTCTTTCGCTTTCAAAGGTGTTTTTTTTAAATAAATGGTCAAAATCAATATTTTACTATATTTCATTGTGAAATACTGTACCTATTGGGACAATGTTATCCATTCATAAATCTGATCTGGTCATTGCACCATTTATTTTTTACTAACTTTGCAGTTATTCAGTCGAAGGAAGCTGAAAAAATTATCTTTCCTCTGTGAAAAACAATTTTTTGCTCATTTTAACGAATAAGCCCCTTAGGTGGTGATTATTACTATCAACTTTCCAAACTCTAATGCCGCATACACACGACCGTTTTTCTTCCTATCCTGCAAAAAAACTGCGTTTTTCTTGATGTGAGTCGTCGTGATTCCTCTCAAGCCTGCCTTGCATACACACATTCATGAAAAAAACGGTTGAGCAAAGCGCGGTGAGGTACAACATGTACGATGGGACTATAAAGGGAGAGTTCCTTTCAAATGGCGCCACCCTTTGGGCTGCATACTTGATTCTGACAACAACAGATTGAGGATCCCCCTATAACTTACAAAGGGTTGCTTTAGGGAAATGCCAACTTCAAATTGGAGATCCACAATAACAACATGAATCGATGTGCAGTTTTAGATGTACCATATTTTTTTTATTTATATCGTTTTTATTGAATATATGAATGACATACCAGAGGAGAGAATAAAAGATGTAATTTTAAAGAACTCACCAAAGCCACAGTCAATTGGAACTACCCATTGTCCTGGTTTTATGCTTTTAACTTCATGACCAACTTGAATTACTTCTCCAACTCCTTCATTGCCACCTACTGCTGGCAAGTGGGGTAAAATTCCATAATTTCCTGCAAAATTTCGAGAATGATTAACTGTCAACAGAAACACTCTCAGGGCAGAACTACTGAAACTCAGAACTGTTATACACTGATGCACTCAATCAATAACCGAGTCAAAGATCAATTGTCAGACAATTTAAGCAAATGAGAGGACACACAGACAGAAAACCAGACTAACTATTAATGAATGTCTGTCTTGTCTGTCTGTTAATATTTCACATAGCCGGTATGACTCTAGTAAGTGCCTACCTTGTAACATGTTAACATCTGCAGGATTAACTGGAGCAGCCAACATCCTGATATGGATATCATCATGTCCAGTGTAGGGAATAGGAATATTTTCTAGCCTGGGGATGAAATAATAATTTTAGCATCATTATTATTATTATACAGGATTTATATAGCACCAACAGTTTGCACAGCACTTTACAACCTTAAGGCAGACAGTACACTTAGGCCTCGTACACACGATAGGTTAAACAGAGGACAAAGGTCTGATGGACCATTTTCATCGGTCAAAACCGATCGTGTGTGGGCCCCATAGGTTATTTAACCTTCGGTTAAAAAAAAAAAGCCAACTTGCTTTAAATTTAACCAATGGATTCCTAACCGATAGGTCAAAACCAATCGTTAGTAGGCACGACCATCGGTTAAAAATCCACGCATGCTCAGAATCAAGTTGACGCATGCTTGGAAGCATTGAACTTTTTCAGCGCGTCGTTGTGTTTTACGTCACTGCGTTCTGACATGATCGTTTTTTTAACCGATGGTGTGCAGGCACATCAGACCATCAGTTAGCTTCATCGGTTAACTGATGACAACGGTCCATCAGACCATTCTCAACGGATGGACTGATCGTGTGTACAAGGCTTTACAATACAAATCAATACAGGAAGAATCAAAGGGCCCTGCTCGTTACAGCTTACAATAACTGTGGGGGATGAGCTGATGGAGAAAATAAAAGTACAGTTGCTAGGTGAGGGTAGGATAGGCTTCTCTGAAGAAAAACATTTTTAGGGATCACTTAAAAGTGGATAGAGTTGGAGATAGTCGGACAGATTGGAGTAGATAATAAGAATGGGAGAGACTTGGGAGAAATCCTGGAGGCAAGTATGGGAGGAAGTGACAAGGGAGCTAGAGAGCAGGAGGTCTTGGGATTAACAAAGAGGATGATTTGGTTGGTATTTTGAGACTAGGTTAGTGATGTAGCTGGGGGCAGAGTTGTGGATGGCTGTGTAAGTTATTGTTAGTATTTTGAATTAAATTCTTTATCATAAAGATTGCTCTAAAAAAAGACAGACCTTTTAGAGTAAAATGGTAATGTGACCAATGAATGCAGGCTGCATGAAAACAGCAAGGGACATTGCTGCCCCCAAAACCTGGAGAGGAGAGGTGATGGGGGCATCCTGTGACGCTTGAGGAGGGTACAGCGGGATAGCTGTGGATAAGCTCAGGGGATACAGTGACTACTGGGAGTCTGGCGAGAGACTGGAGGCCTTACACTGTGTAGCTGTCTACCTATAGAAGTCTCAGAGTCTGCCAATTACCATTGCATCTTCTCAAGGGTGTCCTGGACCTAACACTCTCTCCCCCAGTTCTGTTAAGAGACGATAAATCTCTTGTTTGCATTCAAAAAGTGACTGGCGCCCATCATTCTTCTTGCACTACATACACCAAGCCTGGTAACCCACTCTACAAGGAAGGATGTCAGCTCTCCCTAACCCTTGAGGTCACCATTAGGCCTCTGGGGCCCCCGGGACCTTGCTATGCACATAAACAAGCCAGGAAACTGAAAAATATTTGTGTTATACTGAAATTAATCCCCCAAAGGTAGATTGTAGTGATGAATAAAAGTAGAGAGGAATCACTAAACTGTACATAGGTGAGTCTATTTCAAGCTATCTATTTCAAGTTGATCTATCACAGGTTCTTCAACTATGCCTGGCTAGCCATATGGAGAAAAACTAGTGGGGAGGTAGATGTGTATTTCTGGATGGCCTTTTATTACCTAGTAATGAAGGGACATATATAGGCTACTACAAGTGGTTAAGTGCAGGTTAAAAATACATAATCATAATAATTACAATACAGTAGAAATATGTTTGTTATGTATGAGAAAATCAAAATGTTTTTTTTATAGGTTTATATGGTATTTTTAGCCCTTTTATTAACCAGATAATCATATGAAAGATACATTTGATGTAAACAATGAATATAAGTTAATATTGTAAATATTACTATTGTTTTTCTAAAGTCTAGGAATTGGCTGACTAATTGACAATAATGCACTACTCCTGTTACCGATACCATGTCTCAGCATGCTCATCTACAAATTTCTATAATTAATACAATTACAAAACTAAAACACACAATAATATGCAGTTACTGCAAATACACTACTATTACCCTTTAAGAATGGTTCTTCTTTAAGATCCATTAAATCATAAGGCTCTAATTAATCAAGATGAAAAATATAACTTAATGTCGTATTTGATTTTGTCGATCAAATATATATGGCAATATTAAAATATCACTATTAAATACAATTCTTACAGTGACCTACATTTTGCATAGTATATTGAAGGACATAAGGACTTAAAGCCTGAGATGCAAATGTGATAAAAAGAGATGAAAAATGCATGTGCAGAAAGATATTCAGAGAATGAGATACCTGACAGCAAATATATTTTAGCAGAGAAATTGGATGGATGTATTGAAAGTGCAGTTCTTGCACAATGTAAAAGCAAAATCACTGACACAGTATGGCCTGACAAGCTGGAAAAATAAGTAATGACGGGGCAATCAGTTATCAAGTTGGGAAAAATAATCATTAGTTTGGAAATGAGAAGATTAATGACATGATATACCTAGGAGTCTCAGAAGCGGAAATAGAAAAATCTAACACATGAAATTAAAAGGAATACTTGTTTATGCTTTTAGTACCATGTCTTAATTTCCACTACACCAGGAGTTTTCTGCCCATAATGGTGTGGTTTGTTCATATACTACAATAGATGATGCTATAGTAAATATGAACATATATTTTATAAGTGAAAAAAGTTGACAAAAACAGCACTGATATTTGCCACAGTCGATACTTCTATGTATCAATATTACAACATGTTTTTTGCCACCTTCTTATGTATTTTATTTTGACCTATAAAGCCCTATATACACGATCGGTTTATCCGATGAGAACGGTCCGACGGACCGTTTTCATCGGTTCACCGATGAAGCTGAATGATGGACTGATGTGCCTACACACCATCGGTTCATGAACCGATCGTGTCAGAATGCGGTGACGTAAAACACAACGACTTGATGAAAAAAACAAAGTTGAATGCTTCCAAGCATGCGTCAACTTGATTATGAGCATGCGTGGATTTTTAACCGATGCTCGTGCGTACTAACGATCGGTTTTGACCTTTCGGTTAGCCGTCCATCGGTTCAATTTTAAAGCAAGCCATCTGTTTTTTGGACTGAAGGATAATGGACCGATGGGGCCTACACACGATCGGTTTGGACCGATGAAAACGAACTTCAGTCCGTTTTCATCGGTTTGAACCGATCGTGTGTACGCGGCTTAAGAGTATGATGGTACAAAACACTTAATTTAATTTGGGGTGGAGGCAAGCACTGAAAGTTTATTTTAGCCAGCTTCTGATTTCTTTCAGGCATTCAGAAAGGGAGGGTTTCTGGTGGTCCCCAACATATTCACCTTTAAAAATGAACTTTAGGCTGAAATAAAAAAAAAAAACACAAATTAATGCAGCTCTACATTCAGTTTAAAATTCTGAAACAACTCGTACAACTTGTATAAGTATAGGAATTTGTCCTGATATCAGCCTCCCCTGTACAGTACAGCGTAGACTGCTCAAATCAGTGTTGCCAACCGTCAGTATTTTTACTGGCAGCCAGGAAAAAACAAGCAAAGGTTGCCAGTAAAAAATATGGCTGTGACGTCGGCCGAGACCATCAGAGTGTCTGCTACAGTGCATTTGGGCAGTGCCAGTGGGGAATGGGTGTCTGAGCATGTTGTGTGATGTCATAGTGCAAAGGACCAAAGAGGAGTGGCTGGAGCTACATGTGCAAGTCTGTGGAACAGGAACAAGGCCAGCCAGGAGAGGGGCTGTCAGTGTTGTTTGGACTGGAGTGAACTGAATGGACCACCTGGCGTGGAGAGAGACTGTCGCTGTGACTCAAGAAAGGACGTGTCATGTCGGTGATGTGGCATCATCATCTGTGCTGCTGCACACTGCTGCCAGTGCCACTGTGAGAGTCAACCATCAGTATTTTTACTGGCAGCCAGTAAAAAACTGGAAAAGTTTGCCAGTAAAAAATATGGCTGTAACATCGGCTGAGACCATCAGAGTCTCTGCTACAGTGCGTTCGGGCACTGCCAATGTGGAATGGGTCTAGTTGAGGTGGTGTCTGAGCATGTTGTGTGATGTAATGTTGCAAGGGACCAAAGTGGTGCGGCTGTAGCCACATGTGCAAGTCTGCGGAACAGGAGCAAGGCCAGCTGGGAGAGGGGCTGTCAGTGCTGTTCGGATTGGAGTGAACTGAAGGGACCACCTGGCGTGGAGAGAGACTGACACTGTGACTCAAGAAGAGACGTGTCGTGTCGGTCACATGGCATCATCATCTGTGAGCTGCACACTGCTGCCAGCATCACTGTGAGAGTCAATCAGTATTTTTACTGGCAGCCAGTAAAAAAAGGGAAAAGGTTGCCAGTAAAAGATATGGCTCTGACGACGGCTGAGACCATCAGAGTGTCTGCTACAGTGCGTTTGGGCGGTGCCAGTGGGGTATGTGTCTAGTGGAGGTGGACTTTTGGACTCTTGTTCTGACCGTGGCTCCATACACAACCACGTTCAGTCACTTTAGATACTATAGAAGTCAAGCATCAGCCCCTGAAGAGTGTCTAATACACGAAATGCGTCGGGCTAATATGGATGCTGCTGTATATACCTCATGATGATATTTTCAATTATACTTCATATGTTTTACCAGTTTTTTATATTTTTAACCAATTCGCTAATACTGTTATTGTGACTATTGTACACCTGTATATTTATGTTATGCATTCATCAATCCATGCAGACGATCATATGGCACTCTGCCAGGCACTATTGTACCCCTATTACCTTTACCTCATATGCATAGATCTATGTGTTCCCATATGTGGTAATGTATATTTGAAATGTATGTTTTTCTTTTATTTGCTCTCTGGATGTTGATAAATGTTTTGCAATTGTGACCAATAAATCTGTACTTCTTTTTACTACCCGCACCTTGTCAGCAGCCTCACTCAAAGTCCCAATATCTCCCCACCCATGTATTTTTCATTTACTCTAGTGGAGGTGGTGTCTGAGCATGTTGTGTGATGTCAGGGGCCACCTGGCTTGGAGAGAGATTGTAACTGACTTAGGAAGGGACGTGTCGTGTCGGTAACGTGGCATCATCATCTGTGCTGCTGCAGACTGCTGTCAGTGTCACTGTGAGGCCGCGTACACACGACCGGTTTCCTCGGCAGAATTCAGCAAGAAACGCCATGGGAGACGTATTCTGCCGAGGAAACCGGTCGTGTGTACACTTTTCGACGAGAAAACTGTCGAGGAACTCGTCGAGCCAAAAAGAGAGCATGTTCTCTATTTCCTGGACGGGCAATGGGAAAATTTGGCTCGACAAGTTTTTTGACAGCCGAACAAGGAACTCGACGGGGAAAACGATGTGTTTCGCCCGTCGAGTTTCTCGGTCGTGTGTACACGGCCAGAGAGTCAATTTCATGTGTGTGTGCGCCTGCCCATTCTAATTTACTATAATGAAAATAAAATAGGAAATTCGTTTTTCTTTCCTTTAATATATACCTTAAATCACATTGCAATTGTGTATTGTATTTTTTGTAGCCTAAATACTGAAATTTGCATTTAAAACAAATTTTGGACCTTTTGGAAATGCCAGTAAAAACGTGGCTCTGACAGTAAATTTTGGGTGTCGAGTCAGTAAATTTCATTCTGATAGGTTGGCAACACTGGCTCAAAGGACGGTCAGCACTAGAATCCAGTCTGCTATGTGCACACATTGTAATGGTGAACATGCTGAGAGCAGAGTGAGAGGATGAATGACAATCTATAACAAGCCACAAAAGAAGAAGTGTAAGAACGTGGCCAGAAATGACCGGAATCTTATAATTAAGTGATTTTGTAAAGTGTAGGAGTGACATTACATAAAATAAAATTAAATCAAATACTGAGCTGGGGTTTTAGAAGACTTTAATAAAAGCAGACTTATACCAGCCTCCTCAATTGCTGCCATTTGGGCAGCACGGGATTTCGCTATGTGAGGCAAGCTGGTGTCAAAAAACATTCCCTTAGCCGGGAAAGAGGTGAATTTTAATTACATCTGATTATTAAACAATTCACTATGCATTCTATCAGAGTTAACACTGTTCTGCTACATTGGCTTGTCAAACAGCTCAATATTAGAGAGACTGCTGCCATGAGAGTATATATGTCATAACAATTAGCTAATCTTTCTGAAAAATAGCCAAGTCACGGGTGAAATTGAGGGAATTTTTTCTGCCACTAATTTGACCATACGGTGCACTGTAATAAAAGAGGAATTATCAGATGCCTTTATTCAGTGGTAATTAATGTCACCAACCGTAATCAGGGGAATGACTAAAATAATTGTATTTCTACTAACTAAGCACTAGCGCTCAGTATCATTCACTTTAATTATATGTTTTCGAGTGTAAGTGCAACAAAATCAAATAAATTCTAATTACTTGGGTAATGGGGAAAAGGGCAGCTAATTTTTGAAGCGCCAGTTTTTCTGAAGGATGAACATCTAATTACTAGCAAGGATCAACAAAACTAATCATCATTAGGCAATGCATTCCAGAAAAGAACAGCATGTTCAAGTAAATCAAAGCAACGCAGCTACTATATGTACTGGCCAACACACACCTAATATAAAATGTGCACACATTTTGCTTGAAAATTTACAAAGGAATACAGTTGGATCCTGATTTAAAAATAAAATGACTCCTCATGTCCTCCAAAATAGTATTCAATCCTGTGGAGATTCACAGTATGAAGACACTGTGGTTTTCAAAATGAGGTCATTTAACAATGCCAAGACTGCTATGCACTCAATCTGGAAAAAACTATTGGCAAATGATGTACAGAGGAAATTGAATAAATATTTCTTTGTTTAAGTTACACTAGACTTTCCAAGTAAATCCCTTATTTATCATAAAAAAACAACTTGTTTTCATTTTCCATGGGTAATTGGGCCAGAATATAACAAACACAATTTTTCTTTATCATCCAAAAAGCTTTTAATAACATCCTGATATAAATACTGTATACCAAAGTAATCATTTAGTCATAAGTGAATTTGTCCACAACCTGTTTTGATACCCCAAACGTTAGACCTTCTCAAGCCACGTACACACGATCAGTCCATCCCATGAGAACGGTCTGAAGGACCGTTCTCATCGGTTAACCGATGAAGCTGACTGATGGTCCGTCGCTCCCACACACCATCGGTTAAATAACCGATCGTGTCAGAACGCGGTGACGTAAAACACAACAACGTGCTGAAAAAATGAAGTTCAATGCTTCCAAGCATGCGTCGACTTGATTCTGAGCATGCATGGATTTTTAACCGATGGTCGTGCCTACTAACGATCGGTTTTGACCTATCGGTTAGGAATCCATTGGTTAAATTTAAAGCAAGTTGGCTTTTTTTTAGCCGATGGTTAAATAACCTATGGGGCCCACACACGATCGGTTTTGACCGATGAAAACGGTCCATCATACGAAGCCTCAGGGCCGATCCCAGGCGGGGTGCAACGGGTGCACTGCACCCAGGCGCCAGAGGGGGGGAAGCGCCAAATTGTGAGGAGCATGAGCACCGTTGGTTCCCTCCATCTAGTGTGCAGTGTCTTACACTGCATCACCGGCGCCGCTGTCCCTGGCTGCAGTGGGAAGACCCACTTCAAGGATCTCACTAGGGGCCCCTGCTTCCCTGCACAAACTGGTTGCTAGCCACGAGCCGCTTTGTGTCTAGCAACCAGTGACGTCAGGAGAGAAGGAGAGAGCGGCTCCACAATGCACTGCAGAGGAGGATTTAACTTCCTACTCCTCCCTAGCTCCACCCACTTTGTCCCTGTAATGTTAGGAGTGATGAGCGCCGCGCCCGAGGAACGAGATTCAGAAACTGTGCTGCCTGCCTCCTCTCCCCTCGAGGTGCCTCAGATTCAGAAGAGGTTAGATCGTTTCCATACTTTGTAGGCAGCAGCAGAACAGCCTGACATCGGAGCAGCTGTGTGTGTGTGTAAAGAGAGAAGCTGCAGGCTGTCCCCCCCTCTCCTACTCATGCTGCTGTTCCCAGAACAGCCGCCCATTATGTTTCTTCCTCCTTTTCCTCCTATTGGCCAGGGAAAAAACAAAAAAGAGAAGAGGATTCTGGGAGATGTAGTCCCAATAGCTGTCTGGCTGGCCCTTTGCAACTCTAAGGGGGGGGGGGGCTAGGGGGGAACTGCTGCCCCCAGCATGCCTGAAGGGGAGGGAGAGAAAGCCAGGCTATGAGTGACAGGCTGCATCTGGTGACACTCATTGGTGACAAGTGACAGGCTGCATCTAATGACACTCATTGGTGACAAGTGACAGGCTGTATTTAGTGACACTCATTGGTGACAAGTGACAGCCTGTATCTGGTGACACTCATTGGTGACAAGTGACAGGCTGTATCTGGTGACACTCATTGGTGACAAGTGACAGGCTGTATCTGGTGACACTCATTGGTGACAAGTGACAGGCTGTATCTGGCGACAGGCATGGTGACAAGTGACAGGTTGCATCTGGTGACACTCATTGGTGACAAGTGACAGGCTGTATCTGGCGACAGGCATGGTGACAAGTGACAGGTTGCATCTGGTGACACTCATTGGTGACAAGTGACAGGCTGCATCTGGTGACACTCATTGGTGACAAGTGACAGGCTGTATCTGGTGACAGGCATGGTGACAAGTGACAGGCTGTATCTGGTGACAAGTGACAGGCTGCATCTGGTGACACTCATTGGTGACAAGTGACACTCTGCATCTGGTGACACTTATTGGTGACAAGTGACAGGCTGTATCTGGCGACAGGCATGGTGACAAGTGACAGGCTGCATATGGTGACAAGTGACAGGCTGTATCTGGTGACAAGTGACAGGCTGTATCTGGTGACAAGTGACAGGCTGCATCTGGTGACACTCATTGGTGACAAGTGACACTCTGCATCTGGTGACACTCATTGGTGACAAGTGACAGGCAGCATCTGGTGACACTCATTGGTGACAAGTGACAGGCTGTATCTGGCGACAGGCATGGTGACAAGTGACAGGCTGCATATAGTGACAAGTGACAGGCTGTATCTGGTGACAAGTGACAGGCTGTATCTGACGACAGGCATGGTGACAAGTGACAGGCTGCATATGGTGACAAGTGACAGGCTGCATCTGGCAACAGGCATGGTGACAAGTGACAGGCTGCATCTGGCAACAAGGCATGGTGACAAGTGCCCCTCTCTGTTCACTACCCTCTCTCTCAGCCCCCTCTCTGAGCCCCCCTCTCTCTCAGCCCCTCTCTCACTCAGCCCCTCTCTCACTCAGCCCCCCTGTCTGAGCCCCTCTCTCAGCCCCACCTCTCTGAGCCCCCCTCTCTGTCAGCCCATCTCTCTGTCCACTACCCTCTCGCTGAGCCCCTCTCTCTCTCTCTCAGCCCCCCTCTCTCTCAGCCCCTCTCTCTGAGCCCCTCTCAGCCCCACCTCTCTCTCTCAGCCCCACCTCTCTCTCAGCCCCATCTGTCTCTCAGCCCCCTCTCTGAGCCCTCCTCTCTCTCATCCCCTCTCTCTGTCCACTACCCTCTCTCTCAGCCCCTCTCTCTCTCTCAGCCCCTCTCTGAGCCCCTCCCTCTCAGCCCCTCTCTGTCCACTATGCTCTCTCTGAGCCCCTCTCTCTCTCAGCCCCCTCTCTGAGCCCCTCTCTCTCTCTCAGCCCCCTCTCTGAGCCCCTCTCTCTCTCAGCCCCACCTCTCTCAGCCCCTCTCTCACTCTCAGCCCCACCTCTCTCAGCCCCTCTCTCTGAGCCCCTCTCTCTGTCAACTACCCTCTCGCTGAGCCCCTCTCTCTCTCTCAGCCCCCCTCTCTCTCAGCCCCTCTCTCTCAGCCCCTCTCTCTCAGCCCCCCTCTCTCTCAGCCCCTCTCTCTCTCAGCCCCCCTCTCTCTCAGCCCCCCTCTCTCTCAGCCCCTCTCTCTCTCAGCCCCTCTCTCTCTCTCAGCCCCTCTCTCTGTCAACTACCCTCTCTCTGAGCGCCTCTCTCTCTCAGCCCCCTCTCTAAGCCCCTCTGTCCACTACCCTCTCTTTGAGCCCCTCTCTCTCACTCAGCCCCCTCTCTGTCCACTACTCCCTCTCTGAGCCCTCTCTTCTCTCTTAGCCCCTCTCTCTGTCCACTCCTCTCTCTCAGCCCCACCTCTCTCTCAGCCCCACCCCTCTCTCTGAGCCCCTCCCTATGTACACTACCCTCTCTCTTAGCCCTTCTCTCTCAGCCCCATCTCTGAGCCTCTCTTTCTCTGAGCCCCTCTTTCTATCTGAGACTCTCTCTCTCTCTCTGAGCCCCTCTCTCTCTCACCCTTACCCCCTCTCTCTTTCAGTCTCACCTCTCTCTCTTTCAGCCTCACCTCTCTCTCTTTCAGCCTCACCTCTCTCTCTTTCAGCCTCACCTTTCTCTCTCTCTCTCTCTCTGTGGTGGGCACTAATAGGCTGCATTTGGTGGGCACTGATAAGGCTGCATTTGATGGGCACTGGTGAGGCTGCATTGATCTTTTGCACCATGTCTGCAGTCTCTGACCATCTCTTGTATCATGTTAGAAGTCTCTGACCATCTCCTGTATTATGTCTGGGGGCTCTTTCTAAACAGACTCCCTAACAGAGGCCCTCTCTGTGTCCATTAGAGAGACCCCCCTCCAGGTCCAATTAGAGTACTATGCTTCTCTTCCTGTATTTTGTTTATTGTTAAGAGATCATGGGAGGATCCCAGGGTAACGATGACTCCTTAGGGGAGCATCTCTGTGTTTGAATCGTTGCCTTAGAAACATTTGTAAAGGGGGAGGAGTTAGTAAGGTGACCACGCCCTTGTAGGGGCGCCATAAATATTTCTGCACCCAGGCGCCTGTGACCCTAGGATCGGCCCTGCAAAGCCTTACTGTTATTTCTAGTAATGTACTTGTCCACCCCAATGTTTTAGGTGCTCCTGCCCTCTCTTTGTATTTTAGCATGTCCTGTTGCCATTTCCATAGCAAAAAATAATAAAAATTCAACAGGGAGAGTAAATATTTCTCATGATGCCTAGAACAAGTATGAAGACCCAACAATAGAGTATGAAGATTGCACAAATAGGTTCCCAAAGACATATAATAAATTACCACGTCATTTCATTCTGCAGCTTTTACCAAAACCTGAAATTATACATTTTGGGGTAGACTGATCCTTGATTGACTTTTTTTGTTTCAGAAACTGCTGAGATTTTTTTTAAGGGGTTGTAAAGGAACATTTTCCCTAAATAGCTTCCTTTACCTTAGTACAGTCCTCCTTCCCTTATCTCACCCTTCGATTTTGCTTTTAAATGTCCTTATTTCTTCTGAAAAATCCTCACTTCCTGTTCTTCTGTCTGTAACTACACACCGTAATGCGAGGCTTTCTCCCTGGTGTGGAGAAAGCCTCTTGAGGGGGGAGGGGGCAAGCAGTAGTGTCAGGACACACACTAACACACAGCTCCTTTCTCTATCTGCAAAGTAAAGGGTGTCCTGACACTCCTGCTCGCCCCCTCCTCCCTCAAGAGGCTTTCTCCACACCACACCAGATATTACTTTTTGTAATATCTATCTGTCCTACTGACTTTTAAGAATTTACCATAGTTATGTGTTAGCAGCAGGGCTTTTTTTCAGGGGGAACTTGGGGGAACTCAGTTCCACCCCCTCTGGCTCAGACCCTTTGGTGACTGCTCACCACAATCACTTCTAAAAACAGAAGTCTAGTTTCTGTGTTTACAAGTGACAGCTCTGCACTTTGTGTGTAACCTCCTGAACTCTACACTATGTATGTAATGCAGTGGCGTAACCAGAGTCATGGGCGCCCGGGGCAGATTTTTTTTTCCGCCCCCCCACTTATATAAACATGATATCAGGGCTGCAGTGTGGAGCTCCCTATAAAGCTATGGACCGGGCCGGGTCAACACTCTACTCCAGCGAAGTTCCAACCTCAGCCTGTGGCAGAGGCAGGGTGTGCGCTGGGGAAGACTTGGGACAGGCAGCCTGTCCCAGGTCTTCCCCAGCACACACCCTGCCTCTGCTAAACCATTCTCTCCCTGCATCACATCCCAGCGACACTTACTTGCTTGGCTGAGCGGGAGTCCCTGCAGGCGCCGCCGGACTGCAGAGCGCGTCGCCATCTTGGAGCCTCCGCAGCGCGTGCCAGTGTTATGCCATACAGGGCATCCCCTGTGTCCTTCCAGGCATGCCTGTGCCAGCCGCTGGAAGGTACCGGCGGGGGGCTGTGCGCTCAGTGGAGGAGCCGCTTACTATACTATCCGCAGAGCTGCCGGTCGCTGGCGCCCCCCTCAGCTCAGCGCCCGGGGCAGGCGCACCCCCTGCCCCCCTGGTTGTTACGCCACTGATGTAATGCAATCCTGGTATTTAATGCCCCTTTAAGACTTTTCTACTGTTTGTGAAATCTGAACGGGGTCGTGGTTGAGTTCCTGCACCTATTTTCTGAGAAAAAAAGCTCTGGTTAGCAGCAAGTTGTAAATTTACGTTCTACTTTTTCTACCATATTATTAAAAAATGGGTTTAAAAGAACTGTCCCAAATCCATTGCTGTATTTATGGACTCACAGTTTTACTCAGATCATCTGCTCAGATACATACTTACGGGTCTTATATATATATACTTACTTTAAGACATCAGCATAAGGACCGTGTCTCCGGTAGATAAGAGCCTCACAGGATGTCTGGTAAGACCGCTGTTTAATGATTTTCCAGGCATTGCAATGGCACACAGGGGTTCTTCTAGACAGAAGTGGTCTGAAGACAAGCATTCCTTTCAATGCTCTCTATAGGAAAGCTGCATCCGTTTATACAAAAGGAGAAGCGATGCTTATGTGTTTGCCTGTATTACTGTGTGAATGAAGAACTCTTAAGTGTGGCTTTAAGCACATACTACCGGTAGTAGTACATCATTACTCAAGAATGGTTTCCTTGAAACTGTTGCAATCAGAATTTTGTAAATGTGTTTCCTCACCAAATTCCTCTATAATTATTTAGTCCAAGAATATTTATCATTGTGAAAAAAGTAAGGCAGATAAAATTGAAAATCTCAAAGGCAAAATAATTATTCATAAATAAACATTAGAATAAACTCAAAAACTGTATTGCATTGCAGCTTACTATTTCTTAAATGGCTTTTTTACCTGCTGATAAATCGTTAACACACTTCCAGTCACTCCTCCAATATATTTATTGAGAAGACCGATGTGATTTGACCGAGCAAGAGTCCGATCATGTGTACGTGGCATAGTACACATGATCGGACTCTTGCTCGGTCAAATCACATCGGAATTCCGACGGAATTCGGCCATAAAAAAATAGAACATGTTCTATATCTAAACTAAATGTAAAAAATGATCGTGTGTGGGCTACAACGACGTTAAAAACCTGCGCATGCTCAGAAGCAAGTTATAAGATGGGAGCGCTCGTTCTGGTAAAACTACCATTCATAATGGAGTAAGCATATTCATCACGCTGTAACAGACAGAAAAGCGCAAATCGTTTTTAACACGGAATCAGCTAAAGCAGCCCAAAGGCGTATGGAACTTCCCCTTTATAGTGCCGTCGTATGTGTTGTACGTCACCGCGCTTTGCTAGATCATTTATTTAAAACAATGGTGTGTGGGCAACATCGTTTTAATGATGAAGTTGGAAAAACTTTGGGCCAGATTCACAGAGCCATTACGCCTGTCTAACTGGTGTTAGACTGGAGTAATTTCAAATTACGCGCATTTTTTAGCTAGTCGAAAACCTCAAACCATGAATAGACGGCTGCGGGCTTCAATTCGACTGGATTACATGTTCGTACGCCTTCGGATCTACGCTGCAATAAAACTGCAGCCACTGGGTGGACTTCCCGTCGTTTTCGGCGTCGGGGTATGCAAATGAGCTTTTGCCGGCGATCCCCGAAATTACGATCTTCAATCGCAATCTCTTACGGCACCTTTAGTCATCTTTTTTTTGCGTAACACTATACCAGCCTTTTGCTGCTCTAATATTAGACAGCCCATGTTAAGTATGGCCGTCGTTCCCGCGTTGAATTTCTACATTTTCCGACGTCTTTTATTATTTTTTACGTAAGTCGTCCGGGAATAGGAATGTTCGTAAACGACGCTACTCAAACAACGAATGACGTAATGACGTGAATGCACGGCGGGAAATTTCTGAACGGAGCATGCGCAGTTCGATCGCCGCGGGGACGCGCTTAATTTAAATGCTTAACGCCCCCTAATTGCGTATTTCGATTACGCGGCGAGAAATAGACTGCGCCACCGTAGCGTACGGGCAAAAATCTACCAGAATTCGGTGTAGAGCCTGGTAAAATACGGCAGCGTAGAGTATTTCGATTACGCAGCGCAATATTAAGTGTATGTGAATCTGGCCCTTTGTTTTTTATACATGCTGAAAAACGTAATTTTTTTTCATGCCGAACAATGATCGTGTGTACGCGGCATTAGATGGGGCTACACGCGATCAGAAAATTTCCATCTGAAATTCCGATCATGTGTATGCGGCAATAGGCTGCAGCATTGTCAACCTATGAAGAGGGATGTATTAAATGGACTAGTAGATTTTTGTGGGGTTTTCCTAGGTGAATAACAAATTAAAGACAAACTTGAGTTTTTTCAAGCAGTTACACAGTTTTTTTTACCTTTTTTGATAGACATTTGTACATGTTTATTGAAGTTCATCCAATCCAGCACCAAGGTGAGCTCAGAATGTTCTAAAGAAGACTGCAAACAGACGAGTAAAGGCCTATACACACAATTGGACTTTTTGACAACAACGGTCCGACAGACGTGTTTTATCGGACAATCTGACCGTGTGTATGCTTTATTGGACAATTGTTTTAGGTTTTTCATCGGACAAATGTTCACTGTGAATGCTCTTAAACTTTCTGGCAACAAATGTCCGATGGAGGATAATCCAATCTTGTGTAAACAAGTCCATCGGACTTAAGTCCAAAGTACAAACACGCATGCTCAGAACCAATGTTAAAAGTCAGACAACAATAGCAGAAGTTGCTCAAAGGGTGGCGTTAAAGCGCTGAAAAAAACATGTGATTTGATGAATGTTGTCTAAAAAAGTTGTGCCATGTGTATGCAGAACAAGTTCACGGCCAACGCCCCTTCAGACCGAAATACACAGAAAAGTCAGATGGAAGTCCGATCGTGTGTATAAGGATTAAGGTTGTTTTGTTTCATTTCAGAAGAGACATAGCATTTCTCTCCTGTGGTAAAGAGCCTGCCTGCTCACACTTTAAGGCCTCATTTACACCATGTGCAGAGACGTCAGTTGTTTTGCATGTGTTCAACTATTATTTACGGTGTTGTGTAATTTTTTTTCATGTGCAGAAAACTGCATACACATTGTCTCTGTTGTCTCTGCACCATGTTGTAAACGAGGCCTTAGAAAAAAAGACTGCTGTGCAGCGGCGGTCCAATCATAAGGGGCACATGGTGCCGTCCCCATCCATGCGTCCGGTCCCTGCATGGACGCATGGATTCAAATTTTTTTTTTTAAGCACCAAATTAGAGCCAGAGGCTTGGAGGGTGGCGGGTTTGTGCTGGCCGACCGGGGGGGATTTGTTTTCCGTCCCCCCAAATAAAAAAGCACTGCTGCTGTGGTAATGCTATCGACAGACATCATATATGGCATTGTTAAATTTTCCCCAGTTCCCCTTAAACCAACACAAGGCTATGATTGTTTAACTTCTTGCTGCCCATGTAATTCATATGTGCTGCTATAAAGAGGGTGGGCTTAAATGTCCACATGTTGGACATATGCATGCATTGGCAGAGAACATGCTCACTGTGTGTTAAAGACAGCTCTCAGTACATACTAAGAATCAGGAGCCAGCGGAATTAGCTCTTGATCATGTGACCACTATGACAGCCAGTCACAGAGGTCATTTAACTTGACAATCTTTCAGGGCTGTTCAAACCCTGTTAAATGCATGGTAGGAAGGAGTTAAATTGCAAAGCTAAGCAACTTGGATTAACTATAGTATGAATGTTACTATTGGCAGCCATAAGTCTACATTGAAGTACACAGAAAATGCAACATCATAACTGTTGTTTTAAATGTGAGTGCATATAATTTCAATAAAAATGTTGAGCATTTTATACGTGTATTGCACCATTGGCAATTTTTCTTCTCTTTTGGCTGGAAGCTGAAGTGACGTCCTTGAGATGGTATGATAAACATAGCGTGTTAAGAGGTCCCTGACAACCCATCTACACATTTGGATTGCATCTTTAGAAGAGGCAATTTCCATGGATTACCTTGAGTGGAGAGTTTGGGCACTGTAGACTTATGTAATATATATATATATATACAGTATATATATATATATATACAGTATATATATATATATATATATATATATATATATACACACACACACACATATATATATATATATATATATATATATATATATATATATATATACGTGTATATTATATGGGCACTCATTGAGGTAAACATATAGGGCCAGATTCACAGAGCGATTACGCCGGCGTAACAGGAGATGCGCGGCGTAAGTCTAAATTTCCACATGCGTTTCGATGCTCCGCATCCCCAAAACGAGATCGACTTTTTTTTGTCCGGCGCAATTTCGAAAGACAGGCGCATCCAAAATTGCGCTAGACACACCATTGATTTGCTATTCAAATATGCAAATGAGGGAGTTACAGGGATCCACAAAAGAACGTTGGTGCAGCGCAGGCTACGCGCTGTGCGCAACAGCTGCACGGCCTGTCTAAAATTAGACCATATAAAAGGTGGTATAAAATTACACAATTCGTCTACATGTCAGAGAAAGCAACACTGTTAGTGAGGAGCTGATTAGTCACACGTGTTGCACAACAACCTGTATGCCAACATGCCAGTGGCATACAGGTTCTTTGTTCTTTGCTTTTATAAACATTTTGAGCAGAAATATACATACATATATACATCAATACATAACATACATACAAATTACAAACACGGTCTCACTATCTTTCAATAGCCCTTTAAAACCTTGATGGATATAATAATCTAATCTGATACAAGCCCCTCAGGCCTTGTACACACGAGGGAATGTATCCGGTCGGAAACATCCGACGGATATTTCCCAGCGGATAAGTCAAATTTGTCCGTTGGTCTGATGAGCGTACACACCATCGGACCGAAATCCCAGCGGACCAGAACGCGGGCACGTAAACCACGTACGACGTCACTATAAAGGGGAATGACGAAGCCATCGGCGCCGCCCTCTGTTCCGCTTCTGCTAGTTCCGTGTTAGCGAAGGTTTGGTTAGAGCTGATTCGTGCTTTTCAGTCTCCGCGCTTAACAGGTCGTATTTTCAGGTTCAGTGTGTGCTTGTGGGCTCGTATTTGTCATTCAGTGTCGCCGTACGCGGCGTTTCTGCTTTGCAGTGCCGTCCTGTACGGTCGTATCTGTTTGACGTGCGATCTTTGCAGGTCTTGCTGGATTTGGGGGTGCTTTCTGTTTGAGTGTGTTCTTGACTGACCAGCCGGCCGGTTTGAAGCCATGATGGAGCAGCAGCGCAACTTTTCACGAGTTCGTGCTGTTTATGGGTTTTGTTCTGGAGTCTGTGTGCATTCCAGTGATTTGGACAGGAACAGTAGGAGGAGGAGTTCCTGGGCCAAGAATTGGTTGCGGCAGCGTAATCGATTCTCTCATATGTCTCTGCTTAGGGAGATCCGGGAGAATAATCCTGATGACTTCAGGAACTTTCTCCGTATGACGGACCCCGTTTTCCACCGTCTGCTGGATCTCCTGTCCCCCTATATCACGAGGCAGGACACTGTGATGCGCCAAGCCATTCCGGCTGAGCAGAGGCTTATTGCCACGTTGCGGTAGCTGGCAACTGGGAGGAGCCTGCAGGACCTCAAGTTCTCAACAGGCATCTCTCCCCAGGCGCTTGGGATCATCATACCGGAGACGTGTTCTGCCATCATACAAGTCATGCAGGAGGAGTTTATTAAGGTAAGTTTCCTCCTTTAACATCACAATCTGTGTCTTTAATAATGTTTGCATATTTTTCTCACCTTTTTGTGTTGGTTTTCCTAGTCGCCATGATTGTAATATGCTGTGTGCTTAATGTTCCCTTTTCTCCCCATGCATGTTGTTAAGCTTTCCAGGTTAATGTGGTTTGGCCTACCTGCATATTTTTACCTTCAACACTACTAACCTGCCCAGCATCATCTCCTAGGGACAAAAACACCTTTTTTTTTTTTTTGGTGTCCTGCTCCATTGTAGTTCAACTCCCTCCCCCTAAAAAAGTGTATTGCCCTATCAGCGGGATGTGGAGTCTGATAATAATTGTCTCTAGATTTGTTGCCCTAAATACTCTCTATACACTAATTATTTGAAATGTTAATACCGTGATGTTGCAGAATGTTTTTTTTTTTACTAGTGTTTGCAATGTTGTTTCTGTGCCAAAGTGCTAATTGTTTTTTTGCTTTTGTCCCCACAGTTTCCCTCCACGCCGCAGGAATGGCAGACTGTGGCTGCCCACTTTGCCCAGCGTTGTGATTTTCCAAACTGCGGAGGGGCAATTGATGGGAAGCACGTCCGCATAGTGCCGCCACCTCTTTCGGGCTCGTACTATTATAACTACAAAGGTTTTCATAGTATCGTGTTGATGGCGGTGGTGTCGGCAGACTACGAATTTTTGTATGTGGACGTGGGGAAGAATGGCCGGCTGTCTGATGGGGGAGTGTTCGCGCGGACCGAATTTTACAGGCGTCTACAAACTGGTGGTCTTGAACTGCCACCGGATGAAGACAATGTGGAAGGACTTCCGTTTGTTTTTTTAGCGGACGAGGCTTTTGGACTTGGACCTCACCTCATGCGGCCTTTTCCCCAGAGGACCCTTACCCCGGAGAGGAGAGTCTTCAATTTCCGGCTGGCCAGGGCCCGGAGGGTAGTCGAGAATGCCTTTGGGATACTCGCCAGCCGGTTCCGCCTGTTCCAGACAGCGATACATCTGGCGGAATATAAATTTAACTCTGTTATTTTGGCCTGCTGCATATTGCATAATTTTTTACGCAGGCATTCCCAGACGTACCTACCCAACATCGGTGCTGAGGCAGGACTACCCTCAGATACCCTTCCTGGGCTGGACACTGGTCGCGCTGGCTCGGTCACCCAATCTGCTCGTGAGGTACGCGACAAATATGTTAAGTACTTTATGGGTCGGGGGGCCATAGCTATGCCAGATTAATATTTCTTTATAATTCGGCCCCCAAAATAAAGAAATATTACCAAGAAATAATAAATAATTTGACCATTGGACTTTATACAGTTGTTTGTCATTATTGCTTTTTCTCTTTTTATCTGTCTTCCAGGTTCTGGAACTAGTGCATTTCTTGTGCCCAATTTAGTTAGCAGGTTTTAGTAAATACACACAATTGCACATTCTAGTCACTCTTCTACAAACTGGGTATTGAGGTTAGAAATAAGAAGCCACTGGTGTGTGTGTGTGTTTTTAAAAGGTTTTTTTATTTCTTTTTTATTTACGAAAATCTTTGTGTTTTAATTAGAACACTTGGTTTAGAAAGTATTTATTTATTCAAAAAATATTTAGTGGTTTTGACAAACATATATAACAATCGAACTTACAAAGTTCAACCTTTTATTTGGCATAACAAACCCAGACAACATGGTCTTAGGTCACGCCGGAATCCCCCAAAATTTGAGGATGCACACATGCTGTGTGTGTGATGGGCCAAATGGTGTTTTTTCACATGAGATCCCATGCGAAATGTTCACATGTGCTATCTGCCATCATGGGTGATCAATGTATGTGCTTTGTGGGTGCAACCCCTTTCTGTCACCTACTTGATAAGTAAGGAAGGGGTTGCACCCACAAAGCACATACAATTGATGTCCTGTGATGGCAGATCGCACATGTGAACACACATTGGGGTTTATTTACTAAACAGTGCAAACTCCGGCTTATTTGTGCATATAAGCCAATCAGCTTCTAAATTAAGCTTAGTCAATTAAGACTTTGCATCCAAACATGGAAGATGATTGTTTTATATGGCAAGTGATGCTGCTTTTGCCCCTTATAGCTTTAGTAAATAAACCCGTGTGTGTGTGTGCATCCTCAAATTTTGGTGGATATTAAACGAACATTATACAACATCTTTGAGAGTGGGGTGGTTAGGGGTGAGGGCAGGGGGGGCAGGGGGGGGGCATGGGGGGCAGCTGGGGGGGATAGTCTTCTATATACGTCCCAAAATATCGAGCATGTTTTTTAAGTTTTGGTCCATCACCACCATCCTTTCCCTCATATTGGCCAGATCGGTGCTGCACTCCATTATCTGCTGTATTAGGATTTGTGCACTTGCACGAGAAAAAATAGGAGCGACAGATGTGCTAATCCCATCTTCATCCCCTAAAAATGCCAAAGGAAAAACACAACATTGTAAGTAAGTAAGGTGCAGGCCTATCTACATCTCTTTTTCCCTGCAAAGCTGGGGTGTCACTGACCTGTTGTACTGACAAGTTCAACATCTTCTACAACTTCTCCTTCTTTTTCAACTTCTCCTTCCTCCACAAATCCGCCTTCCTCCTCCAATCCGCCTTCCTCCACCAATCCGCCAAATTCCACCAAACCGCCTTCCTCCATTAATCCACCAAATTCCACCAATCCGCCTTCCTCCACCAATCCGCCTTCCTCCACCAATCCGCCTTCCTCCACCAATCCGCCTTCCTCCACCAATCCGCCTTCCTCCTCTCTCCCTTCCTCCTCTCCTTCTTCCTCCTCTCCTTCTTCATCATCCTCCTGCTCAACATTTTTTTCGGGCCGTTTGGGAGACAGTGTGGGCCTTCCTGACTCCTCATAGCGCTGTCCTCTTCTTTCCCCTAAAAACAACCAAAAAAATAAAAAAAACATCAGCAAACAGATCTTTTTGGAGGGACTAATTTGCAAACATTGCTTAGAAGTGGCGTTACAATTCTAGTTTTGGCCTTATTACAGCACAAACCATGTTCCTTTTTTTTGCTAGCTGACGTCTCCCTAGCTGTGATATAATGAGGCTTTTTGGGGAAGTGACACACATGTCTGGCCTCCTGAATAAGTCTTTTTTGGAGTCCCTTCTCCTAAACTCCAAATTACTATTTTATGTGGGTAGACAGGTTTTCTAAATTACAGATGTCCAAACAGCTGCATATTAAGTTATCTCAGCACTGTGTGAATTACAGAATCCTGATTGCCTTTTTCATTAAACTTATTAGTTTGCACAAACACATCATATTTTCAACATTGTTTCTGAAAACGATGTTTTTCGCCAAATAGCCTCGTCCAGGTGTGATGTTCCTGGACCCGCGGATTGAGGATAAACGATGTGATTGGAACGAGGTTGACTACGATCGTGGCAAGTCGTCGGATTTATATTAGACAAACATTATTAAATTTACAAGGCAGGGTTTAAAAAATACAAGCAGGCCAACGAGGCAGATGGCGAAATATACATGGCAAAACATTTTCGCCAAAAATAGGCACTCCAAAGACATTTTAAAGTACTTACTTTGTTCAATGATTTTTTTTATTTTGCGATACTGCTCTGGCTCGCGCAGTTTTAAGTCGGACCAGCGTTTCCGGAGCTGCTCTTTGGACCTGGTGACCCCAAACATCTCATAAAGTTTCCTTGCTGCCTTATCCATAATTTTTGACTTCCTCCGGTTAGGGGTGCTGTATGGGCCATGCTCACCATCATAGTCCTTCCGTCGCAGGATGGACACCAACTCCACCATCTCTTGTAGAGACATGTTTGTGGCCTTGTAACGTTTTGGCCTGGATCGGGACGTTCCGGCCTGTGTCCCTTCCTGATCCCGATCAGAGGCTAATGTGCGCTCGTGTGACATCGCCATATTTTCCAATCAACGTTGCAGATGGGCGTGGAAAGCAGAAATTGGTACGTCATGGGCGGAGACGAGGGCGGCGTTTCTGGATTGCGTGGGGAATATAATGGAAACGACGTGATTACGTAGTTTACGCGGAGATTACTCGAGCGGAAACGAGGAGAGAGAGAGACGAAGGTAAATGCAAACATCAGATCAGAGGCCTATAATTTGAACAGGCATGGGGGATGGAGCTTTTCTATGTTGTTTGCACCCTTTTTAGGCCACTGTTATTTATGTATTTTGGGGCCCACCATAACATTTAGAGAGTAAAGTGCTTGGACACATCACTTCATCAAGATATATGTAGAGAATGCTCTTTCCTCTTTATTTGTATTTTAGAGTATGCAGTCAGATCATGCCAGTAGTGTTGTGTATTGGTTGGACAGAGATAAGTAGGTAGTGTTTTCTGCCATGAATGCTGAGGGGCATGATAGCTACACATGAACTAGTGCCTTGAGGTGAATGCTAGCATTCATATTCATGGTGGATGTGTTCTTAACTACATGCTACAACTTGCAACATGGACTCTGAATGCCAACTTTTTGGGGGGTACAACAATGCGGCAGAGCAGGCCAGCTATGTAGCAGCATAAGACACTGTGTTTGTATAAAGTAGATGCTCTAAAATGAATGAATGTGCACATATTTTAAGAATGACAAAGCTGAGCCTTTGGAAAGTTGTGCTTTGTGTTTGATTGGCAATTTCTATTCTAGACATTACTATTGAGAAGCGACATTTCTAGAAGCAGCCCAAAAGAATGGATTTGCTCAAAGGAAAGGAGGCAACAATGGAGTTAATAACACGGTATCGGGATATGCCCCTTCTTTGGGACACCAGGCACACCCATTATTTGGACACTGGAAAGAGAGAGGCAGCACTTGATGAGATTGCGACATACCTGCACACTTGGGTGCCAAGTTGCACAGGCGACATGGTGAAGGACAAATTCAGTAACCTCAGGAGAAGCTACAGGAATGTATATAAAAAGCGGAAATATCCAAAATCAGGATCAGCAGCAGCTAAGAAGAAGGAACCCAAGCTCTGGTACTACAAAGAGCTCAGTTTTTTGAATGATGAACTGGATGGCAGGGCTTCGGTTTCAACACTTCCTCCCAGCGGAACTTCCCCGGATCCCAGGAGCCCTGCAGAATCAGAAGCAGGGCTGGCTGACATGGAGCCAGATCTGGCCATCTTCAGTGAGGTCTAGTATTTTCAAAACTAGTTTTGTGCTGCTATTTATTTTGAATTCGTGAGTTGATCTTGTAAACAAAAAACAAACAGGGATGCCAAATGCAGGGGTCAGAAGGACAGTCTGTTTAATTTCAATTAATACTAACTAAAAAAGTCAAGAGAAATAAAATGTGTGTGCTTGATTGTGCCAAAAATTACAACATGTTGCCTTTTTTATACACAGGAAGAAGAGACCAGCCAGGAGGTGGCAGCTCCTGAGGCCCATGTCAGCCAGGCGGAAGGGGTGAGTGGCAGCCAGGAGGAGGCCGGGTCAAGTGAGGTGCAGCAGGTCCCCAGGCCCAGGCTGAGCACAATCAGCCAAGTTCCTCCCCTCCAAATGAGGCCACCAGCTGCAAGGAGGCGCAGAAGGGAGGTGCATGATGAAAGCCTTCAGGTCATCCGGGAGGCTGCCGAAATCATGAGAGCCCCCCTCAACCCCACGGAATGCTATAGTGCATTTGTGGCCAATGAGCTGAACCAAGGGGGGGAGGAGCAAAAAAGCTTGGCCAAGGACATTATAAATCAGGTCCTGGCCAGGATGAAAAGGAACGAGCTGACCAGGGACACTGTGCTGTGGGACCCAGCTTGGCCTGCTCCCCATCATCATCATCCTCCTTCTGCCACATCAGCCCCACCTGCAAGGTTCCGTGGACGGACCCGTGGAAGTTTCGCTGGAAGGAAGTCTGCTAGGAAGTCGAGAAGATGAATCCCTGCCATCCAGTTTATTGTCCAAAAAACTGAGCTCGTTGTAGTAGCACAGCTTGGGTTCCTTTGTTCATGTGCTGCTGATCCTGATTTTTGATATTGATTCCTGAGGTTACTTAATCTGTCCTTCATCATGTTGTAATTCCCAAGTATGCATGTATGTTGCAATCTCATCAAGTGCTGCCGTTCTGGTGATTTCTAATTTATTTTTTGGCCGGAAATAAATGGCTTTTGTATTTACTTTCAAACCTTGTCTATTGTGTTTTATACTGTGGTGAGTAAGCATCAGACATTTGGCAAATAAAATGTGGCATTTGCAAAGGACCCAAACTCCTTTTAGGGGGGGGGGACCTTTTATGTTTGAACTTGGTAAACCCAAAAGAAGCGTACATTTTTGATAACCCAAAAAAAAAAAAAGGATGAAACTACTAAATTACATAAGTTGGTGAAAAAAGGGACATTAAAAAAAAATAAAAATAAGGTGAAACAAGAAAAAATAAATAAATTTGAAATATTCCAAACACGTTAAATCCAAATCTTAAAAAAAAAAAAAAAAAAGCTCAACATTAAGTCCAAATAGACATTTTAAAAATGTGGAGAACAGAAACAAATGTGGGGACATCTGGCAAGCAAACTGTGTCAAATAGAAAACAAAATAATGAAAATGCAAGCTAGCAGTATGTGACATCTGGAGAAAATTGCTACAGCAAAAAACAGGTTCATTCTAGCAAGAGAAGAAAGCACAAAAAAACGATCTAAACGGAACACTATATAGAGAGTTTAGGTGACGAATGTGCCAGGTCCCAAACAAACGCGAGTTTTACCTGAACGAGTGCTCCCGTCCCATCGTTTTGACTGAGCATGCGCGGGTTTTTGGTCCGAGGCTTTTGTGTACTAACGAGCGGACATATCCGACGGACATGGGTCCGGCGGAAATATTTCAAAGCTTGCTTTGAAATTTTTCCGCTGGAAAAATCCGGCCGAAACGGTCCGTTTGACCATACAAACGACCGGATCTTTCGGATTAAATGGTCCGTCGGACCAGTTTCAGCGGATTTATTCCCTCGTGTGTACAAGGCCTCACTCTTCACTTGATATATCACACACGCATAGACATCTTTGGCATGAGAGATTCTGAGGTGTCTCGCATCTTCAGATTCACCCCTCATGCCATCCTGGAATTAATCACAACCCTGCAGGAGCCCAACACCAGCTTGCAGGAAAGGGCCTGCAGATTGACATAAGTGATGACCTGACCCCTGAACCAGACAATCCCCCCTAACCGAGGCTACCCCATCTTCTGAGGGAAGAGCAGTCAGGAGACAGCTCACATTAGGCATCTTTGCACGTTAAAGAAATGTCCAGCAAAAAAAAAAATTCCAGGAAAAAAAAAACATAAAAAAAAAAAAAAAAGGGGGGGGAAACAAATTAATGCCGCTGGCGTGAGCCACGCCTGGGGCGGCCACGGCCCCGACTCCTCAGGGGAGACTCATGGGGAGGGGGGGGGGGTAATGCGGGGAAGGAGGAGCAGCCCCTGGTCTCTGCCAACCTGGCGGCCTGCCCTCCAAGGCCACGGCAATTCTGTTCAGGCCAGCACCTAGTGTTGCCGTGTTGGCCTGGATAGCCTGGGTGCGGGCCCTCACATCCTGCCCAACGTCTGCTGTTGTAGTCTGCAGTACGTTTAGGCAGTTTGTGCAAGCCCGGGAGTGGCAGTCCAGGTCCCCAAGCGTATCCTTTATGGAGGACAGGCTTTCCTCCATCCGCCCCAAAGTCTGGCTGACCTGTCCCAGATGGCAGGTCCGAAGGGCCCGGGCCCTTCTCAGATTGGCGGGCAGATGCTCGGCCACCCCCCTGGTCTTCTGGGACAACTTCCTGCCTCCAGCTGAGGCTTGTGGCCCGGGGAGAAGGGGAGGCCCTTGGGAATGGAGCCCTATTGGGGGAGGAGTGGGAGGGGCTAGCCCTTATGGAGGGCTGGCTGCTGCCAGCCAGAGAGGAAGACTCCTCCAAAAACATCAATCCACTGGCTGACATGACATCCTCCTCCTCCTCAAACTCCTCCTCCTCAACCTCCTCCTCTTCAACCTCCTCCGAGGACTCCGGCCTTGTCGGGGGGTCCTCATCAGGCTGTTGTCCCTGGTGCGGTGCGGTCAGCCCAGATGGCCCAGCACCCTCCTGCACATCTGTGGATGACACAAAACATTCACAGGTTGGAGTATCCACACACTTGCCACATATTCCCTTTCACCCCCCCCCCACATGCTACACACCTGATAGGGCAAAAAAACCTTACCTGGCATCACGCCTTCATGGCATGGGCTGCCATTTTGGCCAGCTTCTTTCTGACCAGACGCCGGAGGTCATTGATCTTCTTTTCAATTCCCGACCGTGTCTGGGTCTCCCCCCCCCCCCGATGCATTCACCTCTTCAGTAATGTGCTGCAAGATCTCACGCCTCAATCAGCAAAAATCACCCACAAAAACAATCAGCAAAAATCACTCACAAAAACAAGCAGGAAAAATCAAGCAGCAAAACAAATAATTTAAGATATAGAAAATCATGTGTTATATATAGATGTGGGAACACTGTGTTAGTAGCAGCATCAAGTAGTATAAGGGAAGAAAGTGATCTTGTTAATATTTCTGTTAAGCATAACATATACAGCAACATGTCCAGTCCTGCTGCAGGCTTATAACCTCTTTACCCGTCTGGCAATGGGTGTAAGCTTACAGCGGCCAGCACTACAGGCATGTTAGTAAAATGGCATCAGACAGTTCTACTGTGAATGTGAAATAACATTTATCTTTTTTTTTTTTAAGACTTATCATGTTACATGCGCATCTTTGTTTGCTTGCCCTTAAATAATTTTGCCCCTTCTTCAATCCAAAGCTAGGAGATGCTCTGTGTGACTGGACCCACCCTCATTTCAGTATGCCCTTAGTTTCTGTTCTTCCAGTTTATTTTTTATTTATTTTTTCAAAGCTTGATTGAACAAGCTGAAGTTAGAAGCTGATTGGCTACCATGCACAGCTGCACCAGCTTTTGCTCTCTCCAGATTTAGTAAGGGCCCTTTCACACAGGCTGTCCAATCAGATCCACCTCTCAGTTTTTAAGACGGACCTGAACAGACCCTCCAAACCCCTCATATGGAGCTTCAGATGTCAGTGGTGACATGTCTACTGACCTCTGCCGCTATCCGATCCGCATTATGCAGTCTTATTTGTCTGGTGAATAAGATCAGATGAAAATGGACAGGCAGTCCGTTTTCACCGGATTTCCCCATCAAAGAGAGCTGGACTGTGTCCCTCTCTGCTCTGCACAGTTAGCAGATAAGGACCTGTCATCCACCTGCTCAGTAGGAATCAGTGGAGCGATCCCCCAGTGAGCAAGCAGATTCCGCAAAAGCACCTGTGTGAAAAGGGCCTAAATCAACCCCACTGTAATTTTTTTTTACCTATCTGATGAACAACTTTACAATTCAAGCTTTCTACAATCTGCAAGATGCCGTTTGGATCAAGCCACTGTCTGCCAATGCTGCTGAGATAGTAAGTTATAGCTATCTCACCACAACTGGATCAATTATAGAGATCACATTGCAATACTTAGATTGGGGAACTCATACCTTTACGCACACTGGCATTTTGCATTCTTTGTATTAGTATGTCACCTTACCTTCCAATGCAATCCAAAGTGCTAATGTGCCTGTGCAAATCACTGCAAAATAAGAAATATATGTGCAATAAAAACAAGAGAAAAAATTGAAGTTCCATATCCATAAAATAAAATAAAATATAAAAATGATGTTGGGATGTCTGTGCTGCCCTACTGGTGTAGAGAAAAAAACTGTTCAGATAAACAAGAATGCAGTTAGTGCAATAAAGAGTCCTTTTAAAAAGGTAAATTAATCAGTTTTTCAGGTGCTGAGTGGTTCTGAAAGTGCTTAGTGCCAAGTGTAAGGAATTTTTGCTATATTCCATGATCACAGAAATCTGTGCTCTTACACAGCCCGCACTCACCAACCTTTCCACTCCCTTTTTCGGTATGATGCCTTCACAGTGTAGGCCACTGTGTAGCCCTCTGGCAGTCACTCGTCCCCCTGTGCTGATGATGATAATTCAGCAATGGCCCATGCATAGGAGAAAAAGAGCCCCAGATAGTGTAATAATGTTTAAAACTTTTATTCAAAAAGGGAAAAATGGGTACTCACATATGGACAATACAAATAAGGCACGTAATGCTGAGAATATAGTCCACTGGCTGGAAGTGATGTGACGATTTAGTAGCGTGCTCTACCGGTTTCGTCATGTGATGTCGTCTGGAACACGCTGAGTGTCACCTTCCCATTTATAGCAAGCCGTGACCTGTCTGCCACCATTTTGGGTGTCCTATTGGAGACCGAAGCCCAAATAGATCGGCCTCCATCTTGGGTAGGTTATTGAAGACCGAAGACCACAAAGGGGTCAAATAGTAATTTGGCGGCCACTAAAAACTACCCATAAACCTTGATCGTTAAATTAATGGAGGTACCTGAGGGTAAGAGAAATATTGGGTTAGGCTTCTGCCCTTATAATCCCACCAGAAATGGCCGCCAAATGACTATTTAACCCTTTTGTGTTCTTCGGTCTTCAATAACTATTTGGGCTTCGGTCTCCAATAGCACACCCAACATGGCGACAGACCGCTCACGGCTTGCTATAAGTAGGAAGGAAAGGTGACGCTCTGCGTGTTCCAGACGACGTCACATGACAAAACCAGTAGAGCAGGCTACTAGAACGTCACATCACTTCCAGCCAGCGGACTATATTGTCAGCATTACATGCCTTATTTGTATTGTCCATATGTGAGTACCAATTTTTTGATTTTTGAATAAAGTTTTAAACTTTATTACACTATCTGGGGCTCCTTTTCTCCTATGCATGGGCCATTGCTGAATCATCATCATCGGCGCAGGGGGACAGTGACTGCCAGAGGGCTACACAGTGGCCTACACTGTGAAGGCATCATACCCCAAGAGGGGGTGGAAAAGTTGGTGAGTGCGGGCTGTGTAAGAGCACGGATTGCTGTGACCACGGAATATAGCAGAAATGTTTACACTGGGCAATAAGCACTTGTTTTTATTGCACATATATTTCTTATTTTGCAGTGATTTGCACAGGCACATTAGCACTTTGGATTGCATAGCACTTTGTTGCATTTGTATTCATATTCATACATATTTTCTTTTTTATGGATATGGAACTTTAAGCTGTTTCTCTTGGTTTTATTGCACATATATTTCTTATTTTGCAGTGATTTGCACAGGCACATTAGCACTTTGGATTGAATAGCACTTTGTTGCATCTGTCATTTAATTAATCAGTATTTTATTAAGCATCACTAATTTGCACACTGCACTTTAAATAAGGATTATTTTTAAAGAAGCATCCGGCTCCATAGGGCTTCAAGGGACTAGCGCCAGTTCTGCTCTCTTTTTCCCATTTACTTTTTTGCTCCACTTAAGTGGAAGTAATCAGTAGAGGCAACTGTCCATTGATCCCCTTGGAATACACATACCTAATAAATCCCATACCTTTGCTGACATTGGTGTTTCTATATATACTTGCCCAGACCCATCTATATTACCTTACCTTCCAATGCTATTTTTTTTTTGTTTTATAGACTTTTATTTTTATTTACAGAACATCCCATTTTTTTGGGTTCAGAATTGAGGTTCGTAATGTATGAAAATGGTGTACATAGATTCAGACAGTGCACAAAAAGCTGTACATCGGGTCTCCACCAACAGAGTGAAATTTCCACACAAAATGGCATCTAGTGCTGGTCAAACCTGAAAAGTGTTGGCCAGTACATGCCAAAATTAGATGCATAATTAATCATTATTATCAAGACTATTGCCAGGAGACAAATGTAGCTAGGTGCCAAGTACACATGGTGTCCAGTTCCTTCACAGTTGGAACTCAGTCACATATTAAATAATCAGTACAATCTTTAGTTTAGCCAGGGTCCAAAAAATATGTTCTTATGGAAGGTACCCTGGAGCCAAATCAATTTGTTTTATAATCCATCAGGAAGAACTTTTAGTGGAATTCTTGAACCTGGAAAGGAAATATTAATTTCCAGTTTGTACATTGTCTACTACTTTGCTTAGCATAACCAGTACACGACCAATGATACATACTTGTCCACTGATAAGGTTCTTTTTTTTTTAATCTTTAGTATTAACATACAGTATCGGTACAAGAATTGTAGGGAAAAAAAAAGTATGCATTATGATTAAAAAAAACCCTTCCGTGTTCAGCAGCCCCCTTCAGCCCCCCTAACACTTGCCTTAGGTCCCTGATGATGTCTGAATGAACACTGGGAGCTGTGACTCGGCTTTGGTCCCCCCATAGCAAGCTGCTTGCTGTGGGGGCACTGAACAGGAGAGAATGGCCAGGATCACAGAAGAGGGACCCGAAAAGAGGAGGACCTGGGCTGCTCTGTGCAAACCCACTGCAACAGAGCAAGTAAGTATAACATGTAAAGTCAATTTTTTGTTTTCTATAAAAATAACAATCACTTTAACATTTTTATTGCTGCAGACTTGGTCCCTATTCTAAACATTTTGCTCACTTTCAGTCCCAGTGATCATTGTCTATATAATAGAAAGTAAAGGAACTATCCCCAAGAGGGATAAACAAAGCAAAATTCATTTACCCCTCTGCTAAGAAAAAGGTTTTATTTCTGTATATTTCTCTTTTTGTTAGATTTCCCCTTTCATGATTACTGTGTCTTGGAAACTAAGTAAAATGCTACCCAAAGGGAACACCAACAGCAAAACAACTTTACATATGCTCTAGCCCTTCCCCATTCTTCAGTTCCACTTTCTTTTTTTATTTCCTTTTTTTAGAATTGACAATTTTTATTAGGTTTCAATATATGCAATACAGTGGTTTAAAACGCAAACAAAGATGAATCAAATAATAAAAGGGAAGAAGTAGTCATAAACAGCTCTGGAGTGGGCATGGTAATTTACATATGACAGAATTAACACAAAATTCACCGATATAGTTCAACATGGAACTGCACTATGAAACAGGAAGAGGTAGCGCTGAAGTAATTACAATACGGGCTTCTCTGTCAGATATACCATCAGTAGGGTCTGTGAATTATATTTGTGTGACGCACTATTCCAGAGAAATGAGAGGAGAGAAAGAAAGGAAGAAAAAAGAAAGAAAATAAAAAAGGTGGGGGGTGAGAGGGGAAGGGAAGAGCAAGGAAAAGGTATAAGAAAGTTCCAATCAGAGGGGCGCATCTTTTCTGGGTTCTGAGCATTCGCACTGTACAGAACAGAGGGGGGGGGGGTCTCATGAGTTAATGGGGGATCCATTTGTTGATGCCATGGTTGCCATGTCACTGTATGTCGGTCCACCTGGTCTGTTATTCTAGCCGACATGGACTCCATGACCTCCATGTCCTTGATTCTGGTATACAGATAGTGATGGGGGTTTCGTTGTTTCAAGTGTTTCCAGAGGCCAAGTAAAAAGAACTTAGGGGAGAGAGGGATATTTACCTCGAACAGTCAGTGGAGCAATCCCTGGACCGAACGCCAATAGGGCTGGAGGGATGGGCAACTTCAGTAAATATGGAATAGTGTGCCCCGGGCCTGGAGACATTGCTCTTCAGTTAAACTTTCAATCAGTACTTCTTTCTCTTGTACAGTTAAAGGTGTAATAATTATATTAAAATCACATTCCTTTCCCCTTTCTGAGATGTGTAAGAGAAGCACCAATGGATGTTGGCAAAGTACGCACTACTGACACACCACCACAATACATACTTGTGGTTAAACCCACAAGTGCTTTTTAACTGCCTAATTTTCTAAGTGCTCTCAGGCCCCCCCAGTGCTCATCAGCCCCTATGTACTCTCTGCCCACCCAGTGCTCTTCAGCCCCCCCAGTGCTCTCAGGCCCCCCCAGTGCTCTACACCCCTCCGTGCTTTCCAGCCCCTCCCAGTGCTCTCAGGCCCCCCTGTGCTCATCAACCCCTGTACTCTCCAGTCCCCCAATGCTCTCCAGCCCCCCTAATGCTCTCCAGCCCCTCCCAGTGCTCTCAGGTCCTCCTTTACTCTCCAGCCCCCCAGTGCTCTGCAGCCTCTTCCTGTGCTCTCAGACCCCACTATGCTCTCCAGCCGCCCCTGTACTCTCCGTCCCCCCAGTGCTCTCAAGCCCCCCATGCTCTCCACCTCTCTGTGCTTTACTCTCTGGCCACCAGTGCTCTCCAGCCCCTCCCTATGCTCTCTGTCATTAGTTCCTAAAAAAGTGTTAAAAGTATCAGTTAGATGATTAATTTGTCTGCCGCAATATCACAATCTCTATTTGTGGGGAAAAAAATTACATAATTTTGTGTGGGCTTCGCAAAAAATGGCCTGTTCAGGAACTGCAGTAAATCTTCTGGAGGTAAAGTGGCTATGGATATAATTAACTCGTTGCTCTTAACCAATCTGAGTGGCTTTCTAGCAACATAACAGGGATATTGTATGTCATATGTCAAATTCTTCTTCAGTTTCATATCCACGTGTTCATTTTACAGTGAAATAATGAATACACATACATGAAATAGAGAAATGCTCTTTTTATTTAACATACAGGGAAAACAATTGTTGTTTTGCGAGCTACATGGAAACTACAGCATATGGTGTTACCATGCACACACATCAAACATGGAAATTAATAGTTATTGGTCATAGTGATAGCAATTAGATCATGGACACGACAATGGTTGCACTCCTTTTATCTCCAGTGACTTGCTGAAATTGATCTCTTGTGCTTTGGCAGTGCCTTTGGTAAGTCTAAGATCTTTGATACAGCCTTTGAAACTCACATTGGTGGTCAGACCAAACTGCTTTACATCTTCTGTAGAAAAAATAGACAGAGTAATCAAGTTTCCTTCAGTTATACTAATTCCTTACTATCTAAGAAAAACCATCAAATGACAAATAAGAAAATTATACAAAAATTTCAGGGCTCCGACAAAAAGATGAATGCTGCATCATGACCATCCTCAGGGCCATTACAACTAGACTTTGCTGCAATAGAAGTTTCTATTCATAACTATAAATAACCGGGTATTTGTGCACAACTCCACCAGAATTCTTGTTGGGCTCTTTGCTGAAAATATCTGTTTGCATGTTGGATGTATGTACTGTTATTAATATTTTCTTGTATAAAGTTTGTATTTTTTCCATACCGGCATGCATCTATATACTTATGGCTAATATCATATGCTGGCTGCAGCAGTTTCTCTGCTCCAAATTACTTTGGTTATATTACTGCTTAATTTCCAAGGAAAGCAATCCCCTCTGGTCACAGAGGCCCTGTCCTGAGTGAAGGCATTGCCATTTTTTTTTATCAAACGCACTCTTATGGTTTTCTTATTTACCTACAGGCCTAGCACAATATCCTGTTGGTGGTGGGTCATTTGTCATAGCCCCCCCCCCAAGCTAGAATATTAAAGATATACATTTTTCTAGTGACAGTCCCAGAAATCAACTGGAGGTTCATAAGTGTGCAAGCCCCCTGCTTGCACACCCTCATGTACTTCAACAGAGTTTTTTTTATAAAAGGGCAAGTTCCAGAACTGCTATCTTGATCCTATCTGCTCTACCTAATAACTCCCTGACATAAACAAGCACAAGGAACAGTATTCCAGACTTTCTAAAATGTACTGATTGCATACACGTTCTAGTGCAGGAACTGGCTAGGTAGTAAATCCAGGATCAGGATTGCAGCCCCAGAGCCTGTACCAATAAAATCAAGTCAGCAGTGGCGGCTTCCTAATTTAAATATCCACAGGTTCCATAAAAAATGGCCCACTCATTTGAACACTAGCCCTCTAATAGGTTGGTAATGTTAACATATATCAAGAACCCCACCAGGATAAAGCACCCCAAAGGCTACTATTGCGGTCCAAAATTGAATTTATTGGACATCAAAGGTACAAAAACAGTGCCAATCCCATTGACTGAGTAAGTCAGCTTGCCCAAAAAGGGGGAACTCCAGCCCTGCAAATGGTAATTTAAACTCCCTACCCTATTCTGACACCTGCTCCTGAAGCATTGTTGTAGAATAGCCTATATGTCTGTCAGCATTGTGTTGGTGTTTTAAAATAGTAAGGTGGGGCCTTCATTTATTGGACCCCCTCTTGAAGCGTATGATTGTTCTGAAACACACATATAAGCATATTTGCCTTCCAGTCTATGGGGGTTATTTACGAAAGGCAAATCCACTTTGCACTACAAGTGCAAAGTGCACTTGAAATTGCACTTGGAAGTGCAGTTGCTGTACATCTGAGGGCAAGATCTGAAATGAGGGAAAGCTCTGCCAATTTTATTATCCAATCATGTGCAAGCTAAAATGCTGTTTATTATTTTCCTTGCATGTCCCCCTCCGATCTACAGTGACTGCACTTCCAAGTGCACTTTTAGTGCAATTTCAAGTGCACTTTGCACTTGTAGTTTTCACTTGTAGTGCAAAGTGGATTTGCCTTTAATAAATGACCTTCTGTGTCTCTTGTGCCATACAGAAGCTTCTTTGGAGTGATGGCTGCATTATATTTTTTATTCAGCTAAAAATGTAAAACACATATACATTTACAAATGTAACATATACACATAGCACCTGTAACATTACAAGAACAATGTTGTTATTTTAGGCAGTATAAACCTTTTTAGAAATAATGGAAACTATTGGGTGAATAATTCGGTGTTGCCATTACATTTCTTAATGTTAGATGGACGTTTGTGGATGACAATGACCTACTGTAAACCGCAGTCTCATTAATAGATCACTGCTGGGGAGTTACATAGGAGATCATGTTCTATTATTTTAAACACAGCATCTTAATGTGAATAACATTTATATCTTCGTTTTTAAGTTTAGAGACCTTACCAGTTGGTGAAATATACCTATATTTAGCTCATTATTAAGCACTACCTGTCTTTTGGCCACTGCAGAGAAGTTATCTCTTCGGGGCATCTTTATTTCAAGAATCATCTGTCAAAATATGCACTGACAGCTTTTATCTCATAACTTAAATGTACTCACCAGGATATCCTCCTACAAAGACTGGATCATTAGTGTCTGCGGATGTGGATGCTGAATTTGGACTTGCAGCTTCTACTTTGTTGTCATCGACGATCATCTCTAAGCGGTGTTTTATCTTACTTGCCACCACTTTGTGCCACTGTCCATCACACAAGCTAGATGGCAGCTCAGGCTCATAAATTGCTGTGAAGCGACCGGCTCCATTATCTGCATGGAAAAGTATCTAAAGAAAGGCAAAAATTGGAAAAGAATGTAAAAAGTTAGAGAGTTTTCCTAAAAAATACTGTAAATAAAATGGCAACAACTGGCATCAATAACATGACCACCACAAATCTATACCCAGCACAGGTCATTAAAATATGATAGAGTGGGATTCATTTAAAGTTAAACTCCCAAGCAGATATACAAGATACAAATGAATGCAGCTCTGTATTTAATAATACAACAATAAATGAAAGCAGTGTAAGAACCTGAATTCAACAGTCACAATCACCTGTGCAGGAAAGCACAGAATAGCAGAGGACAAAGTAGCACAAGGTGCATTCTAATAGAAGGAACACACGGTGAGGGTGATTTACTAATGCCGGAGACTACAAAATCTAGTGCAGCTGTGCATGGTAGCCAATCAGTTTCTAACTTCAGCTTGTTCAAATAAGCTTTGACAAAAAAAAAACTTGGAAGCAGATTGGTTTCTATGCAGAGGTTCACCAGATTTGGCACTATCCAGTGTGACAAAGAGATGGGTTCATCAGTGTGCTGTTTCCTTTTTTAACAATCAAGTCACAAGTGGGGGTTGAGAGGTGATCTGTATATGGAAATTAACTGAAGCAGAGAAAAATCAGGTCTCTTACCCTGCCAGGCAGGGCCTTTTGTGTGTGGCAGAGATGTGTAAACCAGGAATGAATGGACTGAAATACAAATCACGTGTAAAACATTTCACATATATGTATTTTTATCTGCGTAATTAGCTGTTTGCCTGGAGTTCAGCTTAAAAGGATATGCTCACTTTTTAGAAAAAAAATATAAATGCACATTTTTTTGCAGGTAAAAAAAATATTTTTATTTTTTGGATCCTGTAAAGCATTGCACCAGCAATCAGCAGATCACTGGTGCCATGCAGATCTCCTGCAGATCTTTCAGTGTATCTGTGTGCTCATATATCCCTACGGGCAAGCAGATACATCCTGACAGGAAGAGACAATGAACTACCATGGCGCTCCACAGCACCGTGAAAGTTCATTGAAAACTACAAGCCGAATGGACCTTGTAGTTTTCCATTCACAGAACACTGTGAATGAGTGACATGGCCGGGCGTGCGGAGCGCAGCTCAGCCATGTTTTATTTAAATTGGGGAGGTGTGGAGGGCCAAGCCGTTTTTTACATGTTACACCCTACACAATGTGGCTGTAACCTGTTACAAAAGTGAACTCATCCTTTAACATCTTGCCGCCCACCATGTGGAAAAATGACGTTGGCAAAGTGGTTTAGTTATCCTGATTGGACGTTATATGACGAGGGGGCTTATTGCCTTGTTAAGTTAATTCTAGAAATAACTAAGATATCTTACACATAGACTAAAATGAAGTTTTTGTCTTTTTGATTTCTTTAAAGCAAGCCCTAAGACCAACCTGCTGTTTTATATACTAAAAAGTTTATTTTGTCAAAGAACTGATATTAAGAAAGTTAAACAAAAATAGGTTTTCTATTTTCTTAAAAAAAAAAAAAAATGGAAAACCTTTATACTAAACATTAAAAATTGTATTGTAAAGTTAATCCATATTTCTGGCAGCTATATCTTCAACATCGCTAAACATGTTTAGAAGAAAACAATAAACCAAAGAAAGAATCACTTACTTTACCATCCACCAGTTCGATGCCCAAACCATCCATTTTTTTACCACTGATTCCAATAAGAACACCATTGGTCCTTGTTGTGCGAAATATCAGTTCTATTACTAAATCAGTGCCCACTTTAAAAGCTCCCACTGAAAAACAGAAAGTACAAGTATAAACTAAATTGCAGTAAATGACTTCACAGTCAAACTCACACTTTTAATTTATTTCAGAATAAACTGGTTGCATTTGGCTAGCTTTGTCTGCATTGATAGTTGGTTTTGATATTACCCATAGATACACGTGTTCTATCATCTAAAATCTGCACTAAGAATTTAGGGTTGGTTCACTAGAGCATGTTCATTTTGCAAAGTGAGTTTTCAGTGTAGTGTAGTGTAGTGGTGAAAAAGCAGTTTGCAAAAAATACCTATTCAAATGCGAAGAAAATAGAAAAACAGCATTTTGCTTGTACATGATCTGAAGTTGAAAGGCAACAGAACTTCACCTTATTCACTAAGCCTAGGGAAAATGCCTTTACAAACTAAAGATAAACTTTAAGTAAACAGCCTACTTGCCGGAAGTACATCAACCCCTTGGTGTGAAAGTAATTAAACTCTCCAGGTTAGGTCTCTTAGGCCGCGTACACACGAGGAGACATATCCGATAAACGGTGCGACAGACCGTTTTCATCGGACATGTCTCCTGGGATGTTTTGGTTTGATGTGTGTACACACGATCAAACCAAAATCCCTGTGGACGGACAGCGCGGTGACGTAAAATACTTCCATGCATGCGTCGAATCCATTCGACGCATGCGGGAGATTTCGGTCCGCTGGTTAGGCGTACTAACCAGCGGACATATCCAACAGACAGCTTTCCAGCAGACAAGTTTTAAAGCATGCTTTAAAACTTTTGTCTGCTGGAAACCTGTCTGCTAGCCCGTACACACGATCAGATATGTCCGCTGGAACTGGTCTGCGGACCAGTTTCAGCAGATATGTTTGATCGTGTGTACGTGGCCTTACACAAAGATGTATATGTTTTGCACTGGTATTGCCTGCATGCAATGGTGTTAGTATTACCCCGGGTACCTGGTGGCATGAAAGTCACTTAAAGTACACTCGACAGGACAAAATATGTAAACTGCCTTTGTTTATTTGTCTTTCTAAAAAATATATTTAAAAGGTGCCTACAGATAAAGATGATATACTTGATAAAATGGCACATGAAACTGACACGGTGTATTGATTCTCATAATCAAAGCTAAAATGCAGATCTGGCACATAGAAAAAGTACATAACCCTATATTTATCTCCACTTAAAATATATGCAATTAAAATCCAGTGTTTCAGATTAGGTTCCAATTAGTAGAACCTCCTTGGGAGTATGCAGGTGAAATCTGTATTTTTTGAACTTCAGATATATAGGGTCTGGTATTTTGTTTGTTATTGATGTGTGTGTGTGGTATCATCATATCAAGATCAAAACAGCTCTTTAAAATGGATGTAAAAACCTGATTCATGAAATTTGAGCTGGGCACTTATATCTTCAGTATTTTGTTATCTCTTTTCAATGAGCCAAGTCTTATAGCTCTCTTCTGACCCGTTCCTCTGTTATCAGCCTGAGAACTCCTGACATATTTTTTGACTTTTTAGACAAAAGCAGCCTGAATCTTTTGTCAAAGGAGGTTGCTAAAATAGAGTTGCAGAGAGCAGCTCCTATTACAAAACACCTCTGAGGCCGCGTACATACGATCAAATCTGTCTGCTGGAAACGATCGTGTGTACGGGCAAACAGACGGATTTGGCCAGCCGACAGATTTGAAAGCATGCTTTCAAATCTGTCGACTGGGAACCCTTCCGCCCGACATGTCTGCTGGTTAGTGTGCTAACCAGCATACATATCTGCTTGCACACGCGTCGAATGGTTTCGACCCATGCGCGGAAGTGTTTTACTTCCTGTTGCGGTGACGTGGCAGCGTCAACGTCACCGCCACGTCACCGCGCTGTCTGCCGGCGGGGAAGCACATTCCAGCGAGCGCGTCATAGAAGCGACGGGGATCGGACGTGGATTCCCGCCAATTTTACACGTGGGCGGCGTTTGTTATGAATCCTGAAGGGGAAGTCCCCGCCAGATTTAAAAAAAAACATCCAGCATGGGTTCCCCCCTCAGGAGCATAACGGGCCCTTAGGTCTGTTATGGGTTGTAAGGAGACCCCCCTCCCCCGAAAAAAACGGCGTGGGGGTCCCCCCACAATCCATAACAGACCCGTATCCAAAGCACGCCAGCCGGCCGGTCAGGAGGGGAGTGGGGGCGACCGAGCGCCCCCCCTCCTGAGCCATACCGGGCAGCATGCCCTCAACATGGGGGGTCAGGTGCTCTGGGGCAGGGGGGCGCACTGCGGCCCCCCCACCCCAGGGCACCCTGTCCCCATGTTGATGAGGACAGGGCCCCTTCCCGACAACCCTGGCCGTTGGTTGTCGGGGTATGCGGGTGGGAGGCTTATCGGAATCTGGGAGCCCCCTTTAATAAGGGGGCCCCCAGATACCGGCCCCCCACCCTAAGTGAATGAGTATGGGGTACATCGTACCCCTACCCATTCACCTGCAAGAAAAGTGTAAACACAAATAAACCACACAGGGTATTGAAATATTTTATCTGTGTGTATGGTCGCTTTTATAAAAGCGCCCCCCTCCGGCGGGCTTCTTCCGACATCTTTCTTCTCCGATCTCCGGGGGTCTTCTCCCGATCTCCGGGGGTCTTCTCCGATCTCCGGAGGTCTTCTCCGCTCTCCGGGGGTCTTCTCCCGCTCTCCGCTCTTGATTCGGCGCTCTCCGGTGCCTTCTTTCTGTTCAGGACTGGCCGCCGCTTCTGTCACGTCGTCGTCTTCTTCTTCTTCTCCAGATGTTGACTCGACGCTACCTCCCGCTGTTATGACGGGTGCGCGGCTCCCAGTGACTTATATAGGCCTATCTTGTGATGTCGCAGTCCCATCATGCTCCGGTAGGTACCACGTGGTACCTACCCACGTGGTACCTACCCACGTGGTACCTACCGGAGCATGATGGGACTGCGACGTCACAAGATAGGCCTATATAAGTCACTGGGAGCCGCGCATCGGTCATAACAGCGGGAGGAAGCGTTGAGTCAACATCTGGAGAAGAGATGAAGAAGAAGACGACGTGACAGAAGCGGTGGCCAGTCCTGAACAGAAAGAAGGCACCGGAGAGCGCCGAATCAAGAGCAGAGAGCGGGAGAAGACCCCAGAGAGCTGAGAAGTCCCCCGGAGAGTGGAGAAGACCCCCGGAGAGTGGGAGAAGACCCCCAGAGATCGGAGAAGACCCCCGGAGACCGGAGAAGTAAAGAGCCCCCCACCGAAGATATCGGAAGAAGCCCGCCGGAGGGGGGCTCTTTTATAAAAGCGACCATACACACCCCCTCCCCGGCGGCCAACTAATAAAATATTTCAATACCCTGTGTGGTTTATTTGTGTTTACACTTTTCTTGCAGGTGAATGGGTAGGGGTACGATGAACCCCATACTCATTCACTTAGGGTGGGGGGCCGGTATCTGGGGGCCCCCTTATTAAAGGGGCTCCCAGATTCCGATAAGCCTCCCACCCGCATACCCCGACAACCAACGGCCAGGGTTGTCGGGAAGGGGCCCTGTCCTCATCAACATGGGGACAGGGTGCTCTGGGGTGGGGGGGCCGCAGTGCGCCCCCCTTCCCCAGAGAACCTGACCCCCCATGTTGAGGGCATCCTGTCTGGTACAGCTCAGGGGGGGGGGGGGGGGGCGCTCGCTCGCCCCCACTCCCCTTCTGACCGGCCGGCTGGCATGCTTTGGATACGGGTCTGTTATGGATTGTGGGGGGACCACCACGCCATTTTTTTTGGCGTAGGGGGGTCTCCTTACAACCCATAACAGACTTAAGGGCCCGTTATGCTCCTGAGGGGGGAACCCATGCCGGATTTTTTTTTTAAATCCGGCGGGGACTTCCCCTTCAGGATTCATAACAAACGCCGCCCACGTGTAGAATTGGTGGGAATCCAAATCGGATCCCCGTCGCTTCTATGACGGCTTTGTCTCCATCGCGGCAAGCCAGCTTGGAGCTGGCTCCCGCGATGGGGCTCACAGGTGGTCAATCTCGCCGAGAAAGGGAGCGAGATTGACACAATATCGCGGTCACCCACTGTACAAGAAGTAATTTCTTCTAAAGAGGGCAATACCAGCTTCAGAGACAAAGGGTGTACTTACATTTTTACTGTATGACATCGCATCTAATGATAATTTATTGACTAAATAATTGAATGGGTGAATTTCATTGTACAGTATCTTTCTTAAGTAGATCACCTAAATACATATTTAGCTCTTATATCATTTACAATAGCATTCAGACTGGAAACTGAATCGCCTATCCAAGCAAATATGGATTATTTCTGTCCATAGTGTAGTCTATATTGACTACACAATGGAAAGAAATAATCCTTATGCTTTAGAACCGCGTCGGGAACCTATGGCTTGCAAGCCAGATGTGGCTCTTTTGATGGCTGCATCTCAATCCACGGATCGCGTGGTGTGCCGATCCGCAGATTGAGCCCATAGGAAAGGCCGCGGCTCCGGCCTAGCTCCGGAGCGGCGGGCATCTTGGTACACCCGGCGACGGCCTAGGTGAGCGGCGCGCTGATGTCGTTATCACCCTTCTCAACTGCTCGTGGATCTGCCTGCTTGTGTAGTGGTAAGCAAACAGACAATCGTATATACAGTGGGGGAGATGTGAATATTACAGTGGGGGAGATGTGGATATTATAGTTTTAAACATATTGTATGGCTCTCACGGAATTACATTTTAAAATATGTGGCGTTCATGGCTCTCTCAGCCAAAAAGGTTCCAGACCCCTGCTTTAGAAGAAATGACTTCTTGTAGGAATTTGAACTTCATCATCATGCTGATCCCTCATTTTCTAGTCAATAGTTTGACCAAATTTGGTACTGAAGGTCAGTGTGCTGCTTTTCAGAAAGTTACCTAGACTACAAGTATTTTGGAAGATGTGATTAAAAAAAATTGCCTACATTGTTGCTTTAACTACTCTGGGTATGCATACAAAAGAGCAAGCCTAAAAACCCGAAACGATTTACTATTTAATCCAACATCTAAGAAAACAAAAAAGAACCCCATATATATCATCACAAAGTTCTCTAACCAACCGCACATCGGTCATAACAGCGGGAGGAAGCGTCGAGTCAACATCTGGAGAAGAGATGAAGAAGAAGACGACGTGACAGAAGCGGCGGCCAGTCCTGAACAGAAAGAAGGCACCGGAGAGCGCCGAATCAAGAGCAGAGAGCGGGAGAAGACCCCAGAGAGCTGAGAAGTCCCCCGGAGAGTGGAGAAGACCCCCGGAGAGTGGGAGAAGACCCCCAGAGATCGGAGAAGACCCCCGGAGATCGGAGAAGACCCACCCCCCGCCGAAGATGTCGGAAGAAGCCCGCCGGAGGGGGGCTCTTTTATAAAAGCGACCATACACACCCCTCCCCGGCGGCCAACTAATAAAATATTTCAATACCCTGTGTGGTTTATTTGTGTTTACACTTTCCTTGCAGGTGAATGGGTAGGGGTACGATGAACCCCATACTCATTCACTTAGGGTGGGGGGCCGGTATCTGGGGGCCCCCTTATTAAAGGGGCTCCCAGATTCCGATAAGCCTCCCACCCGCATACCCTGACAACCAACGGCCAGGGTTGTCGGGAAGGGGCCCTGTCCTCATCAACATGGGGACAGGGTGCTCTGGGGTGGGGGGGCCGCAGTGCGCCCCCCTTCCCCAGAGAACCTGACCCCCCATGTTGAGGGCATGCTGTCTGGTACAGCTCAGGAGGGGGGGGGGCGCTCGCTCGCCCCCACTCCCCTTCTGACCGGCCGGCTGGCATGCTTTGGATACGGGTCTGTTATGGATTGTGGGGGGACCACCACGCCATTTTTTTCGGCGTAGGGGGGTCTCCTTACAACCCATAACAGACTTAAGGGCCCGTTATGCTCCTGAGGGGGGAACCCATGCCGGATTTTTTTTTTAAATCCGGCGGGGACTTCCCCTTCAGGATTCATAACAAACGCCGCCCACGTGTAGAATTGGTGGGAATCCAAATCGGATCCCCGTCGCTTCTATGACGGCTTTGTCTCCATCGCGGCAAGCCAGCTTGGAGCTGGCTCCCGCGATGGGGCTCGCAGGTGGTCAATCTCGCCGAGAAAGGGAGCGAGATTGACACAATATCGCGGTCACCCACTGTACAAGAAGTAATTTCTTCTAAAGAGGACAATACCAGCTTCAGAGACAAAGGGTGTACTTACATTTTTACTGTATGACATCGCATCTAATGATAATTTATTGACTAAATAATTGAATGGGTGAATTTCATTGTACAGTATCTTTCTTAAGTAGATCACCTAAATACATATTTAGCTCTTATATCATTTACAATAGCATTCAGACTGGAAACTGAATCGCCTATCCAAGCAAATATGGATTATTTCTGTCCATAGTGTAGTCTATATTGACTACACAATGGAAAGAAATAATCCTTATGCTTTAGAACCGCGTCGGGAACCTATGGCTTGCGAGCCAGATGTGGCTCTTTTGATGGCTGCATCTCAATCCACGGATCGCGTGGTGTGCCGATCCGCAGATTGAGCCCATAGGAAAGGCCGCGGCTCCGGCCTAGCTCCGGAGCGGCGGGCATCTTGGTACACCCGGCGACGGCCTAGGTGAGCGGCGCGCTGATGTCGTTATCACCCTTCTCAACTGCTCGTGGATCTGCCTGCTTGTGTAGTGGTAAGCAAACGGACAATCGTATATACAGTGGGGGAGATGTGAATATTACAGTGGGGGAGATGTGAATATTATAGTTTTAAACATATTGTATGGCTCTCACGGAATTACATTTTAAAATATGTGGCGTTCATGGCTCTCTCAGCCAAAAAGGTTCCAGACCCCTGCTTTAGAAGAAATGACTTCTTGTAGGAATTTGAACTTCATCATCATGCTGATCCCTCATTTTCTAGTCAATAGTTTGACCAAATTTGGTACTGAAGGTCAGTGTGCTGCTTTTCAGAAAGTTACCTAGACTACAAGTATTTTGGAAGATGTGATTATAAAATAAATTGCCTACATTGTTGCTTTAACTACTCTGGGTATGCATACAAAAGAGCAAACCTAAAAACCCGAAACGATTTACTATTTAATCCAACATCTAAGAAAACAAAAAAGAACCCCATATCTATCATCACAAAGTTCTCTAACCAACATATTGCCATAAAACATTGGCACTTCCTCACCATGGATCCAACAATAGGTCCATATGTCACAAAGGATCCGTCATTCACCTTTAAAAGGGCACGCTCCCTTAGGCCACGTACACACGATCAGACCGGTCCGATGAAACTGGTACGACGGACCATTTTCATCGGACCAGGCTGAAGTGGTCTGATGGTCTGATGTGTGTACACACCATCGGACCAAAAATCCGATCAGACCAGAACGCGGTGACGTAGAACACAACGACGTGCTGAAAAAAACATAGTTCAATGCTTCCAAGCATGCGTCAACTTGATTCTGAGCATGCGCAGGTTTTTAGTCCGATGCTTTTGCGTACTAACCATCGAATCTGTCCGAAGGACAGTTGTCCGTCGGACAGATTTTAAAGCAAGTTTTAAAACTTTGGTCCGACGGACAACGGCCGTACACACCATCGAACTGGTCTGATGAAACTGGTCTGCAGACCAGTTTCATCGGACCGGTCTGATCGTGTGTACGCGGCCTTAGAGACCACTTAGTCTCTAGTCAATTTAAAACATCAGGAAAAGGCTGCTCTTGTAAGTATAAAGGTACTTTTTCCTGTGGGGGCTGCAAATATTGCAGATTCATGAGCACTTCTCGCAATTACACACTACCAAATGGTAAAAATATCTTCTAATATAATTATGCTAATTGCCAAACCATGGGAGTAGTGTATCTACTCCTGTGTGAATGCTCATGTTTCTACGTGGGTAAGACTATCCAACATTTTTGGCAAAGAGCATATAGACACATTCTATCTATGAAGACGTGCAATCCCAACCTCCCATTGGGGGGACATGTAACCAACTTTCATGGTGGTATAACCCCGAAAATATCTTTTATCATTCAGGACAGAGTGAACACTAGCCCAAGAGTAGGCGACATAAATACCTTTCTACTACAGCTAAAACAGAGATAAATATTCATTTTGAATGCCACCAGACCCCCGGGCCTCAACGGATGTATATCCTATAGATTATTTTTAGAGGGTTTTGCCTCTGGAGGCACTGAATGGGATCCACCATAATGGGTCTAATCAATTCCTTTACTAATATATATATATATATATATATATATATATATATATATATATATATATATATATATATATATATATATATATATATATATCACCTAGTTTTTCCTTTTAATACATGTTCTTGAAAAAATGGTGTTCCATATTGGAATAATATATTATTTTGTCTTTTGTCTCTGTCTTATTATATTTTTTGTTTTGATTTTTTTTGTTTTGTTGTACCTGCTAGAAAATGATATTGCAGCTCTCTACAATGTAGGAAACTGCAATCCAGTGAAATTAAGAACAGTTTGGGCCAGATTCAGGTACATCTGCGCATTATTGGACCGGCGTAGCGCACCGCCTTTACGTTAGACTTGCGCAATGTAGCCGCGCAATCACCCTATTCTCGTTGCTTTTACGCAGAAATGTGCGCATGCGTAACGTTATTTCAGAGGCGTAAGGCGGAGTAATACAAATTGGGAAGGACGTGGGCGTGTTACATTGAAATGAGCCGTGACCCCATGCAAATGAAGGGCCGGCCGGCTCGCGCATGCGCGCTTGAAGGAGACCATGGTCAGCACCTCTGTGCGCATGCTCACAACTCGGGAATGGCGCAATCAATGAAATTGGAAGTGGACTAGTCAAATTAGAGAACTATGCAGACAGCATAAATAGACAGACACAAACGCACTTCCTTTGCAAAAGTACATCCCTTTGTATCCCTCCCTATACAGCAAGGTGCTTTTGTTCTGTTGTTTGTTAGCGTTTATTTGTTTGTTTGTGACGTGTTTTTGAGATATTTGGGGACTGTTTTGCAGAGTGATTTTTGTCTTTTATGTGTTTTCTTTGTTGTTTTTTTTGTAAAATTATATTTTTGCTGGGCTTATTTTTTTTTTGCTGGTCATTTTTTTTTTGGTTCTGTCTGTGTATGATTTGGGAATGTGGGGGTGACATTCCTGCTGGAAAAGGGGTGTCACCCTCATTTGTGGTGGCTTGTGCCAATCCAATGTGATGAGGATGTGGTGTGTGTGTGCTAGGGACCACAGTGGTGTGCATGCATGAATTCTCATTGTGCCATGATTAATGTGTGTGTTTAACGTGCAAAGATGCATAATGTGAGCTGGCATGAGATGGGGTCATGAGATGGGGTCCCAGTGCATATGCAGAGTCACCTTGAAGGGAAAAGACAGGAGGATGTTAGTAGTGCATGTGTCCCTTGTGATGTGTGCATCATGGGGAGGGGGGGGCAGTCATGCCTGCCACCCATGTTACTCACCAACCAGCCAGCTGTCCCCATACATGTTCTGTTCGAAATCTGTGGGGATGGGGCTCTGATTGTATATGTAGCTGTCATGGTTGTCATGGGTAGTGTCATGTGTTGGGCTGGTGATGTCCTCCTGCAAGCTTGTGGTTAATTCCATGATGGCATGAGGGGTGAATCTGAAGATGCGAGACACCTCAGAATCACTCATGCCATAGATGTCTATGCGTGTGCAGTATATCCTCTCCCGTGAAGAGTGAAGATTGAGGGGCTTGTATCAGATAAGAATATTGTATTATATTAGATTAAATTGTAAAGTTTATATAAGCAAATAAAAAGTTAAAAAACAAAAAAAAAAAAAAAAAAATCCCGTGCCCTCCTCAGTGCCCTCCGCCTTCTTTGCTCATCTAAAGTCAGTAGTATAGCTATGAGCATGGATGCCACTGGCATGTTGGCATACAGATTGTTGTGCAACACGTGTGACTGCTCAGCTCCTCACTAACAGTGTTGCTTTCTCTGACATGTAGACGATTTTTCAAATTTTAGACCAGCTTTTATATAATCTAATTGTAGACAGGATATTTTGCTGTTGCGCACACTGCGTAGCCTGCGCTGCCCCAACGTTCTTTTGTGGATCCCCGTAAGTCCCTCATTAGCATATTTGACTAGCAAATCAATGGTCTGTCTAGCGCAGTTTTGCGCGGACGGATGCGCCTGTCTATCAAAATTACGCTGGACAAAAAAAAGTAGATTTCTTGCCTATCTCGTTCTGAGGATGCCGTGCATCGAAACGCACGCGCACATTTAGACTTACGCCGCGCATCTCCTGTTACGCAGGCGTAATCGCTCTGTGAATCTGGCCCTATATCTGTATTGTAAGACATGCTTGTGCTTACATGGGGGATCAGCCAGAGTGAAATCCCTGCACTTTGTTCTTCCTCTCCAAGCTTTCTTAGACTGTGTCTGCACACATGTGCAAGAACAGCAATAATCTGCCATGTTGCCAGGTATTATTACTTTGGTATAATCAAGCAGGGTGTATAGAGAACGCTCGCATTTGACCATTGGCATTTGCTGCCACACGGCGCAGGTGAGATCTAGACACATTCCCTTGTGCCTGGCTCCTCTTATTGAGGGAGGTGGTGCTATCCATACTTTTATGGCCGCGCCCCCTTAATCTTTCCTGCGCCGCAGGTTTTTGATGCGCTGCGCCCTTTCCCCCTTGGTGACGTGTGACGTTTTCTTTGGTTTTGTTCCAGGGGGAGGAGACGCCGCGCGTCACCACACCTGGGGGGCGGCCCCTGTGCATGTGAACCTCTGCATGGACCCCTCCCACTGCATTAGGTAGTACACACACCTGTGGTGCATCTAAGCACTGATATATTTAAGCTGGCTCCTCACTTGTTTGAGATCACCCGACGCTGCAGTGACCTTATCCTTTCTGATCTGCTGGTATGTTTCCCTAATATTATTTAGATCTCCTATTTAGGACATCTCTTTTTTTATTTATTTCTTTAATCCTCCATGAGGGTTATACTCTTCACCACATGGTGTAGCTGATTAGGGTTTCTGATTTTTATATTTATATTTTCAGCCTACTTGTAACAACCCCTATCAGGCACAGTCATTATTCCGTTAAGGATAAAGGATCAAGAAAATGACCTGCAGCTCGGCGGGGGGGGGGGGGTTTCAACAGGTATTCACTTTATAGGTAAATATACAGATGCCTTTTAAATACCTTTCCTATTCTGTCATTATACAAGGTTATTTTTACTAACCAACCACTAGGTGAATGGTCACATGTTTTTTTCCCCACAAATCCATATATTGAAGGATGTGGCACATATCTATTAGGGGGTGAATGATTACCACCCCAGGGCAATTGTAATCGTAATAACACTACACTAGGTGAATGGAATACATTCACCATTTATTTCCTTTTTCCATTTAAGGCATAAAGGGGATTCAAAACTTAAGAAAAGCCCGGTACCTTGTCCCTGTCGTTGGGCAGTAAATGTTGGTCTTAGACGATTGACCTCCCCACTTCTTCTTCCTGCCTTCAAACAACTATAGGTATAATGTTTTCTTATTAAAAACTACCAAAGTGATTCATGGATAATTGGATTTTTTTCTGGCTATCCCTGAAATGAAAATTCCCCTTTTTTACTGCCCCCTTTGTTTTAGGTGCTACCTGTATTGGGGTTCATGCAATAATATACATAGTCCACCTGTCGTGCTAATTCATCTTTACGCTTACAGAGGTATGTCGCACTTTCATGCCGCCCCCTGTGCCAGCATCCCAATGGTTTCCATATAGGCAAGTTTCTGCTCAATTGGCCCCTTTTATGTTCCACCTTTTGAAGACTGCATGATCCAATAGAGGATGTTTTCCCCTTCTGCATACCCCTTTTTATAATCAGCAAATTACTTTTCTCTCTCCTTCCGAGAACAACCACAAGCACAGAAACTGGTTAGTACTTACAAGTCATGAGTTGCTCTGTATTTTCTATATATATTTATTAATTGTATGCTGGGATCTGCTTGGGCTATTTTCTCCCCTCTATATACCTGTAACACCGCACTGGTGGGCATTGAGAGCAATGGTGAGGGATTTATGTATAATGTATGACTATTGTCTCTGGTTTTTTATTGTTCTTTTTGTCTGTATTTTCTTTTTGATACTTTTAGATTATGCGGCCAACACAAGTTTCATTACCCCTTCCCTGAAGAAGAGGCCACAAAAAATAAAGAAGCCTCGAAACGTTGGAATATCTGTCTTTACCCTACAGACAGCTCCTTTAGGTTTTTTGCAATTCAAAAATTATTTTGTTTGTTGTATGTGGTTTGATATCATTTGTAATTTAACAATTTTGCCGCTAAGAGATTGTATTTCCTGTGCTGTTTCCCCATGGTCACCTGGATGCCGCTCATATATTAAGTGTTTGACCGTTATCTGAGTTATTTTCTAATCTTCTTTCTTAATAAATACATTTCTAAATTTTTGATAAAATACACGATCACCTGTTGTTACTCAATTAATCAACCCACCCTTCCAAATTAAAGTCCCTCTGAGGAAACATACACCCCTAGGGGTGTACAAAGATAGTACTCTGGTTATGCTGTCCACAATTTGGAAGGCCTACATCAAAGCTACTACATTTTATTCAGGTATTATGTTACACAAATAAATAATTTGGCCTCTACAATAAGAATACAAAACACATTTAAAAATCTACAAGACATTAAGTCCATAAAACAGTCACCTGTTTTTGCAAACCCGGATCCATCGAAATAGGTTCCTGTTTGTGGATTAGCAAAGCATGAGCCAACATTGTAGCTGGAAGTAGGATTATTAAAATCTGTATTTCCTTCTACCAATCTGAAATTACGGATGCAGCCATCTATGCTATGTAAAACCTGGCAAAAAAAAAAAGCAACACCATGAACAAAAGAAATGTTTCTAATATCTAATCACAGTTCTCACATTTTTACACAAAACCATGCCAACATATTAATTGTTTGATTATATTGTACAATATAATATACTGTATTTATTGGCGTATAACACTCACTTTTTTACCCTGAAAATAGAGGGTAAACTGTGCCTGCGTGGGTTTTTTTTCATTAAAACTTTCCTCTTAAAGTTAGGGTGCGTGTTATACGCCTGTGCATGTTATACACCAATAAATATGGTAATTAAAAAAATACATAAGGAGAAAAAATGCATATGGCGCTAAGCAGTTTCACATGTTGGCAAAGCCAACCTTCCTACCTTCATAAAAAGTGCCTAGCCCGTTGCCCCATCTCTTTTTTAAGTGTGAATGACATTACAGACCTCTGATTCAAACTCAGCATACCCATGGGCTCATGTGGTCTTGTTTAATATCCATGGGTTTACACAGATACCGCAAGCTGTCTGCACACATGGTTGCTTCATTTCCAAAACATCACACCACATCCAAAACATACAATATTCTATAGCTAATAACCAAAGCTTGCACAGTTGTGCTATACCCACTGTCCCCGTCTTGTCCTTCTAGTCACCTTACTGGCCAAAAGATTTGGTAGACAGGTTAGTGGGCCTATAGGAAAGCTAGCAGACGGATGTGGCCACAACACAATTACACAAGGTCATGTTGATAATTATAAAAATAGAATCGTGCTAATCGCTTTTTAACGCAATTCTATTTTTATATTTGTACCTTGCTGTTTTGTTTATTTACAGGAAAGTTGCTGCTGTTATTTTCCAATTGTTTATTTATTATCCTTGAGGTTTTTTTTATGTGCTTAGCACGTTTTTTTCCTGTTGACAAATATTTAGAATGGCATCTTAGGCCGCGTAGACACGGGGAGGGACATGTCCGCTGAAACATGTCCGATGGACCGTTTCCAGCGGACATGTCTCCTCGGTGTACACACCATCGGATGAAAATCCCCTCGGCCAGGGAACGCGGTGACGTGGCGATGACGTTGATGCCGCCATGTCACCAAACCCGAAAATAAAATGCTTCCGCGCATGCGTCGAATCCATTCGACGCATGCGCGGAAAGTTCTGTCCTCTGGTTAGTGTACTAACCGGCGGACAGATCCGACGGACAGGTTTGTAGCGGACAAATTTCAAAGCATGCTTTGAAATTTGTCCGATGGACAAACCTGTCTGCTCGCCCGTACACACGATCGGATTTGTCTGCTGAAACCGGTTTCAGCAGATAAATTTGATCGTGTGTATGCGGCCTCAGAGAACTTATTTCAAGGAAAAGAGCAGGGTGCCACTAAGTGCAGTATTAAGTGGGCCAGATTCTTGTAGGGACGCCTATCTTTGTGCAAGCGTAGCGTATCTAATTTACGCTATGCCGCCGCAACTTTGAGAGGCAGGTGCCGTATTTACAAAGAAGTTGCGTCCAAAGTTGCGGCGTAGCGTAAATGGGCCGGCGTAACCGCGCCTAAATCAAAATAGGCAGTTAGGGAGCGTGATCCATGTAAATGAATCGTGACCCCACGTAATTGACGATTTTTCCGAATGGCGCATGCACCATCCGTGGATGTATCCAAGTGCGCATTCTCAAAATTACGCCGCAAGTACTCATTGGTTTCGGCGTGAACGTAACTTACGCAAAGCCCTATTCGCAAACGATTTACGTAAACCAACATTCATACTTAACATTGCATACGCCTCACTTACGCCTCATATAGCAGGGGTAACTTTATGCCGGACTTATGCTTACGCAAACGACGTAAAATACGATGACCGGGCGCAAGTACGTTCGTGAATCAGCGTATCTAGCTCATTTGCATATTCAACGTGTAAACCAACGGAAGCGCCACCTAGCGGCCAGCGTAAATATGCAACTAAGATACGACGGCGTAAGAGACTTACGCCTCTCGTATCTAAGCAAAATTCCAGCGTATCTTGTTTTGAATACAGAAAATAGATACGCTGGCGCATCTTTGAAGTTACGCGGCGTATCTCGAGATACGCCAACGTAACTGCTACGAGAATCTGGCCCAGTGTTTAATTTTGGCAGCAAAGTGTGCACCCACATAAATCCACAAGAAGGAATGCCTGTAATGTCACAGCAGCAGTGTCTTTGTATGGATCATTCTATCCAAATTCCAGGATGTCACCACTGTGGAGCGCAGAAGGGGAAGTGACATCACCTGATCAGGTTTAACAAAGGAGCTGATTGGCACCCAGAATTGTGTTATCTAGGCATTGGATCATCCCAGGCATGATGTCACTTCCTCTTCCACGCTCCACAATGGTTCTGGATGTCCTTCCACCACAGCTAACAAGTGGCACCCAAGCTCTTCTATCCATGCGATTCTGCCACTGCTGCTCACATCCTGGATTCTGGAGAGGACAATCCATACATAGACATTGCTGCTGTGACATTACAGGTGTTCCCTCTTGTGGATGTGATGTGAGCGCACATTAACTGCCTATTTAAACACAATTTGTAATACTGTATTTAGTGGCGTCTCTCTGTTATCTTTCCAGAGAATTATTCCAGTCTCTTGGTGGAGCTGCCTTTTGTGCCAAAACTTTTATTATGGACGTTATGCATTATCAGACTTTTTAATTTGTACAGCGCCTTCCTATAAGACTGTATAAAGTTACTGAGTTTGTGTACATCTGTGATTGTGCCATATACTGTATCTTGTGTTTTTTAGGAGAACTTATTTATTGAATTAAATGAATGCTGATTCTTCATAAAAAACAAGTAGAATCTGCAGGACAAACAATTTATTATATGCAGTTTTATAATGCTTAACATCAAGCAAATATCGGCGTGTGCAATGTACCTGGAGTAGCATAAATACAGTAATAAATACACATTTTGATATCCTGTATTCCTTGCAAAGTAAAAGCCTGGTATATAGCTGACATTTAGCCTAATTTGCTCATTATCCACTGCAACATGGAAAACAGAAAATAAGTGAATACAGTACAAGCACATCAAAAAAAATATGTTTTTACCGGCTATTTAGAAGGTAAAAAAACTCTCTGACCTTCAGTAAAATGCTGAGAAAATATAAAATCAGAGCACAGCCTTACCGGACCAATCCGTTTGGTAGTATAATTAATAGGCAATCCACCAACATAGAGCATGCCCACCACATCGAGGATGTCTGCTTTCTTTGGACTGTTTGTGCTGTTTGCAATTCCATCAACAAACAGATATCCTGTCTGCTTTGTTCTGAATATATTTATCTTGGAGAAAAACAAGCTTAGTTTTAACAGTATGAACTCTTTTACATAGAAGTTACACTTTCCAGATCTGCAGTACATTTAACACATGCTATGCTTCTTAAAATAAAAATAAAAATATATGATGTCTGCATATTGCATTATAAGCAAAACATATTTGATAAAAAAAAAATATATTGGTTTGTGCTATATATTAACCGCTTAAGCCCTGGAACAATATGCTGCTAAATGGCCAAAGGCGTTTTTACAATTCGGCACTGCGTCGCTTTAACAAACAATTGTGCGGTCGTGCAACGTGGCTCCCAAGCAAAATTCTCATCCTTTTCTTCCCACAAATAGAGCTTTCTTTTAATGGTATTTGATTGTCTCTGCGATTTTTATTTTTTGCGATATAAATCGAAAAAGACCGAAATTTTAGAAAAAAATATATATTTTCTACTTTTTGTTATAAGAAAAATCGAATAAACTAAATTTTAGTCAAACATTTAGGCCAAAATGTATTCAGCCACATGTCTTTAGTAAAAAAAAAATCGCAATAAAAAAAAATAGCTACCTAGCGGCAGCAGTGACACTAATACAGCGATCAGAAAAATGATCGCTTAGGCTGCATTCACACCTGAGCGTTTTGTAGCCTGAAGCGCGACACTCAAAGACGCTAGAGGGTTAAAATAACATTATTCTCTATGGAGATGGTTCACATCTCCACTGCAAAACGCCGAACCCTGAACGCCTGAAGCTCAAACAAGTCCCGGGCCCTTTTTTGTTGCGAGAATCGCTGTGTTTTGTCGTGGCAAATCGCGGTAAAAAACAATGCAATTTGTCGCGGCAAATCGCAGTAAAAACACTGTGATTTGTCGCGGCAAATCGCGGTAAAAACGCCGCAAATTGTTTATGGTTAGGTGTGAATGCAAGTGACACTGGCAATAGGGGTTGAAATGGTTAACTAGGGCGGTGATCAAGGGGTTAAAAACTTTATTAGGGGGTAGGGGGCTACCCTGGACCTAACACTAACTGCCTGTCACCGTAACTGTCACACTGACACTAAATGCAGTGATCAGTAAATATATGATCATTGCAGTGACAGTGTGACAGGGGGCTGGGGGGGGGGGGTGATCGGAAGGGGTTAATGTGCCTATGTGTGTGGTGTCAGTGTAGTGTTGGTGTGACTTACTGTGTGAGTCTTCTCTCCTCTCGGCGGATTGAAAATACCGCCGAGAGGAGAGCTGACATCACTTCCTCTGCCTGTGTTTACATTATACAGGCAGAGGAAGTACACTGCAGGGAGGGAACGGATTGGCTGGGAGCGATCCGGAGGGGGCGGACAAAAATGAACAGCCGTCCCCTCGTCCCGGATCGCTCCTGCAGCCACGGGGACCGCAAGTACCGTGGGTCGGACCCCGACCCACGTCTAGGCAGGGACGTACAGGTACGCCAATGTGCCTGTCCGTGCCATTTTTCCCGAACTAAATGTACATGCAGCGGTCCTTAAGCAGTTAACTGGTTCACAGCCTATAGATTCCATTGGATGTATAATTATACCTGGGTTGCAAAACATGATTTGTGAGTACGTAACTACTGTATTTGCCGGCATATAAGACGACTGGGCGTATAAGACGACCCCCTAATTTTCCAGCTAAAATGTTGGTTTTGGGATATACTCACTGTATAAGATGACCCCCCACTGTGCCATTATACATGCCTCACTGTGCCATTATACATGCCTCACTGTGCCATCTATACATGCCTCACTGTACCATCTATACATGCCTCACTGTACCATCTATACATGCCTCACTGTGCCATCTATGCATGCCTCACTGTGCCATCTATACATGCCTCACTGTGCCATTAGTAACATGCCTCACTATGCCATCTATACATGCCTCACTGTGCCATCATACATGCCTCACTGTGCCATTCCATCCCCTGCCTGGACGATCTCCCTACCTTCTCCTGTTTGCAGAGATATCAGACGGCGGCCATTCCATTACTCAAAAACCATGCCTCCTCCTCAGGCTGTTCCGTGATAGGCGGAACACTAATTTTCCCAGCAGAGCCTCTGTTCAGTGTTCCGCCTATCACGGATGTCCTCTCATCCGAGGCGGAGGTTGAGCGTTCTCATTAGATGGACTGATCGTATGTTCGAGGCATTAGTGAATGACGCCTATGTTCTCTATGAATTAGGAAAAAGTGGTAGTTGTGCGCTGCCATCTAGCGGTGTGTAAATAAAAAACGCATGTGCTGAATACATTTACAATCCAATAGTAAATGTATAAAAAAGTTGATTGAGACAATCCCCTCCAGATGAAGCCAAGTGGATGGTGGCATAATGCGTAGAGGTAGAACCTGACGGTGACATGCGTGAGACCTGTTGCATTTTAAATATGTTATATGCTGTTTTTTTAGTTGAATAAATGTGAGTTTAATAGATGAAGCTGGGTGGGCGAGGTTTATTCCATTTAACACCTGGTACTGCACTATTGGAGGCACTTTATATTTTTGCATGTCGGTCTTGAGTTACTGGTGATCATCACATAGGCAACCCTTAAAGTGACAATAAAGGTTCACGTTAAAAAAAACAACAAAAAAAAACATGTTATATTTACCACCACTGTGCAGTTAGTTTTGCACAGAGTGGCCCCGATTGTCCTCTTCTGGGGTCCCTCTGCAGCTCCTCCCCACAATAGCTAACCCCCTCTGGGAAGCTCTCTTGAGGAGGTTACCTTTTGGGCGCACTCCCGTGTCATACACTCGGCGTACGTAGGCGCTGAGTGTATGAATCAGCCCCACCCCCGTGTAATTATAATATAATATAAAAAAATTAAAAAATAAGAAATGTTTGTCGCCATTCCATTAATGCTTGCAGTTATAAAGCCTGACATGTTTGGAATCTATTTACTCGGCATAAAACATCATCTTTTACATAACACAAAAAAAAATGGGCTAACGTCACTGTTTTCGTTTTGTTTTAATTCATGAAAGTGTCTTCTTTCCAAAAAGTTGCGTTTAAAACACTGCTCCACAAATACCATGTGACATAAAATATTGCAACAATCGCAATTTTATTCACTTGATTCCCTGCTAAAAAAAAATGATATATAATGTTTGGGGGTTCTAAGTAATTTTCTAGCAAAAAGTGCGGATTTTAACTTGTTAACACCAAATATCAGAAATAGGCTTAGTCATGAAAGGGTTAATATTAGATTTAATTACATTTTTTACTTGAGACACACTTTTTTTTTCTCAGTGTAATTTGAAACATATTCTATATAAGATTTTTTGTTTCAAACAACTTGTATATACATTTACTATTGGATTGTATATTTATTCAGAATATTATTGGATTTATGTATTTTTTGTCAGATTACAGCAGCGTTATCACATTTTTTAGATATATGTTCTCTGTGGACCATTGATGGGCACTTCATACTATATATAGTTTTAAATGCATTCTAATATCTTCTCCTTAATAAACTCTCTATACCACGCCTACGTTGGTGCAATATTTTCTGTTATTTTATGGCCTTTAGTATGTGGTCTGCTTTCTGCAAATGATTAATGTTCTAAAGTTTTAAAAACCTCTTGGCTAAGATATTGTATATAATTAGGCAGACAAGCTAGTAATGTCATATCCAGTTTACTGAGTTATTAGAGTGGATGTAAACCCACATTTTTTATTTATTTTTTATGTCACAATGTAGAGTATACGATTTCCTATCATATGTGCCCAGTCTTGCCACACAGAGTTAATACAGCTTTGAGCAATCCTCTTTTATTGTTCAGTGAAATAAAACAGACTTACAGAGAAAAACCTTAGTCCGTACCACCCCCTTGCTGTGAGTGACAGGTTATTTACATATCTCATGCACAAGCCTGGAGACAGGCATTATTTTTTAATTCCCACCCCCACTCCTTTTCTGAAGTCATGTGGTTACTTTTTTGGATTTCGACTGGATGTTAGTGATCATAGCAGAATTTAGTGTGAGGCGGCGTACACACGTACGAGAACCTCGACGGGCGGAACACATCGTTCCGCCCGTCAAGGTTCTCGGCCGGCCGTCAGAATCGGCGACCATCCCGTCGGGAAAGGCGACCAGCTATTAATCCAGACGGGCCGCCGAGAAAATAGAGAACCTGCTCTCTATTTTCTCTTGGCGGCTTTCCCGACGGGATGTACACACGGCCGAGGTTCTCGGCAGAAACCAGCGAGAATCTAGCTGGGATCCTCATTCTGCCGATAACCTCGGCCGTGTGTACGGGGCCTAAGGAATACACAGGAAAAAATGCATGTTGACAAGGGGAGTGTAGGGGTGGGCGGAGAGTCTACTGACATCACAACTCCACCCACAAAGCTCCAGACAACAGACCCACCCACAGAATCTGCAGTTTTTCAGTTCTTCTAACAGACAGAGGGGAGACATTTGACAGGTAAGGATACATGCAGGAGACATCTATATCCTTATAGATCAGCACTATGACAGTAGTTTAGAAAGGATGAGAGTGGGTTTACATCCACTTATACAGTCTTTTGTGATTAGTAATGCAATAAATAAATAAAAATCCTGGGCATATACATTAGTATGTGTAAAATTAGTACGCACATTAATATGTATACCCACTGAGCAATGTTTTAAAGCATATGTACCTTATGCCATTCTCCATCGTTAACTTTTTGAGGAACCATTGTGGTGGTATCTCCACTTCCAAGATCATATCTAAAGTGGGCCATTCCATCTTTAATTTGAACAGTGGCAAAATCAGCATGGTTGATGCGAGCCATGTAGAACAGCAAGCCTGATTCGGCAGTAGTGCGAAGTTCAAGTTCTATGGAAAGTCTGTAATTATATTATGGAAAAACAAAATGCAGTGAAAATGTATTTCACATAGATTACTATGTCACAGTAAATTGCAAAGGGATAAAAGCAAAGAGTAGAAAAAATACAACTCACTTGTTTTTTACTTTTGTGTCATCAAATGCAAATGCCATATGGCTATTCCTGGACAGACCAAACTGCTTCCCTCCTATGATAATCTCTGGCCTTTTTTCAGCCGCACATCCCTTTAAAAAGAAACAAACATGTTCTACACAGTTGTACATGTAGTTTTGTTGTCCAATTGGTCATTAAGGTTGTCATATAATCTTCTGGTGGACTCCAGTATATTTGGCTTAGGGAAATAAGAAAAAAAAAAGCACCCTAATCTATGAGATATACATTATATGTATCCTTTGCTGCTGTAGACTGCACAGAGCCTTGCTTTGAGTTGCGGAAAGCACAAAAGCAGTAGGATTATTACTGTTATTTGGCTGTCACAAAGCTAATGACATGGTGCTATAGAAAGTTTGAGTAATGCTGCTAAAATAGATCTGTCTGATTCAAGTATCCAAAAGCAATATACAGCCTAAAATGAATGGACAGAGAAATCATTGTATCATTTACTTTACTAAACTTTATATCAATATTAAATTCTAAAACTATAGGTAAATCTCAGCCAGGGTTATGATTATATAGTCAAAGTAATAAAAATAAAAAATGTTAACTCTCCATTTTAGAAAAAAATCTTCCTATACATTGTGGGGTAGATTAACGTAGAGTGGCGTATATTTGTGCGGCCGTAGTATATCTCACATATGCTACGTCGCCGTAAATTAGAGAGGCAAGTGCTGTATTCACTAAGCAATTGCTCCCTAAGTTACGGCGGCGTAGCGTAAATGAATGGGCGTAAGCCCGCCTAATTCAAATGTGTTTGATGTGGGCGTGTTTTATCTAAATTAAGTGTGACCCCACGTAAATGATTTTTTTTACTAACGGCGCATGCGCCGTCCGTAGATGTATCCCAGTGCGCATGCTCCAAATTACGCCGCTAAGACTCATTGGTTTCGCCTGAAAACGCCTTACGTAAACGGCGTATCTTTACTGCGACAGCCAGGCGTACATTCGTGAATAGGCGTATCTCGCTGATTTACATATTCTAGGAGTAAATCAGCATACACGCCACTAGCGGGCAGTGTAAATAGGCAGCTAAGATACAACAGCGTAGGAGACTTACGGCGGTCGTATGTTAGCAACATTTAAGCGTATCTCACTTTGAGCATACGCTTAAAGATACGACGGCGCAGATTCTGAGTTACGACGGCGTATTCAGTCCACCTGAATCTGGCCCTGTGCGTGCATTTAACATACTGGTATTTTATGCATATTATTTATATCTTTATTTTATGTTTGTAAGAAGGGGTAAGAATTACTAATGCATTTTTTTTTTAACTACAGTCTGTTACTGCTGTGATAAGGTATCACAAGGACAGTAAATGCCCTCCTCCTAGACCAGCTTGTGTGATAGATGCAGTGTTCTGTCTATCACATGAGCTGGTCTAGGAGGAGGGTGGGACTTTTGTCACAGCGCGACCAAACATTTCCGACTGAGCTCTGTGACACAGCGGGAGATGTGTGCTGTGCATAATCCACTGGCACAGGCACTGACCTGTGAGGCGACAATGCTGGGCATGGTAAGTCGGCAGTGATGGGCATGGTGAGGCGACAATGTTTGGCATGGTAAGGTGGCAGTCATGGGCATGGTGAGGTGGCAATGCTGGGCATAAGGTGGCAGTGATGGGCATGGTGAGGCAGCAATTCTGGGCATGGTGAGGTGGCAATAATGGGCATGGTGAGGCGGCAATTATGGGCACGGTAAGGCAGCAATGAAAGGCACAGTGAGACGGCAATGATGGGTACGGTAAGGCAGCAGTGATTGGCATGGTGAGGTGGCAATACTGGGCATGGTGAGGTGGCAATGCTTGGCACAGTAAGGCAGCAGTGATGGGCATGTTAAGGCAGCAATGCTGGGCACGGTAAGGTGACAATGATGGGCATGGTGAGGCAGCAATGATGGGCATGGTGAAGCGGCAATGATGGACACAGTAAGGCAGCAATGATGGACACAGTAAGGCAGCAGTGATGAGCATGGTGAGGCAGCAATTCTTGGCACAGTAAGTCAGCAGTGATGGGCATTAAAGGCTGCAATGATGGGCACGGTGAGGAGGCAATAATGGGCACGATGAGGAGGCAATGATGGGCACCATTAAGCAATGATGGGCACAGTAATGCTGCAGTGATGGGCAGAGTGAGGCTGCATTGATGGGCAGTGAGGCTGCAATTATGGGCACAGTGAGGCTGCAATGGTGGGCATAGTGAGGCTGTAATGATGGGCATAGTAAGGCTGTAATGATGGGCATAGTGAGGCTGCAATGATGGGCACAGTAAGGTTGCATTGATGGGCACAGTGATTCTGCTTTGATGGGCACAGTGAGGCTACATTTGATGGGCACTGGTGAGGCTGCATTGATCTTGTGTATCATGTCTGCAGTTTCTGACCATCACCTGTATCATGTCTACATTCTCTTACCATCTTTAGCATCATGTTCTCAGTATGTAATCATCTCCTGTAACATGCCCACAGCCTTTGACATCTCCTGTACCATGCTTACAGCTTCTGCCCATCTCCTGTACTATGCCCGTAGCCTCTAACCATCTCTTGTATCATGCCCACAACCTCTGACCATCTCTTGTCTTATATCATGTCTGCAGTCTCTGGGGGAGTCTGAAAAGGAGTCAAGAGTGGGAGTGCTGCTGGGATGGGGGTCATGGGAAAAGATGTGTGGGGACTGTGGAGAGGAGACTATAGGAAAACCAGAGCCACCAAGCTGGAACCGACTGCCTGAGCCCTGCACGGTGCACCTCAGAGGAGGTCAGTGACGGCGCCACCAGGCCAGTCTGAGGGGGTCACTGATGTAAGAGGGGAGTGAATACAATAATGTAAAAGAGCATTGATATAAAGGTTTCCCCCCTATATCAGTACCCCCCCTTACCTTAGTGTATTCTTTCTGTGGAAGCTGGTCTCTGGTCACCAGAGTCCCTACCTCCCCACATTCCCAGTTGTCCCCCTTGATGATTGCTCCACGTTTAACTAAAATTTGCTGTTTTATATATATATATATATATCCCTATATGCCTATATCCCTAGCCCTATGTGCTTTTATCTCTGTCTTATCTATGTATAATGCGCTCTTCAAATGTGCTTCAAAATGCATGGTTTTACCTTTTATGAACAAGAAAAAATTATGTTATGCCATTGAGCTTGTATAATAATGCTATGGGGCTGGTATGAAATTATTTCCAGGGCTGGTTTTTATTCCCAGTCTGGCCCTGCTCCCAGATTCTCCAGCTCAGTGCTGGAGAATCTGGGTAAGAAGCCACTGTGATAAGAGGAAGGAGGCTTCTTTCTTCCTAATATCAGCAACAGTAAGCTTAACCACTATACTACCGGCTGCCGTCAATTGATGGCGGCACGATAACTCTATTGTTCTGATAGGACATCATATGACGTCCTTGTCTTTCACAGCCACTAGGGGGCGCGGGCACACACTCCGCATTACACAAAAAAGTAGTGAAGTCCCTGGCCTTCTTTCACTATCTCGGCGCTCAACCGCTAATAAGTTATTAAATAGCTTAATTTCACTAATCACCATAAATAATCTCCTAAAAATGGTGTATATAGTGAAAAATGACAATGATATGGTAAAAACAATTAAATTAAATTAAAATAAGGTTAAAATATAAAATCAACCTCAAAAGTTCAGCAGCCGCTTAAAATTATAAACATATATATCAAAAATAGTAAACAACAAGTCCATTCAAGTCTTGCTTTTAGTGATTTACAAGACTTGAATGGACTTGTTGTTTACTATTTTTGATACACACTCCGCATTATTGGGAACATGATGCGGGTGCTCCCGGGCACCCGCGATTGCCCAGTAACTGAGCAGGACCGTGGATCTCTGTGTGTAAACACAGAGATCCACGTCCTGTCAGGGAGAGGAGACCTATGCTGTGTCCCTTGTACATAGGGACACAGATCGGTCACCTCCCCCAGTCAGTCCCCTCCCCCCACAGTAAGAAACACTATGCAGGGTACACATTTAACCCCTTCCTCACCCCCTAGTGTTAACCCCTTCCCTGCCAGTCACAATAATACTGTAATCAGTGCATATTTATAGCACTGATCGCTGTATAAATGTAAATGGTCCCAAAAATGTGTCAAAAGTGTCCGATGTGTTTTAAATAATAACTACATATGTTAATGTGTGTGTGTGTGTGTGTGTGTGTGTATATGTGTTTTATATATTTATAGCACAAACACACACATATAGTATAGTTATAATGTATTTTCTTTTGGGACCAATTCACATCTGAGCAATGCAGAATTTTTGGCAGAATTGCGTAATTCTTGCCATGAATCCAAATTGCTGTAAAATTGTGTCAATTTACGCAATGCACTTTAACCACTTAAGGACCGCCGCATGTACAATTACGTTGGCACAATGGCACCGACAGGCACATCAACGTATATATACGCTGGTGCTTTGAGGTGGGTCGGGGGTCCGATCGGGACCCCCCCCGGTACATGCGGCGGTCCGCGTGGCTGTACGAGCGATCCGGGATGAGGGGGAGGCTATTCGTTTTTGTCCGCCCCTCCGGATCGCTCTCAGCCAATGCGCGCGCCCGCCTGTGTGTCACTTCCTCCTCCTGTGTAAGCACAGGAAGGAGGAAGCGATGTGATCTCTCCCTCGGTGGTTTTTTCAACCACCGCTGAGAAGAGATCACAACACAAGTAAGTCTGCACTAACACTACACTGCACTAACACTACATATAGGCACATTTAACCCCCCCGATCCCCCCCCCCCCCCCGATCGCCCCCCTCCCCCCTGTCACAGTGTCACTGAATGCAGTAATCATACATGTATGATTACTGTATTTAGTGTCAGTGTGACAGTCAATTAGTGTTAGGTCCTGGGTAGCCCCCGTACCCCCCCTAATAAAGTTTTAACCCCTTGATCACCACCCTAGTTAACCCTTTCACTCCCTATTGCCAGCATCACTAAGCGATCATTTTTCTGATCGCTGTATTAGTGTCGCTGTTCCCGCTAGGTAGCTATTTTTTTTTTATTGCGATTTTTTTTTACTAAAGACATGTGGCTAAATACATTTTGGCCTAAATGTTTGACTCAAATTTAGTTTATTGATTTTTCTTATAACAAAAAGTAAAAAATATAGATTTATTTTCAAAAATTTCGCTCAATTTTTGTATATAGCGCAAAAAATAAAAATCACAGAGGCGATCAAATACCACCAAAAGAAAGCTCTATTTGTGGGAAGAAAAGGACGCAAATTTTGTTTGGGAGCCACGTCGCACGACCGCGCAATTGTTTGTTAAAGCGACGCAGTGCCGAATCGCAAAAACCCCTTGGGTCATTTGGCAGCATATTGGTCCAGTCCTTAAGTGGTTAAGGTGCCATTTATTGTTAATGGTACCCCAATCACACTTAGCAGACATGCATTTTGCCACACATTTTGTCATTTGACAAATACACTACCCATGTGTCAAGATGTGCATTGAAACAATGCTCCATGGCACACGCATTTCGGTGCTGTTTTGTGTGCATTACGGAAACACATGCAAAATGCACGATATGCCTGAGGTGCCAATAATTGTTAATGGCACCCCAAAAGTGACTAGAAAATGTGCTGTTTGTGGAAATACGCATAAAAAGAAAATCAAAATGCAGGTTAAAGTGCTAAAAGAAGCACCAAACTGTGGGTACAAACCACACCAAAATGCATGTCAAAATATCCTGGGCAAAAATGTGTTTTAACCACTTCCCTACCGAGTCATTGTGGAACGTCCCTCCCTCTGGGTGGACGTCATATGAAAATACACATTTAAAGAATGTGCCAAAATGTGCGTAAAAAACTGTGAGTTAAAAAAAGCCCCAGTGGTCAGCGCTTATTATTTTCATGTGATAACACGCTCTTTTTAACTTTGGTTTTACTTTTAAAACTCAGCTGCTCTGTAATCACACAGGTGATTAAGCAGGTCATAGGGCCCATTCACACGGGCGGACCGTATGTCCACTTTTTCATCCATCCGTGTGCGGATGAAAAAGGGACATACATTGGTCTGTTTGAGATTGCGGGTGTCAGCGGTTGAACATCCGCTGACACCCGATATTGCCTGCTTCTGCATTCCTCCGATTCTGCAGATGGAGGAAAACCCTATTCTTCCTTCTGTCTGCGAATCGGATCGGGTGAACACGGACAGATGGTCTGTGTTCATCCGATCCCTCCATAGGGGACCACGCTGGCTCAGCAGGGATCAACGGAGCGATCCCCGCTGAGCAAGCGGAGGTTCACGGGGCGGATTATCACTGATCACTGATGAAAGGAGCCTTACACGGCCAAATTTCGAACACATTTTCTTTTCATAATCAGAAAGTTTGTTTTTTTGTGATCCGATGATGCCACCATTGACTTTCGAAATTCAGCCGACCAAACCTTCATGTTGCCGGGAATATTCGTTTCTCTCCGGGAATATTCTTTTCTCTCAGGGAATATTCTTTTCTTGCACATGCACATTTTTTTTTCTATTACATTTTTCGTTTTTCAAAAAATTGTGTGCCACACGAAAATCGGCTGCTGCTTCAGCCCACTAATGGTGCGAAATTCTTTGATACGATTTTCGAAAGAAAATTCTTTCGAACTTTGAACCGTGTATGTCCGCCTTTAGATTTCAAGTGTTCTCAGAGGAAAAACTTCTCATCTCCTGAGAACAAATGTTCTCGACTTAATAAACAGGGTGCCAGAGGAGAAGATATTTCTCTGAGAACTGAAATTTGATAAATTATCAATGTTTGATAAACGTACACCATTGACCTTCGAATTTCTTCTCCTGGAAGTGAGCAGATCTCTCCAGTGAGGAAACTTGTGTTTTGAGTTGGGTTTTGCTTTATTTTTGGAGCTGCCATTTAATTTTTTAATAATAATTACAATAGGAAAGCATGTCTACTGACACCTCCAAAGAGCCAAGGGGTTAATGCTGCGGTTTTTTTTTTGTTATTGAAAGGTTGTGGCTATTGCTATTAAATATTATGGTATGTAAAAACATTTTTTTTTTTAAAGTTTTATTAGATTGATCAAAACAATAATTAAAGAAAAAAAAAAGCTTAATATTCCGCTTATGGTTTGCCTAAATTTAGGGCACTAGGCATATACTGTATATATTTACTATACATTTTTGGTTGAACAAGATGGACTTGTGTCCTTTTTCAACCAGACTTATGCCGCGTACACACGGTCGTTTTTTGTCTTGTAGAAAAACGTTGTTTTCTCTCATGAAAAAAAACTGCGTTTTTCAAACTTATTTTTAAAAAACGACGTTGCCTACACACCATCGTTTTCTGAAAATGCTCTTGCAAAGCGTGGTTACTCTCTGTTCCATTCAAGCTCGCATCAGAGCATGCGCAGGTTTAAAAACGTTGTTTTAAACGTCGTTTTAGCGTACACACGATCATTTTTTATGACACAAAAAACGACATTCTGAAAAATGACAAAAAAAATTGAAGCATGTTTGAATTTTTTTTTGTCGTTTTTCAGAAGACATAAAAAAATGTTTTGCCCACACAAGATCATTTTAAATGAAGTTATTTAAAACGTTGTTTTATTTCATCACCAAAAACAACCATGTGTACGCGGCATAGGGCACCTTTCACACGGGCGGACCATTTAGGTCCGCCTGTCAGTTTTTTTTCAGCTATGAGTAAACACTGACGTTAGTGTGAATCGCGTTAGCTGTCCTAGGTTCCGTTCTTGTCACTTGTAGTGCCTGTTTCCATTTTTTTACATTAAAGTTACGTTGGATTGGAGTGAGGCTGTCCTGATCATCTTTTGTTCTTATCTGTCAGTTTTTTAGGCGGACCCGAATTGGGCGCTCCGTGCACCTCTATGGAGCCACGGATGTCAGTGGTGACATGCCCACCGACATGCAACCTGTTCCGAACCGCCAAATTGTGACGAAGGAAAACCCTCTTTTTCCATTCATCTGCGGATCGGATGATGACGGACTCTACGGCCCGTCGTCAACCGATCCCCCATTGGGGAGAGCGGTGCTCTGACAGGTCGGTCCCTGCACAGTGTTATGAGACCGACCTGTCATCTGCCTGCTCAGTAGGGATCGACGGAGCGATTCCCGCTGAGCAAAGCGGAGCCCGCACACGGCTCCGCCCTGTGTGAAAGAGCCCTAACTATGTAACCTATGAAACATTATTTAAATCTTATCTAGATATTATGTTACGAAAAATCTTCCATGGTTCACTCTAAATGTCACACACTTTTGGTGCAGGTATCAATTCCTCCTCAAGGATTGCACAAAACTGTTAACATCTGATTGTATATAAAGGATGTATGCACAGACTTGTGGTTAGTGCTGGTGAGTCAAAAAGAAGCACACTTGTGTACATATTTTGTAAGGCTAAAAGAAAGACAATTTTTACATTTGGGTATGTGAGACCTTTACCTAGTACTTATACCTAGACCTAATTCTTTTGATATATTCATTTCTCAGTATTTCTTTAAATTGTAAACCAAAAAAGACAACAACACCACCATGTTAGCAGTGCAAAGCTAGTAAAGAAGAAAGAGTTTTAGATAGAACCTTAGAATATTAAATGGCTTATTTACTGTGATTAAGGGGGGAAAACACACACTGTACTAAACGTCAAGTTATATCTGTTTGAACAAATTCTATACGGATGCTGTTAATTATAATGCCTGTAAAATAAGGAAAATGCTGCAATAATAGAAATGCTTGCTAAATCATTGTTTAAGGAGAAATGTGTATAATGTTAGAATAAAAGCTTCCCCTTTTATTCACAACCACAAGTAGGATGTAGAAAATCAGATCTGAGAGCCTCAATCTGCTTAGTTGCTGCTTTAATTACCCAAACCCATTGGCCCAGATTCACAGAGCAATTACGCCTGTCTAACTGGTGTTAGACAGGAGTAATTTCAAATTTTGCGCGCCGTATCACTAGTTTGAATCCTCAAACCATGATACGGCGGCTTCGGGCTTCGATCCAAGAGGCTTAGGTCCTCGTAAGCCTTCGGATCTACACTGCGATATTTTTGCGGCCGCTGGGTGGAGTTTGCATCGTTTTCATGCGTCGGGATATGCAAATGACTTTTTACGGCGATCCACGAAGGTACGAGTGTCCCTCGCAATCGCCTACGTCATTTTTTGGCTACGTAATGTTAGAGGAGCTTTTTGCTGGTCTAACAGTGCGTAACCCATGTAAAGTATGGCCGTCGTTCCCGCGTCGATTTGAAAATGTATATATTTTTTTTTAACGTAACTCGTTCGGGAATAGGAATGTACGTAAACGACGCTACTACGACGTGACGACGTGTTTTCGCGCAATGCACGGCGGGAAATTTGCGAACGGAGCATGCGCAGTTCGATCACCGCGGGAACGCGCCTATTTTAAATGCTTCACGCCCCCTACTCGCGCAGATAGATTGCGACGGGAGAAATACACTACGCTGCCGTCGTTTACTGGACAAAATCTACCTGGATTCCACGTAGAGCCAGGTAAAAAACGGCGGCGTAGTGTATTTCTGATACTCTACGAGAATCTAATTCTCTGCGAATCTGCCCCATGGTCTCCTGCAGCCAATTATATGACCTATGCTGAAGCATATGATCTTCGTCAAAGAAGCTAAAGGGCATGATGTGCAGGCAGAGCCAACTAATGAGCACCTCTGTTGGATGTTTAAAAGCCCGGGCATTTTTGTTTAGGGGTCCTCTTTCAAAGTATTCCCTGTTTTTTTGGATGTCCCCTCTCTATGTTTCCATAGTACACAGCAAGATCCCTCCCCCCTTTTCAGCTTTTTAGGTTTTTATAGGACCATGGGTTGCAAAAATGTCAACTCTAATGCCAATATTTAGGCTGATTATTTAAACTAGAAAAAGTACACAGTTTAGTACCAAATAGAATACTGCTTTCAGTGCTCTATTCACATTATTATAAGCAATGCGACCTTCACACAAAGCTGCTGTAACTGATTTCACTAGCACAGGATGGAGCAGAACATGTCTGTGTCTTGTCCTATTACACCGTATTTTGAGTACTTTATGAAGGAAGTACAATGTGGAAAAAGGCACTGATGTGCTTTAAAGATCCAGGAAAGCTAATTTCATGCAAAGTCTGTAACCCAGAACATCCAACCACACATCATAATTTACCAGTTGTATGCTGATAGCTGTTTGTTATAAAATATTTTACTGTTTATGCATGGTTAACCTAAGGGTCCTTTCACACTAGCGGACCGTTCGTCCGCTCATTACAAGTCCGTTTACGGACTTGTAATGGGCCCCTATGAGAGCGGATCCGTTAGCGGATGATGCATCTGCTAACGTCCGCCAGATCCGCATCCGTTTTTGTGGACGGAAAAATGTCCTATTTTTCTTCAGTCCGGCCTAACGGATCGGATGCAAACGGACAGACGGTCCGTTTCCATCCGACTCCCCATAGGGGAGAGCGGAGGAGAGACAGGGCGGTCCCTGGACAGTGTGCGGGGACCGCCCTGTCCGCCAACAGCTGAGCGGAGACCCTCCGCTGAGCTGACGGACACACGGAGCGGACCGAAAAACGGACCGCTCCGTGTGTAAGGAGCCTAATACTAAAGTCTATGTTTTTTTGTTTAAAAAGAACAAACATGTTATATTTACCTGCTCTGTGTAGTAGTTTTGCACAGAGTAGCCCAGATCCTCCTCTTCTTGTCTCCTTCGTCAGCACTCCTGGCCCCTCCCTCCTGCTGAGTTCCCCCACAGCAAGCAGCTTGCTATGGGGGCACCCAGGCCAAGCTGCTGCTCTGTGTGACAATTCAGACATGGAGCTGTGGCCTGGCCCCCAACCTCCCCTCTCTCCTCATTGGCTCACTCACTTTGACAGCAGCAGGAGCCAATGGCGAGCCAATGCTGTCTCAGCCTATGAGGTGAAGGAGTCCTGGACAGTCAAGCCTCTTGTGCAACATCATTGGATCGAGACGGGCTCAGGTAAGTAATGGGGGGGCCAAGGGGGGCCGCTGCACACATAAGGTTTTTTATCCTAATGCAAAGAATGCATTAAGATATAAAACCTTCTGCCTTTAAACCACTTTAAAGTTTCTGTAAAACCCAAAATACAAATGTAACATATTGCAGCCTAATGCCCCGTATGCACAATCAGAATTTCCAATGTAAATAGTCAGATAAACTTTTTCCATCAGAAATTCCTACCGTGTGTATGCCCATCAGAGTTTTTCCATCAGATATTCTGAGGAATTCCATTGAAGTTTAGATCCGATGGGATTCTGTTGGAAGTTTGGTCAGGCAAAAGCCTGATCGTGTGTACGGGGCATATCTTTCTTTAGATGTGGTGGCTGCATTAAATTAATATTTGTTTTTTTATCAAACTAACAAACATGGCATACTTACCTACTCTGTTTTTGCAAAGGTTTTGCATGGAGCAGCCCCGATTGTTCTTTTTTGGGGACCCCCCCTGGCGCTCTAGGCCTCCTCCTTTTCAGCAAGTGCTCCCGAGATGCCCTATCTACATCTATTGACATCGAGTGGGCAACTCTGCCCCCCTGCATGCCCTCGTAACAGCATTTGATTGACAGCAGTGGGAGCTAATGGCTAATGAGCAGGGAGGCAGCGGCAAGAGCCACTGCTCTTGTGCATGTCGCTGGATAGGATCGGGTTCAGGTAAGAATAAGAAAGGGCTGCAGGGATCCTGCAGCAGAGGTTTTTTACCTTAATGCATAGAATGCATTAAGGTAAAAAAAACTTGAGGCTTTAGAACCACTTTAATGTTCTTATTTCGATTTATTTTTCCTTTATTTTACCTGGTGATCCTGCCAGTAACATGTTTCCTGCCCATGAGTGACAGTGCTTACTCACTGTATTGTATCTATGGAGGAAAAGCATTGTCACCCTAGGCTGCTTTTCCTGAATAGGGCTACAAGCACGTTCTCATCTCCTTATCTCCGCATAACATAGGTGGAGAAGTTTTGTAGTTCACAGAAGATAGCATGGAAAGCAGAATCACATTATACTTCAGGGGAGTACAACATAATAGAACAGTATACATAGTTCAGCAGTGCAAATGTTTGAAACCAATAAAGCAACTTTCCTTTTGGGATAAGCTACATATACATACTATGTGCGTGTTTGTAAATATATATATATATACTAATATATATATATACTGTATATATATTTATATATATATATATATATATATATATATATATATATATATATATATATATATATATATATATATATATATATTGTGTAAAATGAGTTTATAAAATGATATTCATCTAATACGGCACTGGAAAATATATCAACAGGAACGCTAGGATGCATTTTCATTTCCTTTGCTAAACAAAACCCTGGAAGAGAATGATTACAATTTGAGGTAGTCCTGTCACATGCTGTATTATGTTCACTACATAGGAATAAAAGAATGAAGGAAGGAGAAATGATTAGTTTTGTAGCAGTGAAAAAAATAAAAAATAACACAGAGAAATGATAGAGAACCACATTAAGCAGGTAAGAGGTAATGGATACCGTTGAGGAATCAAGCTCATCTGTGATATTGGCACTCTTCACTTCAGTGGTTTCAGGCTCCTATGGTGCAGCAAATAAGCATTTGTTAGAATTGCATACATTGTGAGCCAAATCCATAACAGGTCTAGCCATTATAAAAACATGACACAATAGTGTTCTTTGTCAAAACTCTTCATTTTCATTGTATTGTTCATAAAATGATTAAACAGATGCTGATTTATATGGTAAAATTAATGAGCTTTTAAATAAATAAAACACTTGCAGATTTGTGATTGCCTTCTAAAACACATTATGAGTATAATGTTAGGGTTGCCATCTAATCATAGAAAGTTAAATATCTAATAGATATTGTAGAATGATTTCAGTTTTTATGTTTTAAACAGGAGGACTTTTTATTTTCTCTTACTTAAACAGTTTTTAAAAGTAAAGAAAAAGAACACATAAGAATGAATATAATTCAACACCCAGGATATTTACTACTTAAGCTTCATACACACAAACACATTTTCTGCGGACAAAGTGTAGGACAGGGATCCTCAAACTACGGCCCTCCAGATGTTGTAGAACTACACATCCCATGAGGCATTGTAACACACTGACATTCACAGACATGACTAGGCATTATGGGAATTGTAGTTCCTGAACAACTGCAGGGCCGTAGTTTGAAGACCCATGGTGTAGGACGTGGATTTTCAGTTCTTTAGCTCCACCCTTTGGGCAATTTGCTGTATAATGAGCATTGCTTCTGAGTATGCGTGTTTGTACTTTGGAGCTTTGTCCGATGGACTTTGGGAACGCGATCGAAAAATCGGACAACACACAATTGTTGGCAGACAATTTTAAAGCATGCTTTACCACATTTGTCCGTGGAAAATCCGACAACAATTGTCCGATGGAGTGTACAAATGGTCGAATTTTCCAACAACAGCCTGTCATCACACAATTCCCGTTGGATAATCCGATCGTGTGTATGAGGCTTAAGTCCAGTTTATTTGAAGCACAAGTTGCATTGCATTGTGGGTAGCCCCGTGCATGCTACACACTGTAGAAAGATGTAGTGATCATTAAAAAGTGGCAGAATTATAAATAATATGATTTTGTACTGGTATGTTTATAGTAATGCTTAATAATAGAAAAGGGCAATATGCCTTCTGTTTGCGGCTATTAACAACATGTTTTAAATTGATTTATTTGCCCCTTTTTTCATGAAAATACTGATTCCTATACTTTGCCAAATTGTAATGCTGGTTTGCTCAATACAGTTTTCTCCATATTATGGTAGAGGGTTCCATGTGTATTTGCCAGCACAATGTGTGTGCATTGTTCATGTATCCATATATTTTGGAACTAGTCCTTTTTTAATATAGTGGTTTCATGTACAATGTATACCATAAATTGGTAATGCTCATTGGCTGTCCATGTTTTTCCAACCTATTTTTTTATAGCAAAATAGAAACTCTGAAATGTCCATGTGCACCATAACATTGTGGTTAACATATTAAAAAATTACTAATATGCAGAATATAAGCACGATGTGCCTGTCTGCATCTCTGGTTGTAATAAAATGGACAGAACCATACTACCAAGGCATGTCTGTGCAATCAACATTACTACCAACATACAAATACAAATGAGGCCACCTTTTAAGGATCACATCTACAGTATACATCTTTGCAATCAGCAAGATCTACCTCATTCTTTAATGTGGCTTGGATTTTGCTACAACAATCTTCAAAACCCAGATTACAGTATCATTCATATATACGAAAAGCCAAAATGATAAGCTTGAATTTCTATCTTATATAAAATATCAATTTATTAAATTGACACCATACCAAGATATCTTGTTTTGCTCAATGTAAAAAATGATTAAGGTGTAAGATGGATAAAATATAGATGGCCAGGAGTGCAAAGATGTAGGCAAGATTCGGAGCCTTTAATCAAACAATATCAAACAATATCTAAAAAGAGAACATGCCCATGCGGACTTAGTTTAAGTTGTGCCAAAAAAGCTTAAAGGGCTTAAAGGGGTTGTAAAGGATTTTTTTCCCCCTAAATAGCTTCCTTTACCTTAGTGCAGTCCTCCTTCACTTACCCCAACCTTCCATTTTGCTTTTAAATGTCCTTATTTCTTCTGAGAAATGCTCACTTCCTGTTCTTCTGTCTGCAACTACACACTGTAATGCAAGGCTTTCTTCCTGGTGTGGAGAAAGGCTCTTGAGGGGGTTAGCAGGAGTGTCAGGACGCCCACTAACACACAGCTCTTTTCTCTATCTGTAAAGAAGAGAGTGTCCTGACACTCCTGCTCGCCCCCTCCCCTTCAAGAGGCTTTCTCCACACCAGGGAGAAAGCCTGGCATTACAGTGTGTAGTTACAGACAGAAGAACAGGAAGTGAGCATTTCTCAGAAGAAATAAGGACATTTAAAAGCAAAATCGAAGGGTGAGTTAAGTGAAGGAGGACTGCAATAAGGTAAAGGAAGCTATTTAGGGAAAACATTTTTTTCCTTTACAACCCCTTTAAATTACATTACATAAAATTATACATGTTTTAATTCCATAGTATAGTTAAGAAAGCAAGTGTAAACAATACATATATCTATTCAAAAGACATATCAGTGTTGGTGGGAGTTGTGATTTAATACCCACATTGCATTTGCTAAGTGGGGATGCGTATGCATTGTTTTTCCTTTTTATACCCTTATGATATGGTCTCTCAACAGATATGCTTGAATTTGGATTTCATTGTCTCCTAAAGAAGTGAACATTGCTTCATGAAAGATGTCGAGATATAGTCTAGCATTTATGGGCCAGATTCAGGTAGAGTTAGGCTGGAGTATCAGTGATACGCCAGCATCACTCTCACTTTGAGCTGGCGTTTCTGTTTTCTGTAAGCAGAAAACAAGAAAGGCCGGGTTGGAGTTCCTATACGAGCGCCGTAATTGTATTTTGCCGTCGTATCGGAACTGCAAATTTAAAAATGGCGCTCGGGGCGTTCCCGCTGATTAACGCCGAGAATATGTTAATCAGCGAGAGACGGAAATTCACGATCGTACGCGGGCCTGACGCAGTGACTTTCCGACGTTTCCGTAAGCGATACGCGGCGTAAAGAAAAACATGCCCCCTAGGTGGGCTATCCTATGTTAAGTATGGCCGTCGTCATCGCGTCAAATTTAAAAATTTTAGCGTCGTTTGCGTAAAACGTCTGTGAATGGGGATTGACGTCATTGACGTTCACTGACAGAATTTGGAGCATGCGCACTGACAGTCGACGCATGCGCAGTACGTTTGCCGCGGGATCGCGCCTAGTTTAAATAATACACGCCCCCTACCCGCCCAATTTGAATTCCGCCGGCTCATTTTCGCTACGCCGCCGCAACTTTAGGAGAAAGTGCTATGTGAATAACAGTACTTGCTCCAAAATTTTCGGCGGAGTAACGTAAATGACTAACGTTACTCCAAAATAAAGAACCGCTGTCCTACCTGAATCTGGCCCTATGTATTTTTTTCTTTTGCATGGAGCACTGTCTCTGCAGGGCTTGCTAAGTGTTGACTTCATAGGCCACTCTCTAGTTACCTGTAGCTGGTTGCTAAGGGTTTCCACTTTGGTTGCTAGGGGTTTCCACTATTCCCCTCTTATTCCTGCTTGCTCGTTACTTAATGACCAGTCCAGAGTATTTGTGTTTTTGTATTTTATTTGTAACTTGGATGGGAGAAGGGATTAGTGGGATACTCCATCTTGAACTATTTACAGTGGATAAGGACAACTCTCACTTGGCCTTACCAGATTATTTGTGGAAGCAGTCACACTGCTTTAACCATACTGCCACATGTATGGAGGAATTAAGTCTTCTTGCTCTTACTAGCAGCAGACTTAATGCACTACACTATCTTCAGGATACTCTGTAGCATCCCCTTTACTGACACCCATCCACTGACTCTTCTAGCTGAAGGGGTGGCCCCTTACAGGACAGGCCCAAAAGACACAGATCTGTACTCACAGTAGGCAGAATCAGATCCTTGCTGGTGTTTCCCTTCCAGTCAGCTGGACCTGTGGGTAACTCTAGGCCCTTGGGTCGACCACTTAAGACTGCACAACAACCTCCACTTCGGAGAGGGCAGCTGCCCCCTCCCTCCTGGACTCTGCTCCCTGATTCAACTAACTCTGAGCACAAGGCTTTTATACAGTATCCCTGCATGCAATGCAGCACTTTTCCTCTGCCAACAGGCAGGACTGTAACAAAGCCTGTGCACTCACTTCTCAGGTCCCCTCTCACTGTCCAATATGCCTCCCTATTGGACCAGTGAGGGACAGACAAACAAGCTGAGCTGCAACTGAACACCATGAGCAGACCTAACCAATAAATCATGCTCCCTGGTAGGCATAGACCACTCTAAATTTTACCTTACCATTTTCCTGGTAAGCAGAAAGACCAAAAACGACACTCTCTTCTAGCACCTCCCTAGGAGGCTGCTACATTTGTAATGTTGTCTCTATGTGAAAATATACACCAATGCTGATATGCCTTTTAAATTTTAAGATATACTGTATGTATTGTTCACCTGCTTTTTCTTAACTATATTATGGAATAAAAATATGTATAATTTTGTGTAATGTCATTTCAACTTTTTTTGGTGCAGCTCAAACCAACTCTCCAATTTGCTCAGTTAAAGTGATACTAAAGTTTATTTAAAATAAAAATGAAAAAAATAAACATGTCATACTTACCTGCTCTGTGAAATGATTTTGCACAGAGCATTCTGGATCCTCCTCTTCTCGGGTCCTTCATTGGTGTTTCTGGCCCCTCCCTTCTGGCGAGTGACTCCATAGCAAGCAGCTTGCTATGGTGGCACCCAAGCCAAACCGTAGCTCCATGTGTCCATTCAGACACTGAGCCACGGTTCAGCCCTGCACCCTCTCTCTCCTGATTGGTTAAATGACTTTTATAGCAGTGGGAGCCAATGGTGCAGCCAGGGCCGCTGTTAGAAATCACAGGGCCCCGGACAACTTACCTGACAGGGCTCCCCCACCGGGAAATATCAAATGGCTAAAATGCCATGGCCGCAATGGTGTGCTGTGCAGCCATGGCAGAAATTAGAGCCATGCTATTGCCACCTCATGACTCCTGTTTTTTTTTTTTTTTTTACTTTTTAAAATTGCTGAATGGCAATTTTACATTGCAAGACCACGTTGCAACTGTAAAATAATTATTTGGCTTCAAGGTGCAGAGCTGCCCCATTGAACTTGATGAGAAATTTGACAGGCAGTGCTGTCAAACTCTGCAGCCTGCTCTAAAAATGCTGCAGCTCTGAAATAAAGCATTGCATGAATGACATGTATACAGCCCTGTGTGACTATATGACAGCTGGCTTGAGTTGACAGACCAAAAAAGGTCTGTCAACTCAAACAGTGCTGTCAGCCAATGGCTGAGAGTACTGACCAGAGTGTTCTGGTGGGGTGGGGGGGGGGGTCATCCCCTTGTCAGAACACAATAGAACAGCAGGGGAGATTTCAGTACTAACATCGGATTGTTAGTACATCGGCTCTGACCTCAGGTATCAGGTTTGATTGGTACAGCCTGTGGGGTTGAATGGAAAAAAACTAGCAGTGTATACTAGACATTAGGCCGTATTCACATTTAACGTTTCATGAATGTGGGGTAAAGTGCACAGGTAGCGGGCATTTTTCAGTGCATTTTGAAAATGCACTGCAAATGCACATAGCGCTAATTGTTGATGGCACCCTGAATACAATTAGCAGACCTGTGTTGTGTCATGTGGCAAATCTGAATGCTTTAAAAGGTTCTAGAGCCTGTCATACAAATGGCAACCCATTCAAGCGAATGGGTTCTCCTATATGCGAAAAACAAGCCCAAAAAAAAATGTGTGTTCCCACTACATGAAGTATAAAGGGGGCCTTAGGGGTGGTGTATAGAAATGTTTTGGCAGATATGTCTGTCAGCTGGAGGGAGAGATGTGTACACTGGTTCCTAGCTTAGTACTGCAGTGGCAGCAATCTGAGTTTTAGGCTGGCTCCATATTTACTTCTCTCCCAAATCCTGAAGTTACTGTCCCTTCACTGCATCAGCTACCCCCCCCCCCCACTTACCCTTTTCAGCAGAAGGACTGCTCCATGCAAACACTGAAATTCACCGTGAACACAGAGCACAGATAAGAGAGCACGATCTGAAGGGAGGTCAGGACTCAGTAAGGAGGTAGAGCAAACTTCCTGCTCATTCATCACGCTGGCCAGAGATAACACTGCCGACTGATGGAAGGAGAGTTTCAGGACCCGAGAGAGGCACAGGCAGAGACTCTGCAGCTGTCTCCCTCTGCTTCAAATTGGTACATTTTGCCAGTATGTAGAACCGATCACCCTGCATAGCTGACAGGTAGGAGAAAGCAGGCTGTGCTGGTGATCCACAGGAGTCACAAGGCAGTATAGCTAGCTCTCCTTCCCGGGCCACTCTTCTGAAGTGACAGAGCCCGGGCCCCTTACAGGAGGGCTGGCTGTACTGCCCTATCAGCGGCCCTGGGTGCAGCTGATGTGTCTCAGCCATTTAGGAGGGAGAAACTTGGATGGCTGAGTCTCTCGTGCACAATGTTTTTAATTTTTTTATGGCGGGGGGTGGGTTAGTGGAGATAACAGGGTTTGGAAGAGAAAAGGTTGATGGGATTTAAAATTCCCTTGTAAAACGTTTAAGACACGTTTTATAGACAATACTGCATCCACATGCCAACCATTATACTACCAATTCATGCAAAATGAAAAAAGAAACTTCATACACAGAATGCTGTCAGTTATTTTCATTGGCAGCCCTTTGAAATTTCTGTTGCACCATAAAAGTTACCCTTTACTTCAACTTTGAATGCAACTTTCAGGCCCCGTAAACACACGAGCAGACAGATCTGTTCAAATCGGTCGGACAGACCGATTTGAACAAATCGGTCTGCTGGGATGTATTGGTTGTATTGGTGTACACACGATCAAACCAAAATCCCCGCCGGCAGACGGCGCGCTGACGTGTCGGTGACGTGGCGGTGACGTTGACGCCGCCACGTCACCGCACCAGGAAGTGAATTACTTCGACGCATGTGCGAGAAGATATGTCTGCTGGTTAGCGTACTAACCAGCAGACATATAGGGCGGACGGATTCCCAGCCGACAGATTTTAAAGCATGCTTTAAAATCTGTCAGCTGGCCAAATCCATCGGCTCGCCCGTACACACGTTCAAATCTGTCTGCTGGGACGGTCGGGCCGACCGTTTCCAGCAGATAGATTTGATCGTGTGTACGCGGCCTAACACATGTTTAATGTATCTATCTATCTATCTATCTATCTATCTATCTATCTATCTATCTATATATCTATATATATATATATATATCATGCAGGTCATTCAGTGACTCACCTTCAAGTTGTTTAACCCAAAGCACAGCACAGGTTGTGTACAAATACATTTTTTTTGTATTGTATAGTGAAAGAAAAGGCTTTTCAACATAAATTAACACCTTTTAATAGTGCAATATAATAATAAGTAATAATGGGATTCATTAATCACTTACAGTAGGTGGAACAGAAGGTGGAATTGCCGGAATGACCTTTGGTGCAGTGGTTGCTTCAGGCTGAGGGAGGACTAATGCTTGAGTGACGTTCTTCTCTTTATCTTCTTCAAGTGTACTGTCTGGCACCAGAGTTGGACATCTTCCAATATCTGCATTCTCGAAAGATACAGGCTGAGCAAAGTCTATTGGCCTGTCAGAGCATTCAAAAGAATAACCATCACATACATAATAAATATTTAAACATTCAGCCAACTTCATTATCTATCAAAAGTTTAAAAGTGACTCTTCAACTAATGAGTTTGCCAGGGTTACAACCTTCTATTCTCTGTTAGGCCGCATACACACGATAGGTTAACCAGAGAACAACGGTCTGATGAACCATTTTCATCGGTCAAAACCGAATGTGTGTAGGCCCCATAGGTTATTTAACCTTTGGTTAAAAAAAAAGCCAACTTGCTTTAAAATTTAACCGATAGACGCCTAATGATAGGTCGTTAGTAGGCACGACCATGGGTTAAAAATCCACGCATGCTCAGAATCAAGTCGACGCATGCTTGGAAGCATTGAACTTTCTAAGGCCGCGTACACACGATCGAACATGTCCGCTGAAACTGGTCCGTAGACCAGTTTCAGCGGACATGTTCGATCGTGTGTACGGCCTATCGGACTGTTTTACAGTGGACCAAAGTTTTAAAACATGCTTTAAAACCTGTCCGATGGAAACCATGTCTGTCGGACAGGTTCGATTGTTAGTACACAAAATTATCGGACCAAAAACCCACGCATGCTTAGAATCAAGTTGACGCATGCTTGGAAGCATTGAACTTCGTTTTTTCATCACATCGTTGTGTTCTAAGTCACCGCGTTCTGGTCTGATCGGATTTTGGTCCGATGGTGTGTACGCACATCAGACCATCAGACAAGTTCAGAGTTGTCTGATGAAAACGGTCCGTCGGACAAGTCTCATCAGACATGTTCGATCGTGTGTACGCGGCCTAACACGATCGTTTTTTAACCGATGGTGTGTAGGTGCATCAGACCATCAGTCAGCTTCATGGGTTAACCGATGACAACAGTCTTTCGGACCTTTCTCATCGGATGGACTGATCATGTGTACGCGGCCTTAGTGGTCACAGGAACAGGAATTAAGAGGTAATTTCTCTGATAGGGTCATAAAAAACTGATGACTCAAATAGCCTTTCCCAAGCCCTTAATTGTATGTGATCCTGTTTGGGAGATTTCCACTCACTTTCAAAGCTGGTGAAAGAGGTTACAAGCACAAGGTGGACAGGTAGAAATAAAAAAAGAGTATGTTGCAGGCATATTTTTAGTACCCATGATTAACTTTACATGTTTTAATATAGAACCTCATCTTCCATGTAGCTGTAAAATGCGACAGGCTGCTTGTACCCAAGTTGATCGATGGATTGACTTGGGTACAATCAGCCTGGCCAAACATGGATCAAATCCTGGCTGAATTTCAGTCCATGTATGGCCCACTTTACTCTGTGTATATCTATGAAGGGACAAAGCTTTTACCCTAAGCTGCTATCTCCTGAAGCAGACACCACCCCTCATGTCTGGGAGGTGAACTGAGCATAATTGATAACACTACATGTAGCAGAGGCAGAGTGCACAATAAGTTACAAGCTCATTCGATATCTGACAGAATCAAGAATTATCTAAAAAGACTTTTAATTTTATATTTATTGGACTTAAAGAGAAGCAAATAAAAAAGTAAAATTAAGGTTAACATATCCGTTATCACCGCATCACGTGTTAAGGACCCGGAAGAACTGGGCACACACTCTACTAGCCGGCCGGCTTATGTTTTTATGCTGTTCTTATCTCTACTTGATGTAAGTGTACACCTTTTTTTTTACAATAAATGAACCTATATGGTTTTACGCTATGTGAGATTCCCTTGCCTTTCTATGCACACGGCCGAATGCTGTCGTTGACTAAGGATTCTTGTAAGTGTTGGAGGACTCCCTGCAATATCCAGATGGATGCGGTGTGTGGTGTATTCATGTGATATTTGATCTCTTGAAGATCTCAGGCTCTGGTAAGGGTCAGTGTTGGATGTTGGTGGAGGTTCTGTGTGGTGTTTTAGTCATTGCACCGTCCTGTGGATCAACTGCACTTTTGGCAACTTTATCACCAGTTTCTGTTTGGACTTTACCACTCATGTTTCTCAATTGCATTTTGTATATAATTTCATGTGTGTTTTTTTTTTCCGTTTTACATGCAATATATTATATTGATGTAATCACTGTGTCTATATGTGTACTTCATGAGGCACTGCCCCGCTTTTTCAATCACAGCGTGACTCCCTCTTTTTTCTTAACATATCCTTTACATTAAGGCTGCTTTCACATTGGGCAGTAGAGCCACTGTGGCAGTATAGCAGCGCGATTTTTAGCGCTGCTATACTGTCGTATTTACCGCGGCATTGGGCGGCTAGCGGTGCGGTTTTAACCCCCGCTGGCGGACGAAAAGGGGTTAATACCACCCACAATGCGCCTCTGTAGAGGCACATTGCGGGCGGTATTACCGCGGTTTCCCATTGATTTCAATGGGAAGGAGCGGTATAGGAGCGGTAAACACCCCGCTCCTATACCGCTGCAAAGATGGCTTTCACATTGAAGACTACAGGGCAGGTTTCTTTCAGGCAGTAGAGCAGGTAAAGGGGCCTTAGGGTCTTTGAGATGGGTGCTGATACCCATCCTACAAGCTGAGCTTCTGTCTTTTGCGTATGTATCCATCTTTTTATTCATTAGGATAAAAAAACCTTCTGTGTGCAGCAACCCCCCTCAACCACCCTAATACATACATAAGCTCCATCTCAATCCAGTGATGTTGCACTAAAGCCTTGGATGTCTGGGACTCTGCCTCCTGATTGGCTGAGACACAGCTGTGGGTGCCTTTGGATTCTGCTGCTATTCATCAAAGTGAGTGAGCCAATGAGGAGAGAGAGGGGGCTGGGCTGAGCCACAGGGCACAGAGCAGTGGCTTGGGTGCCCCCATAGCAAGCTGATTGCTGTGGGAGCTTTTGATAAGAGGAAGGGGCAGGGAGCGCTGGCGAGGGACCTGAGAAGAGGAGATTTGGGCTGCTCTGTGCAAACCCACTGCACAGAGCAGGTAAGTATAACATGTTTGTTATTTTTAAACAAAAAACAAGACTTTAATATCACTTTAAGATTAGTTGGAGGGTGGTAGATGTGATTTTTAGCAGGCTCACACAAGCCTGAACTATGGTTTAGGGCTCGCCAGCCTACTTTTATTAAAACAGATGTTGAAGAAAAGTACCTTACATCAGGTTTTCCACATAGTTTCACATAGAAAGACAGGTAACAGAAAATGCTGGACCACCTAACTCCCTCCTTAGCAGCACAGCTGCTCCTGCACTGGTCTCCTCTGTTTCTTGTGTAAATCACATCTGTGTACAGACAGGATTATACACCTGTCATCAACCTGGAGCACTCCTCCCTTCTGGCTGGGGCTGGAGCCCTGAGCTATTCCGAAACCTTTATTATAAAAGCTGTGTACACCTCAACACACCCTGCTAATCTTTAAAAACAGGGTTGGAGATTTCCTCCCTCCCAAAGCCCATTCAAATCTCCAAACTACAGAGCCCAATCCTGGAAGACCAAATTTCGGAGAAAGCTGTAAAAAACATTTTCTCCATTCATCATTGATAGCCAGTGGTCCGGCACTCTGCATATTTGTAAACCTTGTATCCATTTTTTAAACATTTTCACAGTGTCAAGGCCTTGCTCTGTCACAAGGGGTATAGTTAAAGTGAGTGTAAATGATCACCTTCAGTTTAAAAATGAAATAAAATGGCTAACATTTATGTATAAAAACAAAAAAAAAAAAACATTTTAAATGCCTTTAACTCTTTTTTATAAGTGATCACATTCCCTCTGTCCTCAGCTGCATAAGAGCTGGGGGAGGAGAGAGCAACAGTACACTGATCTTTCCAGTGAATAGCTGTGCTCGTGCGGGGGGGGGGGGGGTAATCCAGATCATTGGAGGCGAGCAGGCTGAGTATAGCTAGATAACTGACCACAGTAAGGCCACATACACACGATCGGTCCAACCCGATGAGAATGGTCCGAAGGACGGTTTTCATCGGGTCACCACTGAAGTGGCCTGATGGTCTGATGTGCGTACACACCATCAGTTCAAAAACCGATCGTGTCAGAACGTGGTGACGTAAAACACAACGACGTGCTGAAAAAACGAAGTTCAATGCTTCCAAGCATGCGTGGGTTATGGAACCAATGCTTTTGCGTACTAACGATCGGTTTGGACCGATGGTCAGGCATCCATCAGTCCGATTTTAAAGCAAGTTATAAAACTTTGGTCCGAAGGACGACAGACCGATGGGCCGTACACACGGTCGGTTTGGAACGATGAAACTGGACTTCAGTCCATTTTCATCGGGTTGGACCGATCGTGTGTACGCGGCCTCAGTGTTCTTCTGCTTAGCGTGGTTGGTCTTTAATAGAGATGCAGAGGGACTGGCATGAAAATGAGGAATTTCATACATAGGAAGCATTACAAAGAGAACAGGATACTTTTTCATACAAGTACAGTAGGCACATATCGGGAATTCGATATGTTGGGGTAACAAACACTGTTTTACTATTAAGCTTAATATATAAAGTTAAATTAATGTTAGATTTTGGGTTAGGGGTTCATTTTTAAAAGTGAGCTTTGGAGTTTAGTATTGGGATTAGATTAACTGTTAAGGTCCAAATGTACATAATTGTTGAAGGGTGGGTTGCCTTACACTGCATTGATGAGAAGGTTCCATATACATCCCTCGAATGGTGGAACACCCTTGAACATTGTAAGCTGAGAATCAGATGGGATCCCACCTACAAAGAGCTTTTTTACGCTTATTGAATGACCTGCTGGCATCCTCAGTGTCTGGCTTCTATCTTCATCAACTTGCACAGTAAAGACACTAAAAAGAAGATAAAATACAGAAGTACATGTTAAAATTACTGATTGGCTGTAAAGAAATATACTGTCAGGTATTTTCTAGCAAAGTGCATCATTTTAACTCTCCCACAGCCCTTTCTCTGGCAAATTTAAAAGCTAATAGCTTTTATATTAACCAAATTAGAAAAACAACCTGTTGCACAGCAAAGAGCAATACAGTTCAACTAATGATCTGGTCTCTGCTTTTGATGCGAATTCCATCTGCTTTGCATGTACTGTTCTGGAAATGAAAATAGCTCTGGTATAGTAAAAGTTTTTCACAACATTGCTAAGTTGCATGATTACACTCAGTTGGCTTTAAAACAGCATGGGAGATACATCTGTTTGGATTATTATATCCAGGAGTAAGCGGCTTCCATTGTCACTGAATGACAAATCAACATGCTGCTGAATATTCACACCACGGGAAGTAAAGCTAGATGTACATTGAATGTAAAATGTGATACATTTACAGGTACCTTTAGAGGGCAATACAAGCAACCTTGTTCATGTAAGAGAAGTAATTACATTGTACTCTGTTCTAATAACTTTATAGTTTAGATAAACAAGAACGGAATGTTCTTTACATCCTAAACTCTGACTGAATACTGGCATTAGAAACAGTGTTTTTCTCAGATTTAAGATATCATAGTCACGTACTCATTTAGAATGCATAAGAAAGAAGTTATCATAGGAAGTTTAGCAGGCAGTGGGAGTATAATCATTGCAATTTTGTCTACTTAACAATGCTGTTTATTACAATCATTCTACAGTAAGGAAAGTGAATGTTTAAAACAAAATCAAGTGCATGTAAAATAGGTAACAAACCTGCTATCTGAATAAATTTATGAATATATTAATTGAGAGATCACCCCCAGAAGGAATCTTTAACGAGGCCACCAACCCTAACGAATAATTTTCTATTCATTTTTAGATATCAGATTAGATAATCAGGTATCTGATATCAGATTTATTCCACATTCCCTTCTTCCCTATCTGCCTGGACTAGAAACTTGAATATTTGCTGTGATCTTATGATCTAATCTGAGAAAAATTAACCAAAGAGAGCTAAAACATTTGCTTGTTCACATATCTTACTGTAGATAGATACCTTGGGCCAGATTCACAAAAGAATTACGCCGGTGTATCTACAGATACACCGGCGTAATTCGAATTTCCCGTCGGCGCAGTTCGCATGCACAGTTCGATCGGCGCGGGGGACCACTTAATTTAAATACAAGCCGCACCCTTTGAATTACGCGGCCTTACACCAGGCCATTTACACTACGCCGCCGCAAATTACGGAGCGAATGCTTTGTGAATACGGCACTTGCGCCAGTAAGCTGCGGCGGCGTAGTGTAAATGGCATACGCTACGCCGCCACCGATTCTATGTGAATCTGGCCCCTTGACTTTTCCCACTAAATATACTATGGGCCAGATTCACATAGAATCGGCGGCAGCGTAGCGTATGCCATTTACACTACGCCGTCACAACTTACTGGAGCAAGTGCCGTATTCACAAAGCACTTGCTCCGTAATTTGCGACGGCGTAGTGTAAATGGCCTGGCGTAAGGCCGCGTAATTCAAAGGAGGCAGCCTGTATTTAAATTAAGCGCGCCCCCGCGCCGATCAAACTGCGCATGCGCCGGTTGTAAAAATAGCCCAGTGCACATGCTCCAGCTCACGTCGGAAAAGGTCAATGAAGCCGACGTTAACGTCACTTATGTAAAGCCCTATTCACGAACGACTTAGTAAAACGATGTAAACAACGGAAAAAGACAACGCTGTCCCGACGCCATACTTAACATGGCATACGACGGACTTTCGTAAACTTACCCCTCATATAGCAGGGGTAAGTTTACGCTTACGGAAACGACGACGAGGCGGCGCAAAAACGTTCGGGAATCGGCTTATCAGGCTTATTTGCATAGTCAAATGAGAAATCAACGTAAACGCCACCTAACGCCCGGCGTTACATTACATTTAAGTTCCAATAGTGTAAGTGACTTACGCCAGTCGGATCTTAGCGTAAATCCGGCGTATCATGTTTTCTGGATAGAAAACAATGATACGCCGGCGGGAAATTCGAATTACGCCGGTGTATCTGTAGATACACTGGCGTAATTATTTTGTGAATCTGGCCCTATATTTCTAAGATAAACTGATGTAATTATGGTAGAGAAAAGCAAGCATACATCCTTGACATTAATCCTGACATTAATCCTGCCCAAAAAAGTTCAATACTAATCTCACTTACTTTCTTGATCTTTCAATTCGGATTGAGTGTTCTTTGCCATCATGAAATTCTCCCTTTTCAGGTCTAATGGTTATTTTATGGATTTCTTTAGGTCCAGGGATAGAAACTTCCAACCTTCCTTTTCTTAAAAGAACTGCATAAAATACCTGAAGGATAAAAAAATTATGTAGATTTAAAGCAAGATCTGATGGGTCTCTTGTTTAGATATATATCTATATACAGATAGATACAGTGGGCCGGATTCAGAAAGAATGGCGTAATTTTCGGCGGGCGTATCGTATCTCATATACACTACGCCACCGTAACTTAGAGAGGCAGGTACCGTATTCAGAAAGAACTTGTGCCGTAAGTTACGGCGGCGTAGTGTAAATGGGCCGGCGTAAGCCCGCGTAATTCAAATTAGTCTGGTAGTGGGCGTGTTGTATGGAAATGAATCGTGACCCCATGTAAATGAAGCATCTAACGAACGGTGCATGCGCCATCCGTGGACGTATCCCAGTGCGCATGCTCAGAATCAAGTCGCAAATACTCAATGCTTTCGACGTGAACGTAACTTACGCACAGCCCTATTCGCGTACGACTTACGCAAACAACGTAAACAACAGAAAATTTTACGCTGTTCCGACGTCCATACTTAACATTGCCTGCGCCTCATATAGCAGGGGTAACTTTACGCCGGTCATACGCCTTATGTAAACGACGTATATCAATGCGTCGGGCGCAAGTACGTTCGTGAATCGGCGTATCTAGCTCATTTGCATATTTTTAATGGGAACGTCTGAGGCCGTGTACACACAAGGAGACATGTCCACGGAAACTGGTCCGCAGACCAGTTTTCCGCGGATATGTCCGATCGTGTGTACAGGTTTCCAGCGGACAGAAGTTTCTAAGCATGCTTAGAAACTTGTCCGCTGGAAACCTGTCCGTCGGACATGTCCGCTGGTTAGTACGCCTAACCAGCGGACCGAAATCCCCCGCATGCGTCAAATTGATTAGACGCATGCGTGGAAGCATTGTACTTCCTTGTTTGCGCACGTCGCCGCGTCACCGTCACCGCCACGTCACCGTCACGTCACTGCGTTCTCTGTCCGCGGGGATTTTGGTCTGATGGTGTGTACACACATCAGACCAAAATATCCCAGGAGACATGTCCGATGAAAACGGTCCGCGGACCGTTTTCATCCGACATGTCTCCTCGTGTGTACAGCGCCTAATTCGTCCAGCGTAACTATGCGCCCACGATACGCCGGCGTACGCCGGACAACTGAAGCCATGTTTTTCGGCGTATCTTGCTTTCTGAATCGGCGTAAAGATGCGACGGCGCACATTTGTACTTACGTCGGCGTATTTTTTGATACGCCGGCGTAAAGCCTTTCTAAATCTGGCTCAGTATATATATATATATATATATATATATATATATATATCTATACAGGCATACCCCACATTTAAGTACACAATTGTGTTTATTTACTAAAGCTTGAAAGTGCAAAATAAGGCTCACTTCTGCACAGAAACCAATGATCTTCCAGGTTTTATTACCAGGCTTAATTGAACAAGCTGGAGTTAGAAGCTCATTGGTTTCTATGCAGAAATTAGCCCGATATTGCGATTTCCAGCATTAGTAAATAAACCCCATTGTGTACTTAAAAGCGGGGTATGCCTGTATATACACTTGCCAGACACTTTATTAGGCACACAATGCTAGTAGCAGATTAGATCCCCTTTTTCACTGTAGTCATAAAGGGTAGGGATGAGCTTCGAGTTCAGGTCAAACTCATGTTCGAACAATTTGGGGTGTTTGTGGCAAATTCGAAAAGCCGCGGAACACCCTGTAAAAGTCTATGGGAGAAATCTAAAGTGCTCATTCCAAAGGCTTATATGCAATTTATTGTCATAAAAAGTGTTTGGGGACCTGGGTCCTGCCCTAGGAGACATGTATCAATGCAAAAAAAAGGTTTAAAAATTGCATTTTTTTTCGGGAGCAGTGATTTTAATAATGCTTAAAGTGAAACAATAAAAGTGAAATATTCCTTTAAATTTCATATTTAGGGGGTATGCCTGTAAAGCAGCGCTTGTTTCAAGTTACATCAGAGGGGGCAGGGTCACAAGCACATCACTGGGAAAGCCTGGGTTTTCCCCTCCGTCAGAGGGGGACAGGGTCACGTGATAGGTGGCCCTACCCTCAGCTACATAAGAGCTGTCACTGGCTCCTGCTGCATCATTCCCGGGGTGTCTTTGGTGGAAACAGGTGATGTGCTGCGCTGCGGACATCTCATCGTTGGATCCTGGACCTGGATGAAGAGGAGATCATCTCATCGCTGGACCCCGGAGAGAAGATCACCCATTGCAGGATACCAACATCGTTGGAGTGGAGACCAAGAGTGGATTACCACCGCTGGAATCTTTTTTTTTTTTTTTTTAATAAAGGACTTTCCCAACTGTGTCTGTGTGGTTTTTTTTTTACATTTTTTACACTTTCTTTGTAAAAATGGTAGGGGTACAATGTTCCCCATTACCAATTCACATGGGGGGGGGCAGGATCTGGGGGTCCCCTTTGTTAAGTCCCCTGCCCGCAGACCCCCACAACCACTGGGCAAGGGTTGTGGGGATGAGACCCTTGTCCCCATCAGCATGGGGACATGGTGCTTTGAGGGGTCACAGACTCCCAAAGCAGCCTCTCAATGTTGAGGGCATGTGGCCTGGTATGGTTCAGGAGGGGGGGGGCGCTCTCTCATCCCCCCCTCTTTTCCTGTGGCCTGCCAGGTTGCGTGCTCGGATAAAGGGTCTGGTATGGATATTTGGGGGGAACCCCATGTCATTTTTTTCTAAATTTGACGCAGGGTTCCCCACTCATTTTTTTTTAATCAATGACTTTTCTCTGTATTGCTGGAAGCCGACAATTCATTATACCTGCGAGTGTCTTTAAATGACTTTTTTTCCTTGAGAAATTACATTTTGTGCAGGGACAGTTCCAAGCACTGGAAACAAGCGCTACTTCACAGGCATACTATACACAACCCCAGGTACGAAATTTAAAGGAATATTTCACTTTTATTGTTTCACTTTAAGCATTATTAAAATCACTGCTCCTGAAAAAACTGCAGTTTAAAACTTGTTTTTTGCATTGATACATGTCCCCTGGGGCAGGACCCGGGTCTCCAAACACTAATTAGGACAATAACTTGCATATTGGCCTTTAAAATTAGCACTTTAGATATCAAATGTTCGAGTCCCATAGACTTTAACAGGGTTCTAAAGTTCACACAAACTGTTGGTCTGTTCGCAGGTTCTGGTGCGAACCGAACAGGGGGGTGTTCGGCTCATCCCTAATAAAGGGAACTGAGTTCACTGTAGTCATAAAGGGGTGAATATGGTCAGCAACAATACTCAGGTTGACTGTGGCATTTAAACAATGCTCAATTGGTAATAAAGGTTCAAAAGTGTGCCAGAAAAATATTCACCACACCATTACACCACCAGCCTAAACCATTGATACAAGGCAGGATGGATCCATGCTTTCATGTTTTTTACACCAAATTCTGACCCTACTATCTGAATGTCGCAGATGAAATTAAGGCTCTTCAGACCAGATAATGTTTTTCCAATCTTCTATTGTCCAATTTTGATAAACCTGTGTGAATTGCAGCCTCAGTTTTTTGTTCTTAGCTGACAGATGTGGTCTTATGCTGCTGTAGCTCCTCTGCTTCAAGGTTTGATGTGTTGTGTGTTCAGAGATGGTATTCTGCATACCTTTGGTTGTATTGAGTGGTTATTTGAGTTACTGTTACCTTTCTATCATTCTCCTCTGACCTCTGACATCAACAAGGCATTTTCGTCTAAAACAACCTCCACTCACTGGATATTTTCTCTTTTTCTGACCTTTCTCTGTAAACCCTAGAGATGGCGGTGCATGAAAATCCCAGTAGATCAGCAGTTTTTGAAATACTCAGACTAGCCCGCCTGGCACCAACAACCATGCCACGTTCAAAATCATTTCAATTCCCATTCTTCCCTATTCTTTAGCAAGCTGTCTTCACCACGTCTGGATGCCTAAATACATTGAGTTGCTGCCATGTGATTGGCTAATTAGCAATTGGTGTTATCAAGCAAATGAACAGGTGTACCTAATAAAGGGGCAGGGTGAGTATATGTTTACTTTTCTAAAGTGTTTTCAATTCTGCCCAGCTATTCTTGTGACACAAACACTCTGTCAGACTGCTCTGCTAGAAAATTCATACTAATACTTTAAAGTTTAGCTTTACTGCTTCCTGGATCACCTTCTTGCTAATATCACTGAGACGTTCAGGCTGATTTATTGCTCAGTTAGCAGACTGAAAATGGTAATGTAGTATACAAAACTGTATGGATGTGTCACTAGTATCTGGTTATGCAGCGGGCAGATGTGTGTAAATAACAAAGCTGTCTGCAAAGAATTAGAAACAATTTAAATATATGGCATTCAATATATTACCTGCCCACTTTGTCTACGTTTCCTTCTTGGAGAAACAAGATTTCCTCCATTTCCAATTAAAATCACCCCAGATTCATTTTTAGTGCTAAATGACAGTGTAATCTCTGTTCCAGGGTCCAGTGATACTGGTGGCACTTCTATATATCCAGGCTTTCCAAAACTCACTACATATACTCTCTGAAAAATAAAAGGCACAAATACAACATTTATTATGAAGAAGTCGATCATTTTCCATTTACATAATGACATAGAACTGTTTACTGTATACTCTGCATTATTGCTCGAAAAAAGTCAAGATTCAAATAAATTAATTTGTTAGATACAGTTGTTGTAGCTGTCACTCCAAAATGTTTCTGTGCTATTATTATTTTTTAAGATGTTGATTAAGCTTTTAAGGCTGCAAATACAATTAAAACACACCTTACTACGACACATTGTGCAATCGGTCTTATATCTTATATCGAGGATTTGCCTTCTGAACATATTAAACCATGCTCTGAAGTGAATGTTGTATGTAGGGTGCAGGGGCGGACTAACTACTCATGGGACACCCGGGCAATAGAAGAATTTGGGGCCCCCGGGCTTACAGATGGCCACCACGCTAGGAGGCAGTGCTAAAATCTCAGGATTTTCACATCAAAAGCATTTCGGTTTCGGACATATCAGGGACAGATGTGAAAAAAAAAAACTGATTTTTACATACTGTCCCTGGTTTTACTGAGCCTGGCAACCCTGATAGGGCCCTTAGTGGCATGGGGCCCTCGGGCAGTGCCCGAGTGACTCAATGGTCAGTCCGCCCCTGGTAGGGTGTCATTCCACATCCCTAAACCCTTATTCAAACTACCCTTCCCTTGAGAAAATAATTATTCATGTCTATATGCTTCTAAAAAATCAAAGAGACAGATTTCTGAGGGTAAACACAAATATATATTTTTTTTTTATAAATGTATTAAACAATGTAATTAATGGCTCACAGTATAAAAACAGTTTGGAATTGGGAACTGGGTAGAAAAGTCGATAAATTCCATAAGATTAGACCCAAAGTCTGAAGGCCAGATTCTCAGTGGCGCTACGACGGAGTATCTCAGATACCCCGTCGTATCGCCGTTTTTTTAGCATTGTATCTATGCGAGTGATGCTTAGTGTATGCTTCAACATCTGACAAGTGTAATACCATTACACTTGGGGATCGTAGTTGTAATGACAACTCCGGCCACTAGATGGCCTTTACGTTGTTTTCTCATTTGCATATGCAAATGAGGCTAGTACGCCGATTCCCGATCGCTTTTACGCCACCCCGTCGTCGCGTACGTCGTTTACGAACTCGTAAGGTTACCCCTGCTTCTATGAGGAGTAACCTTACGAAGTTCCGTCGGATGCCGTCGGGTGCCGTCGGATGCCATGTTAAGTATGGCTTCGGGTCAGCGTCGGCTTTTTCCGTCGCTTACGTCGTTTTACTAACTCGTTCGCGAATAGGGGCATTGCGTAGTGACGATCACGTCGTTTTGACGCCGGTTTCAATTACGCTTTCCGACGTGAGCTGGAGCATGCGCACTGGGCTTTTTGCCCGGCCGGCGCAAACGCAGTTCGTTCGACGCGGGGGCGCGCTTAATTTAAATACAAGCCGCCTCATTTGAATTACGAGGGCTTACGCTGGGCCATTTTCGCTACGCCAACGCAAACTACGGAGCAAATGGTTAGAGAATACGGCACTTGCTCTAGTACGATGCGGTGGCGTAGTATAAATGGCTTACGCTACGCCGGCGAATTTCTTAGAGAATCTGGCCCACAGTGTTCTGTTGAGCATTCCTAAATAAAATGATGACAGAAGCGTCTAATCTTTGGCATTTAAAGCATATATCTCTGAAACCATTTAAATAAGTTTTACTGCAGTGTATTAGGTTCTGTAAGGTATCTAATTTGGGAAGCTTATGTTTCCAAGAATTATTATTATATCAAGAAAAGTGTAATTATCCTCCTTCTATTATCCGGGGTCAAATAGGGCAAGGTCTTCTTTCCAGTATGCCCAAAGTTTAGATAGAGATGTTGTTTTGGATTTAGGTATCAAGAAGTAAACTTCCTTTGGTCCCTGTGGGTCACTAATGCCTCGTTTCCACTGAACGGATCGGTTTGGGTTGGTTCGGTACAGTACACTATTTTGAGTGTTTTCATTATGAAAGTGGCCCATACAACCAAACCATACAGCACCATTCTGGGTCCTACTTCAGATGTGGGGCCATAGGGCGGAGCTACAATACAGACCACTGATTGGTGGACACGCTAGGAATTTTTTCTAAACCCACATTCCAGCGAGTGCGTCATAGAAGCGACGGGGATCCGACGCGGATTCCCGCCAGTTCTACACGTGGGCGGAGTTTGTTATGAATCCTGAGAAGGAAGTCCCCGCCGGATTTTAAATAAAAATCCGGCATTTGGTTCCCCCCTCAGGAGCATAACGGGCCCTTAGGTCTGATATGGGTTGTAAGGAGACCCCCCTACGCCGAAAAAACGGCGTGGGGGCCCCCCACAATCCATACCAGACCCGTATCCAAAGCACGCCGGCCGGCCGGTCAGGAAGGGAGTGGGGGCGAGCGAGCGCCCCCCTCCTGAGCCGTACCGGGCAGCATGCCCTCAACATGGGGGGGTCAGGTGCTCTGGGGCAGGGGGCGCACTGCGGCCCCCCACCCCAGAGCACCCTGTCCCCATGTTGATGAGGACAGGGCCCCTTCCCGACAACCCTGGCCGTTGGTTGTCGGGGTATGCGGGCGGGAGGCTTATCGGAATCTGGAAGCCCCCTTTAATAAGGGGGCCCCCAGATACCGGCCCCCCACCCTAAGTGAATGAGTATGGGGTACATTGTACCCCTACCCATTCACCTGCAAGAAAAGTGTAAACACAAATGAACCACACAGTGTATTGAAATATTTTATTAGTTGGCCGCCGGGGGGGGTGTGTATGATCGCTTTTATAAAAGCGCCCCCCTCCGGCGGGCTTCTGCGGGGGGGTGGATGCCGCTGTTCTTCACCGCCGTCTGGTTCTCTTCCGCCGCCGGGGGGGGGGGCGCTTTGATAAAAGAGCCCACCACCCGGCGGGCTTCCTTCGACATCTTCGGCGGCGGGGGGGTCTTCTCCCACTCTCCGGGGTCTTCTCCCACTCTCCGGGGTCTTCTCCGGCTCTCCGGGGGTCTTCTCCGTCTCTCCGGGGGTCTTCTCCGCTCTCCGGGGGTCTTCTTCTTCTTCAGGACTCGCCGCCGCTATCTTCGTGTTAGCTCAATTACTAGCGGTGGCGTGTCCCCTCTTCTGTGACGTCTTCTTCTTCTTCTTCTCTTCTCCAGATGTTGACGCGACGCTTCCTTCAGCTGTTATGGCTGGTGCGCGGCTCGCAGCGAGTTGTATAGGCCTGTCTTGTGACGTCGCAGTCCCATCATGCTCCGGTAGGTACCACGTGCTACCTACCGGAGCATGATGGGACTGCGACGTCACAAGACAGGCCTATATAACTCGCTGCGAGCCGCGCGCCAACCATAACAGCGGAAGGAAGCGTCGCGTCAACATCTGGAGAAGAGAAGAAGAAGAAGACGTCACAGAAGAGGGGACACGCCGCCGCTAGTAATTGAGCTAACACGAAGATAGCGGCGGCGAGTCCTGAAGAAGAAGAAGACCCCCGGAGAGCGGAGAAGACCCCCGGAGAGACGGAGAAGACCCCCGGAGAGCCGGAGAAGACCCCCGGAGAGTGGGAGAAGACCCCGGAGAGTGGGAGAAGACCCCCCCGCCGCCGAAGATGTCGAAGGAAGCCCCCCCGGCGGCGGAAGAGAACCAGACGGCGGTGAAGAACAGCGGCATCCACCCCCCCGCAGAAGCCCGCCGGAGGGGGGCGCTTTTATAAAAGCGATCATACACACCCCCCCCCCGGCGGCCAACTAATAAAATATTTCAATACACTGTGTGGTTTATTTGTGTTTACACTTTTCTTGCAGGTGAATGGGTAGGGGTACAATGTACCCCATACTCATTCACTTAGGGTGGGGGGCCGGTATCTGGGGGCCCCCTTATTAAAGGGGGCTTCCAGATTCCGATAAGCCTCCCGCCCGCATACCCCGACAACCAACGGCCAGGGTTGTCGGGAAGGGGCCCTGTCCTCATCAACATGGGGACAGGGTGCTCTGGGGTGGGGGGCCGCAGTGCGCCCCCCTGCCCCAGAGCACCTGACCCCCCCATGTTGAGGGCATGCTGCCCGGTACGGCTCAGGAGGGGAGGGGCTCGCCCCCACTCCCCTCCTGACCGGCCGGCCGGCGTGCTTTGGATACAGGTCTGGTATGGATTGTGGGGGGACCCCCACGCCGTTTTTTCGGCGTAGGGGGGTCTCCTTACAACCCATACCAGACCTAAGGGCCCGTTATGCTCCTGAGGGGGGAACCCATGCCGGATTTTTATTTAAAATCCGGCGGGGACTTCCTTCTCAGGATTCATAACAAACTCCGCCCACGTGTAGAATTGGCGGAAATCCGCGTCGGATCCCCGTCGCTTCTATGACGGCTTTGTCTCTATTGCGGCAAGCCAGCTCGGCGCTGGCTCCCGCGATGGAGCTCGCAAGTGCTCAATCTCGCCGAGAAAGGGAGCGAGATTGACACAATATCGCGGTCAACCACTGTATGTACATAGTCTTTAAGTTGTGAATATTATGTTTGAGTATTAGAGGACTATTACTTTCTTTCACGCACTAGAAACAGAATCATTCAAGGTGCTATGGATAAGCAAAACAGAGCTTCCTTAACGTTATAGGTTGTTGCAGGGGACTAAATGCTATGATCAATAGGCATTTAGGAGAACATTTTCATGTACATATCTCATATGTAGCAAAAAGCTTTTTTTTTCTCCTCAAATAACACGGAGCATGAAAACCCTTTGAAGTTTGGCTAAGCATAACTTCCAGCCACAGAATCAGTGGTTATTATGACAAATAGAGAGGTTGAGTCTACCCAATGAAGACACAAACAGCAATCAAAGAAGGGACAGAGTTGCTAACCCTTCTCCACTACAAATGTTTAAGCTGAAGTTCCACTTTAAGACATATTAATATCATCACATAATTCAGTTGATATTTTATTCTCTTTCATTATAATTAGATTCCAATATTGCAAACAACCTGGTTCGTAGTGAAATTGGGAAGTCTACTTCAGTCACTATAGCATAGGATAAATTGAGTTTGAGGACACATGACAGCATTTACCTCATTATTTGTTGCTTATAATAAAACTGTTTTATAGTCTTAATCAGGAGATTGAGCCATAAACTTCTAGAAATGATCTCTCCTGAATAGCATACAGGTAATATTAGAATGCAATAAACAGGTTGTGTACAAACTGTAACAGGATTATAAATCTTTTTCCTTCAGAAGTTTAGAAAGAGAAACAACTTTAATTAACTGTCACAATAGTTGTTGGTTTATGTTAAGTTAAATTTTAGTTGCCATTGGCTTATTCAAATGAACAAAGTCTCATAAAATAAATATTGTACTAAAAAACTCTAAATATAATATATATACATTTTAGGTAACATGGTACATTCTCCTGTACATGCCACAAATGACTAGCTAATTAAGGCACCTCTTTTTATTGTAAAATTAAACATTTACTTACTGTACATAAAATTTAAGAGAAAAAAAGTAAAAATGCAGTGTGCCTTTTTTAAATGGATTTTAATGGTGTTCAATGACACTTTAATGTCATCATGACGTAAACTAAAGAAAGGTACATTAAATTACAACGGCACATTACATTAAACCTTTACACATGTTGAGTGTTTATTTGGTACACACAAATTTAATAACATTATTTAACATTAAAGGGTTTAAAGGTTGAGAACTTAAATGTATTTCAGCAGCTTATCGGAAATCAAATATAGTCACAAGGAAAGAACAGAAGATTGGCAAAAAAATCTAGCGTTAAAATTAGCTGGCAAGACTGAAATGTAAAGTGATTCTAAATGCTGAAGGTTTTTTACCTCCATACATTCTATGCTTGAAAGTTAAAACTCTTCTGTGTACAGCTCCACCCCCCCCCCCCTTTAACTTACCTGAGCCAAATCTCGATCCAGTAATATGCACGAGAGCAACTGCTTTCCCTCAGATGCAGCAGTGGGAGTCATTGGCTCCTGCTGCTGTCAATCATAGCCAGTGAGGAGGGAGCGGGGGAGAGGTTGAGCCCTGTTTTGTGTGTCAATGGACAATTGTACTTTTCACTTTAGGTCTCACTGGGGGAAAATAGAGGGGCTATATTCTAAGAATCAAACAAGGCAAATCAATTTTTATTGAACTTTGCAGACAGTTTCTGTTGAAGAAGAGGACCAGCTCTTGGGAAATGTTTCATTATTTTTTTTATAATTTACTGTATGCTTATCAATGTGTTTTTTCAAAAATTAAATAGAGACAATTACAAATTCTGTAGTAGATTAAACAGTTAGTCCAAATAAATAAAGTTTATAATCCATAAAAATTGTAAAATGTAATATAGTAGATAGGCTAATTTAATGTGTTTATCAATTTTAGCATTTCCCTTGATTTGAGGCTCAGAAGCAATTTAAGCTTCAGTCATGATTGGGGAAAATAAAATGTTAGGAAGAGAAGAGCCCAGTCACATTATGCAGAAAACACTCCAAAAGAAACTGGCAGCTACATACTATAGCCTGCATTTTATGATTTACTAAAAAAAATGCAGATGCAATGTGGTGTAAACACTGAAGTGTTCAGTACATAGTGTGGATTGATATCTGTTCTCCTTTTTAAACAGACCCCTAAGTGCCTGTCTCTTGGAAGTGCTAGAACAACCTGCCTAAATGAATACATTGATTTTACTATACCACACCCCAACTCCTACTTGCTTACCAGAGCCTAAATTACATTTTCTTGGGCCCCATCAGGTCAACAGAGGCCCAGAATGTGGAACTTTTTTTTCATTTTCAGGGCACAGGGGAATAAAGTCAGTGCCGTTGTTTCATTGCACCCCAGGAGGGTGGATAGGAAGAGGCAGGGTTAGGGGGGACAATAAGGAAGGCTGTACAGGACCCCATGATTTCTAACAGCGGCCCTGACTGTCTGTCAATACTATTGCTATACGATAAGGTCACGATGAGCGAGTGTTGTCTGTAACAATTGTGTGGTAGAAAGCAATTTATCACAAAAACTGATTTTCCAACTATTACCTGATGGATAATGCTGGCTGAGCATTTTCTTTAAAGGGGTTGTAAAGGTTTGTTTATTTATTTTCTAAATAGGTTCCTTTAAGCTAGTGCATTGTTGGTTCACTTGAATATGGAAAAATTGTAGCGCTTATTGTATAAAAAAAATTCAAAATCACATAATAAATTATTAAAACAAATCTTAAATGGGTACAATTAAATTAAAAGACACCACGTGACAAGCTTCAATCAAAACTCGCTAAATAGGAAACTTCCACATGTAAGTGAAAAAAGGTTATGTCCAATAAAAGTGACAAAACAATAGTCCAAAAGTGTAGAAAGGCTCTAACAAAATGGAATGGAGGATCCCATGAAGGTGCGACCCTCTATATGGAATGGCAATAGTAGGAGACACCACCACCGATGATTGGAGGAGGCTTACCAGATATAAATGACTTAGAGAGGCATATACCACTCAAGTTATGAAAGGCTTTTATGGTCAATCACCACGATGGGTACAGCTGGTCCTGAATCCGAGTGGCGACTTGACACAGGTAATCCGAAAGCTTCAATTTACACTCAGAGATGTATACTGTGTAGTCTAGTTGGATCCAGAGACTCTGGCCCAGATTCACAGAGCAATTACGCCTGTCTAACTGGTGTTAGACAGGAATAATTTCAAATTTTGCGCGCCGTATCACTAGTTTGAATCCTCAAACCATGATACGGCGGCTTCGGGCTTCGATCCGAGAGGCTTACGTCTTCGTAAGCCTTCGGATCTACGCTGCGATATTTTTGCGGCCGCTGGGAGGAGTTTGCGTCGTTTTCATGCGTCGGGATATGCAAATTAGTTTTTACGGCGATCCACGAAGATACGAGCGGTCTTCGCAATCGCTTTCGTCTATTTTTTTATATGTACTGTTAGACCAGCTTTTTGCTGGTCTAACGGTGCATAGCCCATGTTAAGTATGGCCGTCGTTCCCACGTCAAATTTAATTTTTTTTTTACGTAACTCGTTCGGGAATAGGAATCTCCGTAAACGACGCTACTCAAGAAAAAATGACGTAACGACGTGATTTTGCGCAATGCACGGCGGGAAATTTGCGAACGGAGCATGCGCAGTTCGATCGCCGCGGGAACGCGCCTATTTTAAATGATTCACGCCCCCTACTCGCGCAGATGGATTGTGACGGGAGAAATACACTACGCCGCCGTCGTTTACTGGACAAAATCTACCTGGATTCCACGTAGAGCCAGGTAAAAAACGGCGGCGTAGTGTATTTCTGATACTCTACGATAGTCTAATTCTATCTGAATCTGGGCCTCTGTATCCACATGCCATGCATATCTTATAACTTAAATGTTATAACTTCTTATAACTTAGTTTGTTTATATGCCCGGTCCCCAAAACACAGCGCTTCCCAGCAGGGATGTAGTCTCAAGGAGAGGGCGAACAAACTTACTAACCCCCAGCCAGAACGGCTCGGATGATGGGGGCAAGCTTACTGAGGAGGAACAGAAAGTGAGAAATTCAGACAAAGAAAAAAACATTTAAAAAGGGAAATGGAAGGACAAGGTAAGTGAACCAACAATGCACTAGCTTAAAGGAAAATAAAAAAAATAGCCTTTACAACCAATTTCAATAAAAAAAAGGGAAACAATTGATATCACTTGTGTGCTGAACTGGGAAGAAGACAGAATAAGGTCCCAGCAACATGTTACTCATACAAGCACAGACAATTGGCTCACAATTTGCTGACATTTTCCCAGTGGGGCTGGTCTCCCTCTTTTTCTTTCTGTATATTGGTTGTTCGTTTCATTTTATATATCATATCTCAAAGTTTATTAAAGAAAAATACTAAAATGGTCTTGCAGTTTATCACTCACAATGATAAACATTGGGCACAGTACATGTATACATGATGTACAGCAAACTAATAAAAAATGTTACACTTGGAGATGACCCAGTCATGCACTGACCCAGACAATCAGATAAAGATGAAAAGGATAAAATAAGTTAATAAGTCTACTGCAGAGTACAAACACCAATCTCTAAAACATTAATTTATCACTTTGTTTTGTTTAAAAGTCAGTTAAGCTGTCAAAGAGCCTTTGCTATTGCTGCATGCAAGTTTTATATAGATAAGATTTGTGACTGAGGTCACAACTTAACATCCTCACTATAAATAGAGGAACCTTTCAGGGCATTTTTAGTGTGACAACTATATATTTGTCAGTGGTAAATACGACTGTTCCCTGAAAGCAAGACTTTTAAGTCATATTTATTTGCACAATGATATACTGTATAACAGACTAGTGATCTTTTAATGCAATTATCAAACGTCATTATTAAGTCTTCGTTTTACGAATATTTCCAATATAATACAAATAAATTACTGTAACTGCAATTTACAATTATTATTTTATGTGTACTTGGATAGCGAGTCCTATAAAATAAAATGATAGCCTGGGAAATTTTACCAATTATATAGTAGAAAAAGCATTTAGAAGCAATTAAGGGTATATATATTTTTTTAATATAGTAGGCTTTCAGAATATGCAAAAGAGTTCAGATTTTCAGTGATTTTTACTTTGCCAAATACAGGAAGAACCAATATAAAAAGTGCTTAACGTTAATAAGAAAAAACTTGAAACCATACAGTGCCTTGAAAAAGTATTCATACACCTTCAAATTTTCCACATTTTGCCATGTGACAATAAACAACGTAAATGTATTTTATTGGGATTTTATGTGATGGACCAACACATAGTGGCACATAATTGTGAAGTGGAAGGAAAATTATAAATGTTTTTTATTTTATTTTTTTACAAATAAATATCTAAAAAGTGTGGTGTGCATATGTATTCATCAGGTCAATACTTTGTAGAACCACCTTTCGCTGCAATTGCAGCTGCAATTTTTTTGGGGTATGTCTCTACCAGCTTTGCACACCTAGAAAGTGAATTTTCTGCCCATTCATCTTTGCAAAATAGCTCAAGTTTTGTCAGATTGGATGGAGCGTGTCTGTGAACAGCAATTTTCAAGTCTTGCCACAAATTCTCAATTGGATTTAGGTCTGGACTTTCACTGCGCCATTCTAACACATATACATGCTTTAATCAAAACTATTTCATTGTGGGCTCTGGCTGTATGTTTAGGGTCGTTGTCCTGCTGGAAGGTGTACATCCGCCCCAGTCTCTTTTTTTTGCAGATTCTAAAAGGTTTTCTTCTAAGATTGCCCTGTATTTGTCTCCATCTATCTTCCCATCAACTCTATTCAGATTCCCTGTCCCTGCTGAAGAAAAGTATCCCCATAGCATGATGCTGCCACCATTATGTTTCACGTGGGAATGATGTATTCAGGGTGATGTGCAGTGTTTGTTTTCGGCCACACATTTTAGATCAAAAAGCTTTTGGTCTCATCTGACCAGAGCACCTTTTTCCACATGTCTGCTGTGCTTCCCACATGGCTTCCCGCAAACTGAAACTTTCTATGGCTTTCTTTCAGCAATGGCTTTTGTTTTGTGACTCTTCCATTAAGGCCAGATTTGTGGAGCGCGTGACTAGAAGTTGTCCTGTGGACAGATTCTCCCACCTGAGCTGTGGATTTCTGCAGCTCCTCCAGAGTGACCATGGGCCTCTTGGGTGCTTTTCTGATGAATTCTCTACTTGTCCAGCCCATCAGTTTAGGTGGATGGTCTTGGTAGGTTTGCAGTTGTGCCACACTCTTTCCATTTTTGGATGATGGATTGAACAGTGCTCCGCGAGATGTTCAAAGCTTGGGATATTTTTTTTATAGCCTAACCCTGCTTTAAACTTCTCCACAACTTGACCTGTCTGGTGGGTTCCTTAGCCTTAATGATGCTGTTTGGTCAATAAGGTTCTCCAACAAACCTCTAAGGGCTTCACAGAACTGCTGTATTTATACTGAGATTTAATTAAACACAGATGGACTCTATTTACTAATCAGTGGACCTCTGAAGGCAATTGGTTGCACTAGATTTTAGTTAGGGTTATCAGAGTAAAGGGGGCGGAATACAAATGCATGCCACACTTTCAGATATTTATTTGTAAAAAAAATTGAAAACCATTTATCATTTTCCTTCCACTTCACAATTATGTGCCACTTGGAGTTGGTCTATCACAAAATATACCAATACAATACATTTCCGTTTTTGGTTGTAACATGACAAAATTTGGAAAATTTCAAGGAGTATGATTTTTTTTTCAAGGCACTGTAATGTGTTCTACATTTCTAGGTTTGCAAGTCATCATATCTACAATGTGAATAAAAATAAAGGTGTACAGTCACACTAGAGCTTACAGTATATATGAAATGTGGTACCAGCAGCAACTTTTTTTTTTTAATTCAATAAATTATCTTTCCTGCTCAGAATAAAGAATATCATTAAAGATTGCTTCCGAGATGCCACATGTTCATCGTTTGACCAACCGTTAAAATATATTTCTACTCTTCTGTAGTTCTACTTAATAATAAGCTTTAGTATTTATAATAAGCTTTGCATTATTATTTTTTTAGCAGATTTCACCTGTGAGAAAATGTTGTAGACCACCCTGCAGCCAACGGACTAATGTACTGTTTACAACCTCTTATTACTTTGTAGCAGTTACTACCAGCTGCCACTAGAGGGAACAATTGGGGTTTGGGCTGCAACTTCAGCCCAATGAAGAGCTTCTTTCATCAGGACTTCATCATTATAGCCAGGAGCTGCTGCTGTGCAAGCAGAGAAAAATATGGAAAGTATGTTCAAAGAGTGCAGGCCACACTGCCCACTGTTTTTCTTCATCACAGTTCAGTAAACATTGTTGCAGGGACTGTGGGACACCTATTATAGCTGAAATTAGAGTTACTCTTTAAATCTACCCGAGGATCCTCCATGTGGATCCCTTACATGATAAAAGAGTTGTAGGTATCATAATGGCACTTGTAGGCCAATCCATAGGTTGGAAAGGTTAGTATGGTCATCACCAAGCCTCAAAATTGGCAAACAGTTTTAGTCTTTTCTTTCATTTTTTTTATCTTCTTTTTACATTTGGCTGAGCTATTGTGAGCACATTTCTTGTTTTTATTATTTGTGCCCACTGTCTTTATTGTCTTTATTGAGTCATTGCTTTTTTTCTCTTGTGGTTACAGTTAAGGTTTCCTCTGCCTGCTTTATAGCTGCTCCTCTTCACCCCTTTTGTTGGACTGTTTTTTATTATTAAACTTCAAGATTGGTTCTCTATATACAGTATATTCGTGTGGCTTATTTATTGCGCCCATTTACCTTTTTTTGTGTGAATATAAAGTAGACTCTGTTCTTGTCTTACTATAACATACTAGCATTAATTTTACTAAAATAATTGCATTATATAAGAGGCAGAGCTTTATCAGAGAATTATTATTAAATTGTGCCTAGGGAAGCCTAATGTCCAAATACTGCCCTGCTCAGTATTAGTGGAAATCCATAATAAGAAAAACAAAATACGCTTTCCTCCAAATATAACTGTGATCCTAAAGTGCAAAATTAGATTTATTGGATGCCAGAATATTTTTCTATTTTTGTTTTTAGTTTTTTGTTTTTTACATCAGTCACACAGTCAAAAATGCAAACATACCTCAAGTGCACATCCTTTGGTTAATCCTATGTATTCAGAGCTGCTAAGTAAGTTGTATGGTGTTCGGGAGATCTCAATGTCTTTTAGGCATCCGGCATACTTATTTACACTAACCTCTGACCTAAAGGAAAATAAGTATAATTATGTCATACAAAGCAAGCATATCTACAGGCCATAATCATTCTGTATTTGAGCGTCAAACTTCAAATTACATTGAAAACTTCTATTATCTACTATTGTACCAGGCAGGACTAAATATAAACAATTGGGTCAACTCAAATAACTAGAGCTGTCGCTAGCATTATTTGTAATTAGAAGTATGCAAATCACCCCGTTTTATTGCTACCACCCATCAGTGTTATACTTGTACTCATAAACACTAAAGCCCTGTACACATGATCAGATATCTGATGGAATCTAATCTGATGGATTTTTTCGTCGGATATCCGATGAAGCTGACTTTCATCAGTCTTGATTACACACCATCAGTCAAAAATCCGACCGTGTCCAATGCGGTGACGTAAAACACTACGACGTGCTGAGAAAATGAAGTTCAATGCTTCCAGGCATCAGATCAACTTGATTCTGAGCATGCGTGGATTTTTGACTGGACTTCCACACAGAAGATCGTTTTTTTTTCTATCGTACAAACCGATCGTGTATACAGGGCTTAAGAGAACCGTTCTACAAGAATGCAAAAAAACAATACTATTCCAAAAGCCCATGTTTGGATTTTACAATTTCCACCTTAAGTGAAGGCACAGATCCCAAACTGGTCTTCAACAAACAATATGGAGCCAACACAGCCCACGAGGTTCAGTTACACACTTTGATGCATTTTATCCATCAAGGGCTTAATCATAAAGGTCCCTCCATGATTAACCTCCCTGGCGGTATGATTCTTTCAGATTTTAGGTGCTAAAAGCGGTACCATTATTTGCAAGGGAATTTGGCGTTTTATACTGTAGGCTTGTAATTCTTAGGAATAACTCACTGAAATCTATCCAAACGAGTCTAATAGGCATCCCGGGTATGATTTTTTTTTTTTTTTTTTTATTAAAAATTATAATATAATAAATAATTATAAAAAATTATAACAAATAATAATATAATTATAGTAAAAATTATTCAATAATGTAATCAAATCAAAATCACTGAAATTTGCTCAGTTGCAGAATTTTTGCTGTCATTATTTTTTTATTTTTATGACGAATTTCCCCATAAATCGCTATCGCTAAATTCTGCAAGTGATTCTGATTTATTATCGCTGTTTTTTAGCTGCTCTAAAACAATTTTTGCCATAAAGGGACACTTTTGGTTGCTATGGGCAATCTACAGTTTGCAGGGAGAAAGAACAGTTTTTATTATATAAAAGGACATGTAGTGTACAGGGCAGACCACTAGGGACATGGGGGGTGTGTATTTTTTACATACAGTACTGTAATCTATAAGATTACAGTGTACTGTATGTAATGTGTTTGTTTACATTTTTGAATTTGGCGCCGTTCCCCCCCCCTACGTCGCGACGCTCGCAGGGAAGGGAATCGGCGATACACACAGCATCAGGCGGACATCCGGCCGCCGTGTACTGCGGAGATTCATCGCTGGATCGCAGAGAAAAGGTAAGTAAACGTTTTTTCTGCATCCAGCGAGGCAAGTCCGTGTGGCACGGGGTTACCGATCTTAGCTTAAAAATCTCACCCCGTGCCACACACGGGAAGACCGCCAGGGAGGTTAAGCCCTTTTTGGGATAAACATGTCAGAGAATTGGGAATCCAGGTGGTAGGATCATTGGACTTTTCCACATGAAATAGAGTTTTAACTAAACCAGGTGTGCAGTGTCTGCATAAGAGAGGAAGGGTTGTTGGGCTGTCACAGGCTGTGTCTTTTCTGTCTGGAAGGGAGGGAGCTGCTCTGAAATATCAGTGGGCTATGCTGTGTGCTTTGCAGTCTCTACCTTTGATGAGTGTTTCATTCACCTTTTTGTGGTGTGAAACCATACACCAGATGATTTGGGGCTAACTGAAAGAGGTGGTGGAAGACACGGATTTAGGAGTATTTTTGCAATTATATTTTAGCATGTCTCATAGACTTTACAGGTCACGCAATACATTGGTTGTGGACTTTTTGTTTACTTTTCAAACCATTCCCCATTTTCATTTTCTTTTCATTCGCCACTTATATTTTTATGTCATGTATGATGATTTTAGAGATTTTTTTTTGTATTATATGTAATATGTTTTATGATTTTTTGCACGTTTGGTGGTTGTATGATACCTGTATATTCACGTTAATAGATTTATGATGATATAAACACCGCAAATGCATTTTTATGGACTCTTCAAGGTTTGTATATCAATCTTTTTTTGCTGGCTGCCCATACCACTTTGAGTGTTTACTTTAATCTTGGATTTTAAAGAAATATGTGTACACAGGACTTTAAGGTGCCATGACAATATGTGAACAAAATAAACTAAAAAATATCAAAATGATTTTTGATTACTAAAAGACTTTCAAATACCCATGCACATATACAGTATTTCTCTATGTGCTATAGTGGCTTGTTAGTGATGTGGTGCCTGGACAACACTATCTGTCTAATTTTTTAAATGTGAGATTATAACAGTGTAGTAAGGTCATGAAACTTGAACAAATCAACCAACAGTGTATTTTAAACAGTCTGACTTTTTCTCATGGTACTAATGGCATTGTCGATAGTGAGCTACATACTGTATATGGTACATTTGTCTCAACAGCCTTTAAAGCTGGCCATACACATAAAGATACTTCTCCTCTCGCACAGTGGGTTGATCACTTGTGTGGGCATGCTCCTGAGCCAGGCTATGTGTGCCTATTTTCACATACAGCACTGATCCCTGCTCGCTCCTCACAGGATGTGACTGACAACTGCAGGAGCACATGGTCCCCCCTGATCTCAGTGTAGCTTGTGAATCCAAGTAAAAAGGAGATTGTGGCTTCTGGTGGGGACAGGCAAGTGTCTACAAGTGTCTAGGAATGGGGGGGGGGGGGGGTTGCCATCTGGGGCCCAACAAGTAGTAGACAAGTAGTAGACAAGTAGTGGGAATGTAGGGAAACCATTTTAACTTGTATGTTTATTTCTCTAATGATATGAATGTAGTAAAGAGTGAATCTTTCAGAAAAAAGGCTGTGTTTAAAGATAACGGCAGTAAATGCTGCCTGTTATGAATTTCCCAGGTACTTATTCACTGTTTAAGTTAACCAAAGTAAAAGTTTTACATCTTTATCACAGAAAAACCTTGACAATTACAATTTTCCTGCAATATAACAAGCAGCAGAACATTGTATATATCTGCATTAAAACATAGGTACAGCTATTATTACTTGGCTTCTTTAGTGAAAGGAAAGTGCTATGTTTTATTAACAATTAAACTTTACATCTCATCAAATCAAGATGCTAGCAACTGAATCATTAATTTATTTCCATGTGCAAAAGTATCTTTTTTTTTAATTGTAGTGTTTTTACAAGTACAAAACTTTGTAGTTTTCTTGATAAAAACAGAAATAGTTACCTCTGTGACATTAGCGAAACTTCACTTCACTGGTTTGCTCCCTCCACACAGGCTTTAACCAAGTTACAGGTTTATTTGGGAGTAGGGTGTTAGCGAGTATCGTTTTTTTTACTGGTACCTGCTCCCATTTCCACAATCTTCGCCTAAGCAAGGATTTCCAGCGGTATAGCCACGGTGCCCCATTGATTTCAATAGGCGGGAGCTGTAAAGGAGTGGTATACACAACGTTCCTTCACTGCTCCAAAGATGCAGCTAGCAGGACTTTTTTTCCTGTCCTGCTAGCGCACCGGTCCAGTGTGAAAGCCCTTGCAGCAGCTGTTTAGGGTCGGTTTTCAGGTGTTATTTTTAGCACAATAGCGCCTGCAAACAGCTCCAGTGTGAAAGGGGTGTAAGTGCCGAGACACGGGTAGGTTTTTGTTTGCTATTTTTGTTCTGTTTGTTTTCTGAAACACTGTACAGCACCTGTATATAAAATACGTCTATATATCACAAATAAACATGTCACCACCTCACTGGATTTGGAATATGTGCCTAAAAGACTGCTATATATATATATATATATATATATATATATATATATATATATATATAGCGGATAAAATAAGTATTAAACACATCACCATTTTTCTAGGTAAATGTATTTCTAAAGGTGCATTTGACATTACATTTTCACCTTAAGTCAGTAACAACCCATGCAATTCATACATACAAAGACACCAAAACAAATACGTTTAGAAATGAAGTTATGTGTAAAAAAATAGAATGACACAGGGAAGAAGTATTGAATATATGAAGAAATGGAGGTCCAAAAGGACATGGAGAGCAAAGAGACAAGATGAAATTTACCAGCAATTAGAAAGCAATCCTGCACCTTGTCAGTGCAAATTAATATTAGCTATTTCAGTCTCATGTGATGGGTTATAAAAGGTGTCTCATTACCAAGGTGTCACACAAGAAACAACTCATGATGGGTAAAAGCAAATAGCTCTCTCAAGACTTTTGCAACCTTAATGTTGCAAACCATACTAATGGCATTGGTTACAGAAGGACTTCTAAACTTCTGAATGTTCCAGTGAGCTCTGCTGGGGACATAATCCGGAAGAGGAAAAAACATAATTTTACCATAAATCAGCCATGACGAGGTGCTCCTCGCTAGAATTTTGCAGAGTAAAAATAATTATCAGAAGGGTTGTCCAAGAGCCAAGGACCACTTGTGGAGAACTATGTAAACAAGGCAGGCAGATCACTGTTTTGATAGGTGGGAAGGGATGGAGGTTGTGTCCTTGCAGGGAATAAATTCAATCTCTTACCCTAGTAAAAGCACCTAACACAGTATAGTAAAACACTGGTTAGGCACAAAGTTAACCCTTTGATCACTCGTGATGTTACCCCCTTCCCATCCAGTGCCATTAGTACCGTGACAGAGCAGTGTCACTGGTTCCCAAAAAGTGTCAGAATTTCCACCACAGTATCTAAGCCCTGCTAAAAGTCGCTGATCACCACCATTACTAATAAGAAAATAATAAATATCCCATAGTTTGTGGACGCTATTGTTTGCGTAAACCAATCAAGATACGCTTTTTGGGATTTTTTTTTTTACCAAAAGTGTGTAGCAAAATACGTATTGGTCTAAATGTTTGAAGAAATGAAATGTTCTAATTTTTTATTGAATATGTTTTATAGCAGAAAGTAAATATGTATATATATTTATATGTATGTATATATATATATATATACAAAATCATCAATTATTTTTTGTTTATAGTGCAACAAATAAAAAGACACAGAGGTGATCAAATTCCACCAAAAGAAAGCTCTATTTGTGGGAAAAAAGGACAGTGTCGTGCAACTGTGAAATTGTCACAGTGCCGTATTGCACAAAGTGGCCTGGCCATAAAGGAGGGAAAATCTCCTGGAAGCCGAGTGGTTAAACTTAGCAGAAAGCAATTGGAGAATTTTCAAACCATAGAATGGGGGAAGTTAATCTTAAAAATGGGGCCATTACCGGTACTTAAATTCCATCAAAAGTTCAAAACCAGCAGTGCAAGTGCAAAAATAATAAGTCCTGCTCTTCCCTTTTTTTTTTTGGTCAAGCAGCTACATTGTTTTTTTGGTTTATAGCTAAGCTATTGTTTTACATTGGTAAAACACCAAGAGCTGCTTAGCAAAGGACAAGGGACACATATAAAACGTGTTATTTCTTAAGCAGCATGGCGCCACTTCATAAATTGAACCTGTCACATAAACTTACTTTATTTGACAGAACTATTTATTTTGTGTGTGACAGAACCATAAATTGAGCTATAGTAAAATACACTGACAAAAAGATATTGTTCTTTCTATCATTAATTTTCCAGTGTCACTAAGAAATCAATTGATTCTGTATCTGACAAAGCAATAGTTTTAGCTCTTATTATTTTACATCCACGTCAAAGAGTTTCAAGAAAGCAAAAATCAGTTAGGTGTATAATATTTTTAAAGTTTTAAAGTAACTATTCTCCAACTAATGTAGCACTTAATAAAGTTGTTCTGGTCAGTAAAACTAAACGAAATCACTAAACCATTTTGTATACTAATACTAGTATGTAGTCTACAAATAGGCTGTTTCCAGGACACCCTAATGACCAAGGTGTTTTATACATGACAATTTTTTTTCAATTGATATGTAAACCCTGACAATTACCTACTCCTATTTGAGCTCTTTTGGGTAATTAAATAAACTGTGCATAAAAAAACTGTTGATCCTGCCAGAGATGTTGTGAGGTTAACACTTCCTGTGCTCTTAGTGTCTTCAAAATCTTTTTAAGTAGCATGGTCCCCAGATTTTCCTATGGAACAACGTCCCCCTATCTTATTGAGAAGAGAAATGGGATTGGGGGGAGGCTTGGTGTAGTCATTAAACACTTATAGAGAGATTTACTAAAACTAGAAAGTGCAAAATCTGGTGCAGCTCTGAATAGAAACCAGCTTCCAGGTTTTATTGTCAAAGCTTAATTGAACAAGCTAAAGTTAAAAGCTGATTGGCTACTATGCACAGTTGCACCAGATTTTGAGTGCTTCACTTTTAGTAAATCTCCCCTTTACTCTCTTAGGGTGACAATGCTGCTCTTCCAGTATAGTGAGGAAGAATTGTCACCTTAGAACAGGAACTGTGTTAATGTTAGGATCACCTGGTGAAAAAGTAATAATAAGCCCTAAGAAAATAAATCTAATGTAGCCACCATATGTATTTAGGACTAGGCATACGATAACATTTGGCATCCAGATCAGTACAAACAGTAGCAAGGCCACCTTAAGTTCAGCAGTGAGCAGTAGTGAAGTTTAATCTATTAAGTACTGGAACTATACTACCGGAGTACATTTAGGACAGCAATGCCAGTCCTAGACTGACAGGGTATGCACTGTCCAAATGTAAATAAGTATGTCAGTGGAAGGGGCAGTGGAACAAAGGGGTCTTGCAGAATAATTATTATGGGTGGGGCAGTCCTTTGAGATGTTTTTCTGCTGACTAATGTTGGGGTCCATTTAAGAGTGTCTTTTCACTTAATGACCAGTTAACCTGCATGAATTATAGGTACAATATAGGTGCCATATAATCTTGGCAGAGGTGCAAGGTAGATGTGATTCACATGTGATAAAGGTTTGGTATACTGAGGTATGGCGGTTGTAGAGGCACAGTCTAGGTTTGGAATAAGTGTGGTATAGAGTGCAGTAAGGATTGTATACACTTGATATCCTGATCCCAGTGGTTCAGTCTCTGCTAGCAGTGCCAGTAATGGGTGAATAGCTCTCTCACCAGCTCCCATGATGCTGCTGTAGGCCCTCACTAGAAAGACATTGTGATTAGCAGTGGGAAGCAGAGGGTGAGTGGGCGCTACAGCCTTTCGGCAGCAGCGATGCAGGTTATGTTATATGGGTAATGCTGTTATGTCCCCCCAGGTGTCCTCACTCTATTGCCACTGACTCCGATAGTGGTACTCTGCTTTCCCTCTCTCCTTGGCGGTAAGAGGAAGAGGATTCCTGGGCAGTTTTATAAAAATCCTATCTCCACTCTTCCTACTGCACACAGCCTATTGAAATTTGTATTGTGAGGAGTCTATTTGGCATATTATAGGGCTGCCGTCTCAAACTACCACTGCCAGGTTTCTCAGCACTCTACATAGAAGTCTATGGGCTTGCTTGGCTTTAACTCTCCCTGTGCTACTGCTAGCTGCTGAGAATGGTGCAACATAACATCAGTATCTCAGGAGAGATACCTATTTTTTATTAATACATTTACTTCTTTTATTTTGTTATCAATAACATATTTTTCACACTTATTATAACACAACAATTTCAATATTATATTTTACTAGACCAAGGGAGCCACTAAGAGAGGTTAATTATTAGAGTTTACATACCCTTTAGGCCTCATGCACATGAGGTGTCTGAAAAAGACCATCTAAATACCAGAACTGCCGACAGGAAAATGCGACCAAAAAAAATACTATAAGCTGTGTATTGCACACACCTGTAAAATGTTTGAGTGTAAATGCATTCTACTGGCCAGAATATTAATTTATTATGGCCATTGGAATGTATTCACGTGCATGTGTTTTACACACATAGGGGTTTATTTACTAAAGGCAAATCCACTTTGTACTACAAGTGCACTTGGAAGTGCACTCGGAAGTGCAGTCACTGGGGGGCATGCAAGCAAAATAAAAAAAAAACAGCATTTTTGTTTGTACATGATTAGATGATAGAAATCAGCAGAGCTTCCCCTAATTTTAGATCTTTCCCTCAGATCTACAGCGGCTGAACTTCCAAGTGCACTTGTAGTGCAAAGTGGATTTGCCTTTAGTAAATCAACCCCATAGTGTTTAGACACATTCATGAGTGCTTTCTAGTGAAATTCTCCTATCAAGACGTAACCTTGGTAAATTTTCTGCCTGTAAATGCTCCTCTTCATATATGCCTGTAAATGCCTATGTATGCATGGTTACATTGGGGTTGATTTACTAAAGGCAAATAGACTGTGAACTTTTCAAAGTACATTTGCTCCAGAGCTTACTAAATAAGGTAAAGCTTCACTTTACAAAGAATACCCAATCAATGCAAGGAAAATTGAAGAAAACTAATTTTTGTTTGCACATGATTGGATAATGAAAGTCAGCAGAGATTCTGCTCATTTAGTAACCTCTGGAGCTACTGCTGTTGAGTGCAAATGCCCAGTCTATTTGCCTTTAGTAAATCAACTCCATAGGCTTACATGGAGGTACTCTGAAAAAACGATGAATGCCTGTATATGCTGTATTTTTTTTAAGCTCTGCATGCATGAGGCCTAATGTTTTCTTTGCTTTCCCACATAAGCCTTTTTTATGTCCAGTGCATAACACAGACATTAAAGATAAATTCTAAATGATATCATTTATATAATGTTAATCAATTTAAGCTATAGCAATATTTATGTTTTACTACACACTAGAGAGCCATTTGTATTTTTCGCTGAAATCTTGGCTGCCCAGCCATTATGCAAAGCCATTAGCCCGCACTATCATTTGGTGTCATTTGGTGTTCACAGCTCTTGATTAACTGCTCATGAAAAGGACAGTGTTAGGAAACTGGGATTCCCTGGCTTGCATAATTGCGAGTCCAGGAAAAGGGAGTTTCAGAAGTCTGAGTCAATGCAGAAAAACACTTTGTGCACACAACCAATGCTTAAGCGAAAATTAGAGACAATGCTGGTTAACTCTCGTGGATGCTGTTAAGAAAATTATTTCCAGAGAGGATGTTATGCTTTAGCTATTTTATAACATTTTAGTAGATACACTATGTATTTGTCACTCTTATCTCTTTTCCTTTTTATATGTGTAATTTTATGAAGCAGAACTTGCAAACTATATTTATGCTAGCTTGACATTTTAACATAGTTTGTTGTTGAGACAGTTTTCCCTTGCGTCTGTTTTACTGTGTCATTATTCAAGGGACAGACATAGGCAATTTTTTTCTCTCCTGCTCGGTATTTTGTAGAATATTATCCAAAGCATATCAAAAGGTTTGGCCGTTATGGTTGCTGGCAAGCTATTTTCATACCTGATTTTGCTCCATTTTCTAACATGAAAGCTAAAAGAGAGCAAAAGGTAACATGGTGTACTTTTAGGACATCACCCCTACTGTACATCAAAAAAAAAAAAATATATATATATATATATATATATATACATATATATATATATATATATATACACACACACACACACGTGTATATCTATCTATCTATCTATCTATCTATCTATCTATCTATCTATCTATCTATCTATCTATCTATATCTATATCTATATCTATATCTATCTATATCTATATCTATCTATATATATACTGTATATATATATATATATATATATATATATATATATATATATATATATAAATATATATAGATAGATATAGATATAGATATATATTGGTATGTTTTTATTTTCAAATGCACCTTAAAAAAAGACTGTAACACTGGTTATTCAGAGTCGTTTTTTAGCTAATCTCTTTAAGCTAATCTGGAATTACTCACCCCCTTAATTAATCTAAGGATTAAAAAAAAGATCTACAATAAAAACCCATATACTTACCTGAATCCACAGTCAGGTAATATGCTACATCCTGAGTGTTATTTTTTTTCTGGACTGCAGATTCAGGGGTGCCCATATCACTCCCTAGTATTTTGGACATGTCCCATTGACTGGTGTGGTCCAGAAGACTCCAGGAATATAACAATGCCATAGTGACAATGGTGAAAAGACTGTCCAGCAGCAAACTCAGACTGCAGTGGCAGATCACCAATCTTCACTAGGGTAGAGGTGCTGCGGAAAGTGACGTGACAGTGAATTCTAAAAAGGTTTTTTATTTTTAACTTGTGTTAATGAATTTGGATGGATGGGGACAGGTTGGTTTGCCATCACAGAGATAGGCTTTAAAACCCAACCCCTAATCCACTTACAGTATATGCTCACCTATGAAGCGCTGTTCCATTAAAACCATCACAAAATACCTGTTGCTTCTAGGTCCAGATTGACATTTAACCCCATCAAATGATGTAGTGCTTGTGCCTTATCAGCTAGCTACCAGCCCTAATCATGTATAAGGGACAGGTGGTGGTGGTGTCACAGCACCCCTGTGACATAGAGTTTTTCACAGAGTTTGGACTGTGGGAGGAATAAAGCCTCCAGGCAGGGAGTATAAATAGGTTGAAAGGTGAGCATTGAGACTGTCACTTTTTCCTAATCTAGGCAAGATAACGAGTCTCTTTAAGAAGTAACAATTAATATAGAGGTTTGGAGTTGTATTTTGAAGCATTAACTGTATATGTGGGAAGCCACCCTTCCAAGGACATCACCTGCAAACTTTAGGGAGTCTGCATAGGTAAATACACAGCTTTGTGATTGAGACTTATATCTTCATCTATGATTAAATCCCGCCTATGACTAATTAAATGCAAAATTTGTATTTATTTTTTCACTGTAGCTACCTTAAGAAAAGGATTTTGTAATTAAAAATAACAGAAATGATGATTAAAATATAATTTTATATATAGCACAGTATGGCAACTTCATTATAAAGCACCAGTCCCAAAAATCGTGTGGCTTTAGTAGATAACAACATGTTTTTGAATAATTAAGGCTCCCTATGCTCAGCAATTATTCCATGCTTTTCTAAATAATGAATGAGAATGATTAAAAAGGGTTATGTATGATATGTATGCTTAATCTGCAGGCCATTTTTTAGCATAATAAATGCGCAGCTTCATTAAACATGTGTACATAGAACAGAGCCTGAATGACCATGTTAGCGAATTTTTTCCCTTAAGTGCACTTTAAAGACCGTTTTAACCAAATAAAAATAGTTACTCTTATGCCCCGTACACACGATCAGAATTTCCATCGGAAATTCTGATGAATTCCGTCGGAGTTTAGAGAACATGTTCTTTTACTCCGATGAAATTCCGTTGGAATTCTGATGTGATTTTGGTTGGGCAAAGGTTCTTCAGACGAAGGGACATAAAAAAACACACAACATCGGGCTGCAACAAACGGGTGGGAGGGGGGGCGTGTCTTTTCAATCGTCACTGCCGCTTTGCTTAATAATGGACTTATCCACTCCTATTTATAGGTACTTCAGGATCCAACTGACAGAGGGCTCATGCATATAGGTAAGTAACCAATTATTTAAAACTTTTTTATATCCCTCATTCTGTCTTATTCCCCTGTGATGGGTAACTAATCGTTTTACAGGGCATTAGGCATGTTATTTTTATTTTTTTTGCTTTGCTACATGTTCTACAGTGATCAGCCCCCTATGCCATGTGTTTGACAACCCTATGCCTAGAAAATTATCAGAACTGTTTTTAAACATTTGGCTTCTATTCTAATAGGGCTGAAATTCAACACCCAAACTCAAGTCATGTTCTGGAACCTACCTCAAACCAAGCCCAGGTATTTTCAGCTCATTCCTACTCTGTATATGTTCACCCATAGCTATCTGGTTTATAAATAACTATACAACAGTATAGCACAGTAGCAGCAAATGACTCTGTAAATCTTGTAAGTGGAAACCTTTCATCTTGTTTGTCATTCATCTTTTGCTGATACAGCAGAGATAAACTGAAGTACAGAGGAATCGCATAACAGCATCCCATAAGACGAAAAAGTGGGTTGCCTGACATACATTAAGTAATGCATGCTAAAGATAACCAATAGTACACAATACTAATTTACAGTACTTGTAAACATAATTGAGTTATTGTCTGGCGAATGACTGATCATTTATTTTGAGAATATCCATGATTAAAGTAAGGCCTCATTTACACTTGGCGGACTCCGTTGCAATCCGTCGCGACGGAGTCCGCCTGCTCCCGCCAGCTCAGCGGGAGATCTGTCCGCAGATCTCCGCTGAGCCGACGGATGACAAGCTCCTCTCTTCTCACTGAGCGGGGGGGAGCTTGTCGGCACCGCTGTGTCCTATGGAGCGATCTGATGAAAACAAACAGCATGTCAGTTTTCATCAGATCTTACCCGATCCGCATGGATGGATTGGGACGTGGCCCCCATACGTCTGTTTTTAGCGGATCGGATAGGGTCGGATGCTGACATCTGACGCTCCATAGCGATGCATGGAGCGGCCGTTCGGGTCCGCCTGAAAAACTGACAGGCGAACCCGAACGGATCGTAGTGTGAATGAGGCCTAACTGTAAATGATCACTTTGTAAAAAAAACATTCAGTTTAAAACAGAAATGAATAGCAAAACATTTGTGTATACTGTAGATATATATTTAAAAAAATAGTAAATAATAATTTTTTCCTTTGTTTTATAAGTGATTCCTGTTAGACATAAGCTTTTGGAGCTAAACAAATTACAGGCAGACAGTCTGTAGGTCGTGGAAACAGGAACTGAACTTTATTATTACTTCTTGTACATAGGCAAAACATGAACTAGCAAACGTAACACTGCCATCTAGTGATCATATAATGTAATAGGCACACAGTAATTACATTTAGTAGATGTTGCTCATATAATACAAACCTTGTATGCTAACACCCCCACTCAACAACTACTATCTATGTCAATCCCATTTCTGATCTAAGATCAACAAATCTGTTTCTAGCTAGTGGTTTTGTCAAAACATCAGCAATCATTTTTTCCGTTTCACAATACACAAGTTCAATCACTTTCTGATCAACTAAGTCATGAATGTAATGATGTCTGACATCGATGTGCTTGGTTCTTCCATTAATCTTCTCACTTGTTGCAAGCTTAATGCAACCCTGATTATCCTCAAATAAGACAGTAGGTTCTGATGTTGCTTCTCCAAGATCCTTGAGTAATTGTTGTAACCACACAACTTCTTGACTGGCATAAGCTGCAGATATGTATTCAGCTTCTGTAGAGGACAATGCCACTGACATCTGTTTCTTGCTGGACCATGATATAGGACTGTCTCCCAATTTTAATAAGTAACCACTTGTGGATTTGCGTGTGCTGTGATCACCTGCCCAATCGGAGTCCACATATCCCACGAGGTTTAAATCACCACTTGCTGACAGTTTCAAATTTAAGTCTTTTGTCTGTTTTGAGATATCTCATAACTCTTTTGATCGCATTCCAATCTCTTAGATGTGGTTTATCAACTCGCCTGCAAAGAAGAGACATGCTGGCTGCAATGTCTGGACGTGTAGTGGTTGCAATGTAGAGAAGTGCCCCCACTGCTTGTCTGTATTGTTCATTGGATGTGAGAAGATCATCTTCTCCTTCTAACTTTGGATAGGCTGTATCCATAGGTGTGCTTGCTCCTTTCGCCTCTGTCATGTTGAATTGCTGAAGAATAGATTCAATTTTTGCGCTCTGATTCAACAGGAAACTTCCATCTTTCTCACGCTGGATGTCAATTCCAAGATAATATGTCACTTCACCTAGGTCTTTAGTTTCAAAGTGCTTGTTGAGTACTCCTGTTAATTTTGCAATTTCATTGTTATTTTTGTGAGCAATGATCAGGTCATCTACATAAATTAACAGATACATCCACTCAGTGTCTACTTGTTTAGCATATAGGCACGGATCAGCTTTGCTTCTTGTAAATCCTTCATTTAGTAGAACTTGATTAATCTTCAGGTTCCATGCTCGAGCTGATTGTTTAAGGCCATAAAGAGATTTATTCAACTTGCAGACAAGATGCTCTTGTCCCTTTTTCAAATATCCTTCTGGTTGTGACATGTAAATTTCTTCTTCAATATCACCATTAAGAAAAGCTGTCTTAATATCGTGATGTTTCACAATCATTATACGCATGGCAGCCACTGTCATTAGTGTTCTGAAAGTACTTTGTTTAGCAACTGGAGCAAAAGTAGCATCATAGTCCTCACCGAACTTCTGTGAGTAACCTTTAGCAACCAGCCTTGCCTTGTACCGACAGACTTTCCCTTCAGAGTTACATTTGGTTTTAAAAACCCATTTACATCCTATGGCATGTTTACCTTGAGGTAGCTCTGAAAGTGTCCATGTCTGGAGATCTTCGAGTGATGTCATTTCTTCATCAGCGGCTTTGTTCCATACTTGTTTCTCATGCATTGGCAGTTTCTGCATCTCTTTCCATGAACCTGGTTCAGTTTGAACAGCTCTGCGAGCTATGTAAGATAAACGTTCAGCTGGAACACCTTTATTGATTCTGGTTGATTTTCTGACTGAAGATATTTCTGGTTCAGATTCAGGTTTTGATTCTTCTGCAGTAATTTCTATTTCTGTATCACTTTCCTTATTTTCTTGAGTGACTGATGTTGATTCTTTCTCAGTTTGAATAGTTTGTGTCTGTTGTTCAAACTTTGAGCACATAGAGGTTTCATCAATAATCACACTTCTGCTGACTGTTACCTTGTTTGTGTCTTGATGTAAAATCCTGTATCCTTTTTGAGATTCACTGTACCCCACAAGTACACCTTCTTTTGCACATGCATCCCATTTTGTACGTTTTTCTTTTGGAATGTGTACATAGGCTTTACTTCCAAAAATTCTGATGTGTCTTAAATCTGGTTTTCTTTTGTTCCATAGTTCATATGGAGTTTTTGTTGTTGCTTTTCCCGGCAAACGATTTTGAAGATAACATGCAGTTGTGATAGCTTCTCCCCAGAATGTAGTTGGCATATCAGCATCAAATAGCATGCTCCTCCCACTTTCACACAGTGTGCGGTTCATTCTCTCTGCAACTCCATTTTGCTCCGGGTTATATGGAACTGTTGTCTGGAACATAATTCCATGCTTCCTGAGAATGGCTTGTGTTTTACCACTTGTATATTCTGAGCCATTGTCTGTTCGTAGTACTCTGGGCATTCTGCCAAAAATATTATTTACTTGAGCGAGATACTGTTCTAATTTCTCTGGCACTTCATCCTTATTGTGAAGTAGAAATACTGTGGTATATCTGGAGTATTCATCAATGAAGGTCAGGAAGTACTTTTTCTTTCCTGGAGTCATAGTTTTCATTGGACCACAAAGATCTGAATGTATTAAGTCCAGAGGTTTTTGAACTTTGCTGTTGGTCTGCTTGGGAAAAGGTGTCCTTGCCATTTTTCCTTTAATACAGCTGGTACAAATCATTGTGTGATCACATGGATTAATCTTAATACCACTTGCATAGTTATTCTCAACTATTTTCTTTATTGTATCAGAATTTCTGTGTCCCAATCGTCTGTGCCAAGTGTGGATGCAGTTTGAATGTTTATCCTCTTTGGCTATTTTAACCATTTCACTGCAGTTCAACTGATATAGTTCATCTATGATTTTAGCCTTTGCAAGCAAGCAATCCCCTTTTGTTATGATACAACTGTCACCCTGAAATGTGACTACATTGCTTTGGTTAGTGAGTTTCTTTACTGACAAAAGGTTGCTTTCAAGATCTGGCACATACAGAACATTCCTCATATGGATCTTTTTAGTGATATCTGGAGAGATAGGACAGTATAGAAAGCCATCTCCTATTCCCACTGATTTCATGAGTTGTCCATTAGCTTTAGTTATCCCTTCTGTTTTGCTTTCGTCAAGCTGAGGGAAGAAACTTTGGTTATTTGTCATGTGACTTGTAGCGCCTGAGTCCACACACCATGCTTGCACAGTGGTGACACAATTTTTGGATCCGAATGCATATTCCTTTGTTTCTATGACATTCTTAGCTTGTTGGAATGCACTTTGTTTTTGCATTCTAGCTTTCCAGATTCTACAATCTGCTTTTAGATGTCCTGGTTTCTTGCACACAAAGCATTCCCGCTTTTCTAGCTGCACGTTACTGTGTTTATTTTTGTATCTTGTCTTTAAAGCCGTCTGTGAACACACACTCACAGTACTCATGCTTTCAGTTTTGCGCTTGTATTCATCCACAAGCTTGCCTTTAACATATTCCAGTGTCAGATCATCATCTGGACGTGCATCTAGTGCTGTGACAAGTGTCTCATAACTTTCAGGAAGTCCACTTAATAATAGCGCTGCAACATGGAAATCTTTCATCTCTTCTCCAATCCCTCGCAGTCTCTCCACCATCTCTAAGGTCTGTCTTATATATGCCTGCATGTCCTGGTCTTTCTGTAGCTTAGTCTGATAGAGCTTTCTGATTAAATACAGTTTATTGCTGAGATTAACTCTTTCATGTGCTTTCTGTAACTCTTCCCACATGTCTTTAGCAGTTTGACAGTTACATATATGTATGATTTGATCATCATCTATGCACAGGGAGATTGTGCTTTGTGCCTTCTGATCTCTGTCTAACCACTCCTCTGTGGGCTGTGCAGGTCTTTGTTCATTTATGCATTTCCACGTACCTTCTCTTATAAGCAGCATTTTCATCTTGAATTCCCAAGATTGGTAGTTCTGATTTGTCAGATTTGCAATGGAAAACTTTGCTGATGGCATGGCACCTGCCATTATTGCTGTTTGTCTTTCTGTTGCTGTCTTCTGCACTGAATTGCTCTAGCTCACTGTATCTGGCTATATCCAGGGGTGATCTGTATTATATCCTGGGCTTCTGTAACATGCTCTGGGCCCATAACCTTTTAGACATAAGCTTTTGGAGCTAAACAAATTACAGGCAGACAGTCTGTAGGTCGTGGAAACAGGAACTGAACTTTATTATTACTTCTTGTACATAGACAAAACATGAACTAGCAAACGTAACACTGCCATCTAGTGATCATATAATGTAATAGGCACACAGTAATTACATTTAGTAGATGTTGCTCATATAATACAAACCTTGTATGCTAACAATTCCCTCTGTTCCCTCTTTTTAAAGCTGCATTATAGCCGGGGGAGGAGAAGCAACAATACACTGATCTTCCCAGTGATTGGCTGTGCGCGGGGGGGGGGGGTGCTAGCACAAGTGTGATCATTGGAAGAGAGCACACTGAGTTCCCTGCAAAGCTAGAGAAATGACCACGTGTGTTTTTCTGCTTGGTGTGGTCAGTTTTTATTAGGGACTGGCAGAAACACCAGGGATTTCACAAAAAGGAAGCAATACAATGAGAACAGGAGACTTTCTCATACAAGAACATGGTACAACAGGGACATATCAGGAATATGAAATGTTAGGGTAACAAAAACTTTAACCACTTCGGCCTCGGAACTGACAATTGCATGATTGTGCGATGCTGTACCCATACTAAATTGACATCCTTTTTTCCCACAAATAGAGCTGTTTCCGATGGCTGGGGACAGTAGATCTCTGTCATGCCCACTGTCAGAATGGGGATCTGCCTTGTTTACAAAGGCAGATCCCCATTCTGCCTCTGTACTAAGTACGCGAGTCGCTGGTGGGTTTTGAATGCAGCAGAAGCGAGAGTTAACCACTGCTGGCGCGCGCGCAACTTTCCCTACGCGAGCCGTCATACAGGTACACCGATTTGCGCAGGAGAGCCAACCTGCCGCATTGTATCTGCATGAGCTGGTCAGCTAGTGGTTAAAGAATATGTAAACCCAACATTTTATATTCCTAATAAGCGCCAGCTATGCCATGTACTTGTATGAAAAAGTATCCTGTTCTTTTTGTATTGCTTCCTTTGTGTGAAATCCCTGGTGTGTCTTGCCAGTTCTTCTGCTTTCCGATTAAAAACTGACCACATTAAACAGGAGAACACACTGTGGTCAGTTCTAAAGCTATGTTGGGAACTGTGCCTGCTCTCTTCCAATGATCAGCTTTCACACAGGGCTGACTTGACCTGACACATTCCTCCTGCACAGCCTTTCACTGGGAAGCTCTATGCTGGTGCTTCCTCTACCCCCAGCTCTTATGCAGCTGAGAACAGAGGGATTTTGTTATACCTATACTCAAATGTTTTTGCCCTTCATCTATATTTTAAACTGAATGGGTTGTTTTACAAGATGATAATTTCCAATCACTTTAGCATTATTGGTTTATCATTCATGTACCTAATGATTACAATCTTATGTCTATAGGTTATCTTAGTCCTCAGAACTATTGTCTTAGGCCGCGTACACACGACCGAGAAACTCGACGGGCGAAACACATTGTTTTCCCCGTCGAGTTCCTTGTTCGGCTGTCAAAAATCTCATCGAGCCAAATTTTCCCATCGAGGAAATAAAGAACATGCTCTCTTTTTGGCTCGACGAGTTCCTCGACAGTTTTCTTGGCGAAAAGTGTACACACAACCGTTTTTCTCGGCAGAATACGCCTCCCATCGAGTTTCTTGCTGAATTCTGCCGAGGAAACCGGTCGTGTGTACGCGGCCTAAATCATGAGTTCAGTTGTCACCAAAAAAACGACATGTATCTATGTTCCCCTGTATTTAACTGCTTGCCGACCAGCCGCCGCAGTTATACGGCAGCAGGTCGGCTCGGCTGTGTGAGACCACGTAGCTATACATAATCTCGCGAATCAGCCAATAGCCCCCCGCTCGCCCCTGGACCCGACGCACGTGCCCGGCGGGCGCGATCGCTGCCGGGCACCTGCATTCGATTGTTACTGAGCGAGTAACGGGAGCTGTGTGTGTAAACACACAGCTTCCGGTCCTGTCAGGGGGAGAAATGCCTGATCGTCCGTTCATAGAATGTATGAACAGCGATTAGTCATTTCTCCAAGTCAGTCCCACCCCTCTTCAGTTAGAACACACACAGTTAACCCCTTCCTCGCCCCCAGGTGTTAACCCCTTCCCTGTCAGTGGCATTTTTATAGTAATCAATGCCTTTTTATAGCACTCATCGCTATAAAAATGCCAATGGACCCAAAAATGTGTCAAAAGTGTCCGAAGTTTCCGCCATAAGGTCGCAGTACCGATAAAAATCGCTGATCGCCGCCATTGCTAGTAAAAAATTAATAATAATAAAAATGCCATAAAACTATGCCCTATTTTGTAGACGCTATAACTTTTGTGCAAACCAATCAATAAACGCTTATTGCGATTTTTTTTTACGAAAAGTATGTAGAAGAATATGTATCGACCTAAACTGAGGAAAACATATTTTTTTTATATATTTTTGGAGATATTTATTACAGCAAAAAGTAAAAAAATATTCATTTGTTTTCAAAATTGTCGCTCTATTTTTGTTTATAGCGCAAAAGAAATGTGGGAAAAAAAGGAAGTCAATTTCGTTTGGGAGCCACGTCGCACGACCACGCAATTGTCAGTTAAAGCGACGTAGTGCCGAATCGCAAAAGGTGGCCCGGTCATTGACCAGCAATATGGTCCGGGGCTTAAGTGGTTAAATGTATAACTCTGATAAGGATAGTGTACGCATGTATATAAGTGTATATTGCAACAATGGCAACTAGAAGAAGATGAAGAAGAATTGTATGCATTTACTTTATATGCATATGCATGTTTACATGCATTTATGCAAGGTCTTTTACAAAACATTTTACTCAGGATCTTTCTGTCTACAAGAACCTGAGTATAAACATCAGTAAATTATTACATATGTGTGCAAGAGTTCTTAAAGTTCACTGTAAAGTGCTATATTAACCAGTAAAACAAACATTGCTGAACTTTTTCCTGTGGTTTCATTTGTATTTACAGCTGTAAAGTCATTGCACTAAGATTATTTACTTTTCAGCCCCCCCATGTCATAATGCTTCCCAGTGCTGCCAGGGATATTGTTGCCATCCTTTTGACAAGATCCCAGGTAATGCCAAGTAGCCCAAATGTCTTGTGATGACATTTTACCACATTGCAGGATTTGTCATGCCTACTATTTGCCATTCCCTGGGATCTCAGAGGAAGGTAACTCTCACCTAGGAGCCATGGGGTAGAGCCAGGTTTGCACAACATTTGGGCATTGGGAAATAATCTAAAAAAAATGGTAAATGAATCTTGCATTTTTAGTGCAAGATTGCGCTCAATCTTCAGTTTTTGGAAATGGTGACTTGCATTTTAATAGCACAGAAACCCTTTAATATATTCTATATGAACGTTATTGCTTTTAAAAATTACTTTTTCTATTTGTGTTTATGGCTTTAAATGTTTTTTTTTTGTTTGTTTTTTTATTACAAGTCTTAATTTGCCAGTGTTCATTGCTATACACAGAACTGCAGATATTCCTTGTGTAAAGATATTTTGGATACGGAGAGCTATTACATTATTCCCTTTAGATATAGTTGTTAAATAAAAGTAATGAAGTCCTTGCTTAGAAACAGATGTAAATGTTAATGCATCTAATGTTGCTACAGCTACCAGGGCATCAGGTTGACATGTTTTATATTTTCACATACTGTAACTTTTACTTTTCGGCTATGTTTGCTGTTGTTGTATAGGTCTTTTTACCGTATTGTGAGGTGATTATTTTTATATTAAATCACTCTTGTTGGTGGTCTAACTTTTAACAAAAAAATATTTATTGTTTATTATAGTTTAAATCTCACAATATGTATTGAATTGCATACTAATTTTATACCTTTGGAATTTCCACATGTTTATAGAGTCATAACCTGACAACCCTAGTGTTCAAATGGATTTTATGTCACTGATCTAAAAAAATGTAATTGTTAAAAATCAGTTTTCCATTTTCATTGACCCCACCCTGGGGTTGATGGCATGTTAGGGGCACATGGCCTGGTATGTTTCAGGCAGGGAGGGAGTTACATCCCCCCTTTCTGGCCTGCCAGGCTGCATGTGAAGACAAGGATCTGGTTTCTAGAGCCCTGGGATGACTTTTCATTGGGGTACAACCTATAAGCTAAAGATGGTTTGCACCTAAGGTCTGTTGTACTGGGAGAGAGGTTCATGAGAAGGATGGAAGAGTATTTAAATTAGGATTGAGGGGGAGGGTGAATTAGATTATAATGGGGAAACAGGTCAGACAGGAGTCAGTTTCTATTGGTGGCTGAAATGGGGAAAGAATGGTTCCCATATTTCAAATAACCATTTAAAATGGTACGATTTGTACAAAAAGAAAAAATAAGCAAAATATGTGTTCAAAATGTAAACCCTTACAACAAACGTTTTGCTACAGGTAAGCCTATAATAAGGCTTACCTATAGCTACTCTGGATATCACCTAAACCTTAACGGTTCAGGAGATATTCCCTGTATTTGTATGTGCCAATGTACATTTTTTTCATATTTTTGTAAACAAATGTGGAATAAAAGCTTTACATGAAAAAGATAATGCATGGCAAAACTTTTCTGTTTTCATGGTGCAATGAAACTATTTAAAGGAAGCACTAAATAAATAAAATACACTCACTGTTGAAACCAACTTGTCAAACTATATATTTATCCCCTATACAACAATATCTGGAGCTATCAAAGCTGGTCTGCTTAAATAAATTCTCTATTCCTGTACTTTACACAACACTACACTGACACACTGTACACATAGGCACACAAATCCCCCCCCCCAGTCATCCCCCAATCGCCCCGCCCCCCCAGGCCCCTGTCACAGTGTCACTAATAGCAGTGATCATTTATTTACTGATCACTGCATTTAGTGTCAGTGTGACAGTTAAAAGTGTCAGGCAGTTAGTGTTAGGTCCAGGGTAGCCCCCTACCCCCCAATAAAGGTTTTAACCCCTTGATCACCCCCCTAGTTAACCCTTTCACCCCCTATTGCCAGCGTCATTAAGCAATCGTTTTTCTGATCGCTGTATTAGTGTCGCTGGTGCCGCTAGGTAGCTAGTTATTTTTTGAGGTTCGCCTGCCAGGTTTTTATAGCGTTATGTACCCCCATACATTTTCTAATAAAGGTTTAAACCCCTGATTGCCCCTAGAGTTAACCCTTTCACCCCCTATTGCCAGCGTCACTAATCGATCTTTTTTCTGATCGCTGTATTAGTGTCGCTGGTCCCGCTAGATAGCTAGTTATTTTTTGAGGTTCGCCCGCCAGCTTTTTATAGTGTTAGGTACCCCCATAAATGTTTTAAATTCAGTTTTTAACCCCCGATTGCCCCTAGAGTTAACCCTTTCACCAGTGATCACCGTATAAGTGTCAGTGGTGACGCTGGTTAGCCAGTTAGTTAGGTTCGCCGCCTGGTTTTTATAAAGCGTTAGGTACCCCCATATATTACCTAACAAAGGTTTTAACCCCCTGATTGCCCCCTAGTTAACCCTTTCACCAGTGATCACTGTATAAGTGTTACGGTTGATGCTGGTTAGTTTGCTGTTTATAGCATCAGGGCACCCGCCGTATATAACCCAATAAAGGTTTAACCCGCTGATTGCCCATCGTGTGATATCAATTAAATTTTAGCATCAGTTAGGGTCTGCGTTGCCCTGCATCGCCCCAGGTTAGTGCCAGTAATGCTTACACCCATGCGCAAAGCATACACCCCCCTTAGTGGTATAGTATCAGAACGGATCGACACCTGATCTAATCAGAACTATACTAGCGTACCCATCATTAGAAGTCGGTGGATGAAGGAAGGTATTTTAATGGTGGGCATACCCACCAATCAATCTTTTTTTCGTTCAGCCAACACGCTGCACGAAAAAAAAGATTACAATACATGTCCAACAAGAACCATCAACGTACTGGTATGTTGCTGGACTTTGAATGGTTATACCAGAATGATGCCCGCAGGTTTAGGTATCATCTTGGTATCATTCTTTTCAGCCAGCGGTCAGCTTTCATTTTAAAGCAGTCCTAGTGGCTAATTAGCCTCTAGACTGCTTTTACATTCAGTGGGAGGGAATGCCCCCCCCCCCGAATATAAACATCGCCATTGGGAAATTGGGAAAACATTTTATCACACCAATCTTGGTGTGGTCAGATGCTTTGAGGGCAGAGGAAAGATCTAGGGTCTAATAGACCCCATTTAAAAAAAAGAGCACCTGTCACTAACTATTGCTATCATAAGGGATATTTACATTCCCTGAGATAACAATAACAATGGTAAAAAATAAATAAAATGGAAGGAACAGTTTACAAATAAAATAAAAAAATCGAAATAAATATAAAAAAAAAAGCATCCCTGCCCCCCCCTGCACTTGCGCAAAGGCGAAAATGGTAAGCGTCGGTCTGGAGTCATGGGTAAACAGCAATTGTACCATGCATGTGAGGTATCACCGCGAAGGGAAGATCGAGGGCAGTAATTTCAGCAATAGACCTCCTCTGTAAATCTAATGTGGTAACCTGTAAAGGCTTTTAAAAATGTATGTAGTTTGTCGCCACTGCGCGTATGTCATGTTTGGTATCCATGTACTCGGCCTAAGATCATCTTTTTTATTTGTATCAATAATTTGGGCAATATAGTGTGTTTTAGTGCTTTAAAATAAAAAAAGTGTATTTTTCCCCAAAAAATGCGTTTAAAAATCACTGCGCAAATACTGTGTGGAAAAAAAATGCAACACCCACCATTTTAATCTGTAGGGCCTTTACTTTAAAAAAATATATAATGTTTGGGGGTTCAACTTAACTTTAATGCAAAAAAAAAAATTTTTTATGTAAAAAACAGAAAGGGGTTTTTCTTCAAGTGGTTAGAAGAGTGGGTGATGTGCAACATAAGCTTCTGAATGTTGTGCATAAAATGCCAGGACAATACAAAACCCCCCCAAATTACCACATTTTGGAAAGTAGACACCCCAAGCTATTTGCTGAGAGGCATGTCGAGTCCATGGAATATTTTTTATTTTGACACAAGTTGCGGGAAATTTTTAATTTTTAATTTTATTTATTTTTTTGAGCAAAGTTGTCACTAAATGATATATTGCTCAAACATGCCATGGGCATATGTGGAATTAAACCCCAAAATACATTTAGCTGCTTCTCCTGAGTACGGGCATACCACATGTGTGAGACTTTTTGGTAGCCTAGCCGCGTACAGGACCCCAAAAATCAATCACCGCCTTCAGTGTAAATTTTTGATTTCACTCCTCACTACCTATCACAGTTTCGGAGGCCATGGAATGCCCAGATGGCACAAAACCCCCCCAAATGACCCCATTTTGGAAAGTAGACATCTCAAGCTATTTACTGAGAGGTATGGTGAGTATTTTGCAGATCTCACCTTTTGTCAGAAAGTTTAGAAAATTAAAAAAAATATATATATATTGACTTTCTTCATTTTCAAAAACAAATGAGAGCTGTAAAATACTTACTATGCCTCTCAGCAAATAGCTTGGGGTGTCTACTTTCCAAAATGGGGTCACTTGGGGGGTTTTATGCTATTTTGGCATTTTATGGCCTTCGAAACTGTGATAGGTAGTGAGGAGTGAAATCAAAAATTTGCGCCCTTAGAAATGCTGAAGGTGGTGCTTGGTTTTTGGGGTCCCGTACACGGCTAGGCTCCCAAAAAGTCCCAAACATGTGGTAACCCCATACTCAAGAGAAGCAGCAGAATGTATTTTGGGGTGCAATTCCACATACAGTACAGAAAATAAGTATTTGAACACCCTGCTATTTTGCAAGTTCTCCCACTTGGAAATCATGGAGGGGTCTGAAATTGTTATCGTAGGTGCATGTCCACTGTGAGAGACATAATCAAAAAAAAAATTCCAGAAATCACAATGTATGATTTTTTTAAATTTTATGCGTAAAAGCGCCGAGAATAAGGTGATTGCGCGGCTACATTGCGCAAGACTAACATAAAGGCGGTGCGCTACGCCGGTCCAATAATGCACAGATGTACCTGAATCTGGCCCTATAACTTTTGCGAAAACCAATAAATATACGCTTATTGCGATTTTTTTTACTAAAGACATGTGGCTGAATAAATTTTGGCCTAAATGTTTGACAAAAATTTAGTTTATTCGATTTTTCTTATAACAAAAAGTAGAAAATATCATTTTTTTTCAAAATTTTCGGTCTTTTTCCGTTTATATCACAACAAATAAAAATCGCAGAGGCAATCAAATACCATCAAAAGAAAGCTCTATTTGTGGGAAGAAAAGGATGCAAATTTCATTTCGGTACAACATTGCATGACCGCGCAATTACCAGTTAAAGCAGCTCAGTGCCAAATTGTAAAAACACCTTTGGTCCTTTAGCTTCATATTGGTCCGGGGCTTAAGTGGTTAAGAGGGAAGTTTCAGGAAAAAAACTTTCCACAGCCCCCTGCGTGTAACATGCAGGCACAGTTTACCCTCTATTTTCAGGGTAAAAAAGTGAGTGTTATACACCAATAAATGCAGTATAAGCAAGTGTTGTTATAGAATCCCTTTGGTGTTGAACAGATGTTAGATTTTAAGTGTTACTCAACTTTTAAAACATAAATCTAATATTTTATAACACTTTAATCCCATTATTAACTCTATATTGTTACCCTTTATATCTATATATATATATATATATATATATATATATATATATATATATATATATACACACACACACACATTTATTTTTTATCAAATATTGGCTCTTATTCATTTTTATGGACTTTTGTGTCACCATGTGAATGAGGCCATAGATTCCTTTAAAAACATTATTCAGTGTGCACATAAACAGATGCAATCCATAGATAGCCTCCTGACAATGAGTACACCTTCAAGGTGAAGTAAGGCTTGAAAAAAAAAATGGATCAATCTAGTAAGTAATTTACTTTATCCGTGTATATTTGTTGTGGCATGCAAAATACAAAGCACATGAACTCTCTATACATAGGGCAGTGTATTTACCTTAAGCCATTCAGTACTGGCAGGCCACCAAAATATATATTCTCATGAGCTTTCAAATTGAGACCAAAATTACTTCCAGTAGATGTGGTGGTTACTTTATCCTCTTCATTTGTATCAACATCCACAATAGAAAAATTGGCTAAAAAGTATTAGATAAATAGAGGTTACATGAAAAAATTAGCATGTCAAGTAATCAACATCCCAATTTCTGGCAGAACTACCGAACCTTGCTGTTAATTTTAATTTATACATACCATAACTACTTATTATGCACAACCTAAAAGTAAGTGGACACACATTCAAAAGATGGTTTTAATTTAATGATACTAACCTACTGATTTAACCCACTGGAATTTGTATAATTAAGCATACAACATGCTAGTCGTTTGGGCCTGTGTTAAAGTACCATTATGATTAGGACCAGAATAGGCTAAATACACCAGAGGTAATTTTTTTCACCCATTTGAACTTTCTTTCTTTGTTTAAATTCAGATTTTATTTTTGAATTTTTGATTTTTTAAAACAAATAACAAAACAAAAGCAACCAAAGGAAAAAAAAAGACTAGATACTAAAGCAGTATCAGCATTAGTACATTTGATACATCATCATCTAATTTTCCCAGAATATTTGGACTTTCAATAAACTTTCCAAATATTTGGGCACCCACAAGATTTTTCAATATGCTGATCCTTATTTACATTGCTTTAGAGGTTATACCTGTCATGCAGCACATGATTAGTTGTGATCCTCCTTTATGTTCTGGATCATTATTAGGGTTATTAGGGTTATTAGGGTTATATGTAATATCAAGCAGAACTGAGGAAGAGAGGAACTGGAGGAGCACTTCCCATAATGTGCAAGAATGGGCAGTACTAGGGACTTAGAATCTGACCTCCTTTGCTGAGCCGTAACATTGTCTCAAACTATAAAAATCACTCAGCCAGCCTGCTTCTATCCGGTAAAAAGAGATAATACTATGCTCAATATCTACTGAAACAAGAAACACAAAAAATGGTATAGGTCTTAGCTGCACATCATTGCTATGGACCTAGTTCCTGATTGTGACAATGATACGTTATGCCTGAGCAACGTGTGTTGGAATGACCATTTGTAGTCTCCCCCAGGGGTACATATGACAGGGCATCAACTCAGAAGTATAACTGGTAGACAGTTCTCACTTCAAAACAGGATGTGCCTGAATAAGAACCTTTATTTATTGCAGGATCACTAGACAATCTTATAATGAAAGCCACAGATTAAAAAACAAAAAAAATTGAAAACAGCTTAAAATGGAAAAACGTATTTATGACTGGATTTACATCTAATTTAAGCTTTTGTATGTGACAGCCATACCACGACTTTTAGAACGTGTGTGTCTGTGTGTAATACCTACTTTGTTTTTGTATTCTGGAGAGAGTGAAGGATTTCCATTTGCCATCATTATGATTTTTGTTGCTGACTGCAAAGGCTGTGCCAGATCCCAGATCATAACTAACTTTTATACGACCATCACTCAGTTCGACGCTCATGAAATCTTTCTGTTAAAAATTGAAAAGGAAAAAAGGGAAGCTTTATCGCATAATGTATATACAGTATATACTGAATATATATATATATATATATATATATATATATATATACATACATATACATACAATCATTCAAGGCTTTGGAATAAAAATGGACATACAATTCCACGTATACAGTAATTAGGACACTGTCTACAAATATGATTTGTAAAATAAACAGTGTTTTTAAAATATAGTAAAGTAAAAGTTCAACTTATTTTTATAAAGCCAATACAAATCTTTTTTTACTTGCGTATTCACATATATTCTACAATTCAGTCCCTGTCCCTGGGAATGCCCAACCAAACCCCATTTCTAATTATGTAGGAACCACCCAGCCCTGGTCACTGTAATTAATGACTTATTGAGTTACTGTGTATGTGCAGTAACTCAAATTTGGGTGAAGGTTATAAGCGTCATTACAAGGTGGTCATAGGAATTATTTACTGTTTCACACACCTTACCACCACAGTGAAATAATAAAACACATTGGGGGTTATTTACGAAAGACAAATCCACTTTGCACTACAAGTGCACTGCAAGTGCACTTGAAAGTGCAGTCGCTGTAGATCCGAGGGGGATATGCAAGGAAAGCAAAAAACAGCATTTTAGCTTGCTCATGATTGGATGATAAAATCAGCAGAGCTTCCCCTCATTTCAGATCTACCCCTCAGATTTACAATGATTGCACTTCCAAGTGCACTTTCAGTTCAAAGTGGATTTCCCTTTAGTAAATCAACCGCAGTACTGTGTACTGTATAACAGTGAATATTGAGACATGGAAAATGAATACACTAAACTTTAGATATACAGATAAAAATGCTGCTTATCACTTATTTGTCTCCATATTGAATAAAAAGTAGATTCCAATATACAGATCTATTGATCATCAATATAGATGGGTGTTTACACATGGGGCAATTCATCTAATGCATTTCCTACAACACATTTGGCAACCAGCCAGATACCAAGATGGCCGTGGGTATCTTGGTATCTGGCTGGATGTCGGTTGTGTTGTGCACATGTGTCTGAGAGTTAGCACTGGTTGAAGTGCCATTTTTGTATACTACTGTTTACTTTCCTCATCTTGTTACATTTTTAAACGGAGAGCACTAGTGTGTGTGTTTTTCTCATAGCTCCATACATGTGGTTGGTGCCATTGCCCACATCTGGGTGTGAGTGACCAGTGATCAGGCGATCATTGGAATCATTACCCTTGAGGGAACCAAGCTTGCTTTACTTTCTGGTAATGCGGGGGTCATAGCTGTGAAGTGAGCGGCTTACCTGCATGGGTGGAGGAGCACTGGACACCTTTTGAATATATATTGTTCACAATGTCAAAGTTCACAATGTCTCTATTCAATAATTGTTGACATTTTCAGATGAAGGGATTGCTGGCTTGACTAAAGCTCCATGATTTTAAATCTGATTTTCTGCGAACAAGTTAAATGTTTTCTTACCAAGTCATTCGTTGCTAAGTACATTAACAGTGCATTCGATGAAAATGTTTTAAACTTGAACACAATTGTAGAAATATTGGGGTTCCATCTAACAGGGCGGCTAACCGATGCAAATCCATCTCCATCAAATTGAACTGTTCCTTCACTGTCTGCTACCTGTGGACTATAAAGATGGAAAATATTAGTTACCAATAGGGATGAGCTTCGAGTTCGAGTAGAACTCATGTTCGACTCGAACATTGCCTGTTCGCCGAACAGCGAACTATTTGGGGTGTTCGCGGCAAGTTCGTGTGAACCCTGTTAAGGTCTATGGGACTTGAACGTTTGAAATCTAAATTGCTAGTTTTAAAGGCTAATATGCAAGTTATTGTAATAAAAAGTGTTGTGGGGACCTGGATCCTGCCCCAGGGGACATGTATCAATGCAAAAAAGTTTTAAAAACTGCATTTTTTTTGGCAGCAGTGATTTTAATATTTCCTTTAAGTGAAACAATAAAAGTGAAACATTCATTTAAATTTCGTACCTAGGAGGGGTGTATAGTATGCCTGTAAAATAGCGCTTGTTTCCCATGCTTAGAACTGTCCCTGCACAAAGTGTAATTTCTGACGGAAAAAAAGTAATTTAAAATCACTCGCGGCTATAATGAATTGTCGGCTCCCGCAATACAGAGAAAAGTCATTCCTAAAAAAAATGTGTGGGGGTCCACGGCATTTTTTTTTAAATTTGGGGTGGAGTTCCTCTTAAAAACCATATCAGACCTGAAGGGTCTGGAATGAATATTTGGTTGGAACCCCCACATATTTTTTTTTAATTTGAAGCAGGGTTCCCCTTAATATCCATACCAGACCCTAAGGTGAGTGATTTTAAATTTCTCTTTTCCTTCAGAAATTACATTTTGTGCAGGGACAGTTCTAAGCACAGGAAACAAGCGCTAATTTACAGGCATACTATACACCCCCCTAGGTACGATTTTTTTTTAGGTTACAATTTTATTGTTTCACTTTAAGCATTATTAAAATTACTGCTCCTGAAAAAACGTCAGTTTTTTAAAACTTTTTTTGCATTGATACATGTCCCCTGGGGCAGGACCCAGGTCCCCAAACACTTTTTAGGACAATAACTTGCATATTAGCCTTTAAAATTAGTACTTTAGATTTCAAATGTTCGAGTCCCATAGACTTTAACAGGGTTCTAAAGTTCACACAAACTTTTGGTCTGTTCGCAGGTTCTGGTGCGAACCGAACCCAGGGGTGTTCGGCTCATCCCTAGTTACCAAGCTCATAGAGAATAAGTTGCTTTCTTTATTTTGGGCCAAAAATCGAACAAGAAACAATATTCACTCATTTGGATGTGTGCTGTATTAGTTATGAAATGTGCAATGTTGCAAACTAATATTGCTTTAAAACTTGTAGCAAAAAACAATATAAACGTCAAGTAAATCACCCCAGATCACAACAAAATCACGAGAGATACAGAACGCTTTATATAAATTATCCTTTTTCTGTTATCATATCAAAGTTGACCATACACTGAAAAGGTCCAATGAAAAAATAAAACCGGACAGATTTCTCCATCCTTGCTACACAGCGTAGATTGACTATCATCATCTGCTGTAGCTGTTGTATTTTGACAGCTGACCCCACCCAGCAGCTGCATCTGAAAATCTTTTCAAAAGAGGTATGTTGTGCATATTGATACAGTGTATGGGCAGCTTAAAGTCCAATTCTTGCCTTTTTTTTAATTGCCAGATAAGTATAGAGTAGAAAAAGTTAAAGACTCTATTAGCTTTTTTTTTTTACTTTCTGTGTCACCTTCATTTCTGACATTAGGCCACATGCTAACACAGGAACACCTGGACAGGATGTGTGCTTTTGAAGATGATCTGTTTTGAGGCGAAACATGTTGAGTTAAGGGGTGTTTTTCATTATGTGTACTTAGATACTGTATACCGGTCAATGTGGGTTTAATTGTAGCAGGAAAAGGAAACATTTTGTGGACTTGTGGAGATAGTGGATTGATAAAAGTGATTATTTCCCCAGGCTGAAACCCTTTAGTAACCACATTAACCTTCAATATCATTCCATGCCTTTGGGTTGTGGTATGTGGCCAGGAGACATACTTGAAGTCTGGTTGTTATCTCCCTATAATGAAGGCCATTATATAACTGTACCATCATTGTATATTTTGCACAAACTTTAGACCATTATGAATAAAAGTAAAATTTTCGGTCATATTGGATTTGGGGCATGGGTATAGTGCACCCCTGCTGATGTTTCTCTAATATTTTCCACCCAAAGACCAATATTACAGTATAAGTCTACATTTTTTTTTTTTGTTTTGAAGTGAAAAAAAAAGCTGCAACAAGAACCTGGCAAAGGTTCTAATCTTTTAGCTCTTTCTTAACAAGTGCTTTCTTTACTGTTAATTTTACCTATGGACGAGATTTCCCTTCACATTCTGTCCTGGTAATGGAAAATAACTGGAAATCTCCCAAATTGGGGCACAGACAACAAACTGGGAAGAGGTCATACCCTTTCCTGGCCCCTTATCTCCTCTTCTGAAGTCCCTCAACTCACTCTGTCTGCTCATATTTCCCTATAGGTGTCCCCGCAGGAAAGCCAAGTGCTAAGGGGGCACCTGAGCTAGCGCACTTCCGAGCCAGGCTGTGTGCGTCCATAGTCACACACAGCCTGGCTTGGCCACGCCCAGCATTCTCTAATCACAGGATTGGACTAGTAGCAATGGTTCACACTGATCTCAAAGTCTCCTGTGAGATTAGAAAGTTGGATAAACAGCACTGCATATGGGCACGGTATTGGATTGAAATAGGTGGGTGTTTAGGGAGGGGAGTGGGGAAACAGTTGGGAGTTTTTTAAGCTTAAAGGGTAACTCCTCTTTTGTGAGAAACAAATAGCAAATAAAAAAAATAATGTTATTAAAAATGACCTTTCCTTTTTAATCTGCAGCATTGTAATTTTTTTGTAAAATGCAATGCAATTTGGCTACCTGGCAGCTCTTTGTAAACGGATGGTAAACAGACTGCCCTCTGAAAATTGTATTTTTTGCTTGTGTGATTGGCTTATCAATTTTCCCAGGAGTCTGCATTAAGCTACAAGTCATATTTTTGGCATCCCTGCAACAAAAATGTACTTTTTGGTAAGTAATCCCAAAGGGAAATCATGTCTAAACCATTGCTTATATCGGAACAGTTTATCATGCAATTTGGCAGGTCTTTCAAGTAGCACCTGAAATCACTCTGACCTGCTACTTTGAAATCATGCTACTTCAGGTGAAACATCAATATGAACCAGGGCTTAAAGGATGCAGACCCTGCCAATTACCTCATTAAAACCCTGTAGGTGTCGCAGCTGGTTGATAATTATAAAACCATTTCCATATAGATTTACATGGACACAGACAAGCAAACAGCTATTTTTCTTATTATTGAACAAAGTGGACAAAGAGCAATGCACATTTGCTATTATCAGCCAATATACTATAAATATTAGTTTATCAACAAACCTACTTAAATAAACAAAAAGCTATTTTTTACACTGCTTGTCCTGGATTAGAACACACCACAACTAATTGTACAATATTGTTAAATATCCCCAAAAAACTTGGAAAGAATTTAGATTAAATGTCAAAGAACAAAACATAGGTGTTGTAAAAGCAAAATATTATTTACCTAATTGAGCATCCTTTGCAGTTGCCTTCTCGGTCCCTATAATTCCACAATCCTATTGGCTTATTATCAAGAAATGTTTCACCCATACAACCAGAGAATGTTGTTGTTTTTACTGCATCTGCCTTCTGAAATGATCAGACAGGTTACAATTATTAACTCTAAGCTGAGACAACATGCTGCAATTATTACATATTAATTGTAGTACATGCAAAGAAAACATACAGCCTTATTCCATAAAATCTTGCAATCTCTTAAAGTGGTGTAAATAAACTGCTAGTACAGGATTTCATAGCTCCAGTAAAAGTAGTATAATACTTTATTTTTTAAGATTTAATTACATACTTTGTAACATCCCCATCATTACTGTTCATAGAGTAATTTATACTATACAAATTAAGTTCTTACATTTTTTTAAATTTTTTTTTCCAAACTCAAAGGAAGCATGTGTAGCGCCCTGCTACATTGATAGTGCTGCCTTAAATTTAGAGGATGGTCAGAGATTTAGTTGCCTCTGGCCGTGTAGTTTTGCCAAATTTGGGCCTCTGTTCCAGCCATGGCTGTACTGTAAATGACCACTATTGCTGTCTGGGGTGCCTGTAACACCCCAGGCTGAGGGTGGCAGCAGTCGAGTCAGGGCGTATTGGGTGTTTCCCTTATCGTCTTTCAGGACAGCATCTTGAGAGTGTGGCTCCACCCACTTGACAGGAAACACACCTCCACCAAACTTCTTAAAGGGGAGGTTCCTTCCACTTATCATCAGTCTTTGGGCCAGATCCACAAAGGAATTTACTCTGGCGTGTCATTGTTTTCTATCCAGAAAACAAGATACGCCGGACTTACGCTAAGATACGACTTGCGTAAGTTTCTTACACCGTCGTAAGATAAAGCTGCTATAGTGAGGCGCAGCCAATGTTAAGTATGGACGTCGGGCCAGCGTCGAATTTTCCGTTGTTCACGTCGTTTGCGTAACCCATTCGCGAATAGGGAATTGCGTATATTATGCACACGTAGTTTTCATTGACTATTTGCGACTTGATTTCACGCATGCGCACTGGGATACGTCCATGGCCGGCGCATGCGCAGTTCAAAAAATACGTTGTTTGCGTCGGGTCATTGTTCATTTTAATAAAACACGGTAATTGTTTGTGGATAAGGATACGCCGCTGTAGTGTAACTAAGATAGGCTACGCCAGCGGGAGATCTTTGTGAATCTGGCCCTTTGTGTTTCCTCCGGCGGGGGTTAGGAGCTCTATAGGTACTACCTGAGAGGTCTTATCTCCCTGCTCCAAAGGTTGGTCAGGCAGAAGGGAAAGGGCAAAGGTAATGTCTTTTTCCGTCCTCCTGCGGCAACCAGCAAAACACAATGACAACCGGTTGCAGGTGGGGGTAAGACTTCAAAGTTTTCTCCCTTTCTGGGCAAGCATAACAGAAAATCTGTATATTCTCTCTATGCTGTCCCAAGGTTACAGAATAGAGTCTCGAACCCTCCCCCAGAGAGGTACCTGTTGACAAATCTACCAAGAGATATAGTCAAGTCCCTAGCAATGAAGAGCCTATTGAAGGATCTGATGAACCAGGGGGTTGTAACTCAAGTACCACAGGGGAGGCTTTATCAGGGGTTTTATTCCCATGTATTCATGATAAAAAAGCCGTCTGGAAGTTTCAAACTTATTCTCAACCTGAAGCCGCTGAACAGACTCAATATTCACGGTCAAAATTCTTTTGACAAAGGAGTGCTTTATGGCATCAATTGATCTGTGAGATGCCTATCTGCATTTCTCCATAGCCCCTCAATCCCAAAAATGTTTAAGATTGGCGGTAAACATGGGAAAAGAGGTCGTGCACCTCCAATTCAAAGCCCTCCCCTTCGGCCTTTCCTCAGCTCTGAGAATATTTACAAAGGTCATGGCAGAGGCCTTCGCTCCTCTTCGCTTACAGGGGGTAGCATTAATTTCATACCTGGACGACCTGCTCTTCTTTGCCCCCTCCAGGGAGAAATTGTTGGAGGATCTCGAAAGAGCTCACAGTCATCTAGAGGCATTGGGCTGGATCATAAATATGGAAAAATCTAAGTTCAACCCAACCCAAGAGGCACAATTTCTGGGGTATCAGATAAGCTCAGTAGAGCAAAGAATTTTTCTCAGAGAAGACAAAAAACTAAAGATACTAAGGGTTGTAGCCTCCTTACAGACAAATCAAGAGCTATCAGTGAGACAAGTAAAGTCAGCTCTGGGAACCATTACCTCATCTATGCCAGCGGTGCAGTGGGCAAGGCTTCACTTCAGACGGCTTCAGAGTTTCCTCCTGAAAATATGGGATCACAGGACAGAATCTCTGGAGGCAAAGGTAAAAATCCCTACCAAAGTAAAACGATAGCTTTGGTGGTGGAGAATTCAGAAAAACCTTTCAACAGGCCTGTTATGGTCATTTTCAATAGAAAGAGTGGTAACGACAGACACAAGCCTATGGGGATGGGGGCAAACCTGGGTCAAAACTATGCTCAGGGTGTTTGGTCCTGTTCAGAAGCAGAAAAGTCCTCCAATTGAAGAGAACTAAGGGCAGTGGCCTTAGCTTTGGTTGCCTTCTCCGCAGACCTTCAAGGTGCCCATGTTCAAGTCTTCTCGGACAATGCCACTACCATAGCCTACTTAAACAGGCAAGGAGGCACAAGAAGCAAGACACTTCAGCTTATCGCCTCAGACACCCTAAACTGGGCAGAAAATCATTTGCTGTCCTTATCAGCGGTCCACCTCAAAGGCACTTTAAATATAGTGGCGGATTTTCTAAGTAGAAGACGGATTCAGGAGGCAGAATGGACCCTAAATCCGGAAGTCTTCACATTGATCACCCGAGCCTGGGGCAAACCACAAATAGACCTATTTGCGCCAGAAGAAAATACGCAACTTCCGGTCTTTTTCTCCATTCACAGAAACGACAGTTCCCAGGGAACAGATGCGTTAATACAGCCTTGGAACTTCCAGCTGGCTTACGCCTTCCCTCCGTTTCAACTAATTCCGTTGGTACTGAGGAAGATTCAGAAGGAGAAGGTGCAAGTAATTCTAATTACTCCATTCTGGCCAAAAAGGGCTTGGTTTACCACTATTCTTTGAATGGCAGTCAGGCCGCCTTGGCGGCTGCCGTTCTGGCAGGACTTACTTCTACAGGGTCCAATATACCATCTGGAGGTGGCCTGTCTAACCTTTACGGCTTGGTATCTGAGAGGCAGCTATTGAGACGAAAAGGTCTGTCTCGACCACTTGTGACTACCTTGTTTTCCAGTAGAAAGGTGGTTACCAGGAAGATTTATGCTAAATACTGGAAGGTCTACAACTCCTGGTGTAACTCGTCTAATAGAGTGGTGAAAAATCTAGTGTCAATTCTGGAATTTCTTCAGAATGGAGCAGAAAAGGGCTTGTCAGTCAGTACACTTAAAGCGGAGTTCCACCCTGGAAAAATAAATTCTACCAAAAATCTAAGAAAAAAAAAATTTAATGGAAAAAAAAAAAAGTTTACCTTAAATAGCTGTTGCTATGCAGAAGTCCCGAATCTGCCCCTTATCTTCCGCGGTCAATTCTCTTCCTCCTCCTACACTCGGTGTATTCTTGTGAATGGGGCGTGCTGCATTCTGGGAACTGTGTGTATCCCAGAAAGCAGCCGGACCATTCACAAAGCGCCGCGCTGCTCGCACATGCGCAGTAGGAAACGGGCAATGAAGCCACACGGCTTCACTGCCTGTTTCCCTTACTGTAGATGGCGGCGCCTGGAGCTGCCAGGATCTAGGATCGGCATCAGAGGGGCCATCAGCGTGGGCAAGTAGGACAGGTAAGTGTCCTTATTCAAAGTCAGCAGCTACACTGTTAGTAGAATCCCGCTTTAAAGTGCAGATAACTGCATTGGGAGTTTTTCTGGAAAGGCCTATATCTTCAGATCCATTAGGCCGCGTACACACGATCAGACCGGTCCGATGAAACTGGCCTGAAGACCAGTTTCATCGGACCAAATTGATTGTGTGTACGGCCCATCGGACCGTTGTCCATCGGACCAAAGTTTTAAAACTTGCTTTAAAATCTGTACGATGGACACCTGTCCGTCGGACCAAAACGATGGTTAGTACACAAAAGCATCGTACCAAAAACCCGCGCATGCTCAGAATCAAGTCGACGCATGCTTGGAAGCATTGAACTTCGTTTTTTCAGCACGTCGTTGAGTTCTACGTCACCGCGTTCTGGCCTGATGGGATTTTGGACTGATGGTGTGTATGCACATCAGACCATCAGACCACTTCAGCGGTGGTCCGATGAAAACGGTCCGTCGGACCAGTCTCATCGGTTTGGTCTGATCGTGTGTACGTGGCCTAAGTGTCAAGATTTTTTAAGGAACTTTCTAGGTCCAGACCAGCTCCTGTGCGACACTTCCCCAGTTGGGATTTGTCAGTGGTTCTTCAGTCACTATCTAAGGAACCCTTTGAACCGCTACAAGACATTTCTCTGAAGTACCTTACTTTCAAAACGGTGTTCCTAGTGGCAATTACGACAGTCAGAAGAATCGGTGAGCTGCACGCCCTGTCAATAAAGAAACCCTTCCTATCCGTCTATACGGACAGGGTTGTACTAAAGACTGATCCAGCCTTTCTACCAAAAGTGGGGTCAGCCCTTAATCGGTCACAGGAAATTGTCATACCAACCTTCTGCTCTAACCCACCAGGGGAGAAGGAACATCAATTTCACATGTTGGATGTGAGAAGAACCTTACTACATTACCTTGAAGTGACCAAGGATTTTCGATCTTCAGACTGCTTGATCATACTTTTTTCAGGGAAAAAGAAGGGCCACCAAGCGTCTAAGGGGTCAATAGCTAGATGGCTTAAAACCAATATTCTGGAAGCCTACTTCCAAGCAGGGCTTTCTCCTCTATTGGGAATTAGAGCACACTCTACTAGAGCTCAGGCCACTACATGGGCAGAAATAGCTGGTTCCACCCCAGATTAAATCTGCAAGGCGGTTACGTTCGTCCGTCATTACAGACTGGATCTTCTGTCAGCAAGCGATCAGGCTTTTGGCAGAAAGGTCTTGCAGGTTGTGGTCCCTCCCTAAGTGGGTAAGTCTCTGTTATCCTCTCAAGGTGCTGTCCTGAAAGACGATAAGGGAAAAGTCAAGTTAGACTTACCGGTAACTTGTTTTCCATGAGTCTTTCAGGACAGCAGCAACCCGCCCTTATTGTTTCAAATATTATGCTGTGACTAACCATACTCTGATTATGTGTTCCAGCTTGGGCCGGAGGTTTATCTACTACTACTGATGATAAGTGGAAGGAGCCTCCCTTTTAAGAAGTTTGGTAACAAGTTACCGGTAAGTCTAACTTGACTTTTTTCCTCAGCAGCCAATCAGTGGGGGATAATTGCCTCACTGTGCATGCTGTGGGAGAGTACTTAAGGGATAAACATCATTGGTTCGCAATCGTCGATCGCTGGTCTGTCATCCCACCACCCCCCGTGTGTGGCCCTCATGGCCGGGGTGCAAGTGTTCCTGGCTCCGGGACCATGTTAGTCTGGGGTTGTGATCTACTGTGTGGGCCTGGTAGTAAGACTGGGTCTACAATTGCAGAGTGGTCCTGTGCTGTCCGTCCTGAGGGAGGAAGCCACCTGATGAAGAACCTGTCTGGGAAAGAACCGAGCACAAGGCTGATATCTCAGGAGAGGCCTTGAACTTCATTGAAGGATGCACTATTACTGAAAGGCTGAATGATGGTCGCCTGTCAGTTCTGAATTTACCCAAGTTTATTCAAGAGAGAGATCTGGGTGCTTAATCCTGTGTTGAGAAGTATTCTGGACCGAATACATCTCCACCTTTGGGAAGGTCTGTGGCAGAGACTTTGCTAAAGTTTCCATGCGACACCCTGGCTGCTAGGCTGTGAGAGAGGTCTATCCAGGTGCACAGTACCCACTCTGGCAGGAGTGGCGACGAGAGTTTATTGCTGGATGCAGGATTGTTTCCGAACAAAGTTATACACCTGAACCTACTACCAACTATCTTTTCTACCTCTTCAACTACTACTTTTATTATTTTACCTGTTGGGTAATAAAGCACAGAAAAAGACATCTAAAGTGTGGACATTGAAGATCTTCTCAGCTCTTATCGTGTACCCTAGACGATGAAGGAATAGAGGTAACATGCCACCCAAAACAATCCAGCAGCTCCTTCAGGGGTAATGCTACACATGTAAGCAGGTTGAAATGATGGGTAGTAATATAGCTGTTGCCCCAATCAGGAGGAAAACAGTTAACCCATTTCCCATATTTTCCAATGAGCTCTGCTTCTTTCCCTTTGCTGATAATAAAAAGGGGTAGGGCTATGCCCAGAAACACAGTCTGCATGGGAGAGAAGACATAGACTAGACACGGCATTTATAATCTCCAGCCACATCACAGAGCTGCTGCAGCTACCAAAGAGAGCCTTGCCTGCCTCTAAGAACCTTACATGTGTAGGGGGATTTCTGGGACCTGCAGTCCACCCTGAACAACACCGGCTCTGGAGGCCTGCCACTGTGGACTCTGCTGTGTATAGACTCTTACCTGTGCAGGTATGCCGGGCAGCCACAAGCATGAGTTTAGAGCAGAGATGTGTACTTTGTTTTGGAACTGTTATGCTGAGAGTTTTCAGTAAAGCTTTGGAAAATTTGTTCTAGCCTGGTCTGAAGTTACTTAAAGGGGTGAATGGTGGTAATGGTATATGGAAGAATGGGGAACACACAGGGTGAAGTAGTGACATGCCATTATAAGGGGCAACAAATACAAGAGACAAATTATATGACAGCAGAAGAGCAGTACAGGCAGGAGTGATGGGTCTTGCATTGTGAAGAAAGAGGTCAGTGCCCCAGCAATGTTCTCACAGATAGCAAGCAATTGTGCTGAAAGTTTGAAAATGACTTGCTAAGCTATTGCTGGACTTGCCAGGCTTCACAAGTTTGCTGCACAATTGCAGCAAGTCCACATTGTATGACACCAGATCAACTTTATTTGCAAACATTCTGCAAGTCAGTTGCAAGTTCTAGTTTAGTTATGTTGTACAAAAATCATTCCACCACAGGGGTCACTGTGGTTAAATTTTCATATGGTAGACATGCAGAGCTCTTGCTGTAGACTCACCAGTGCAACTTTGCTCTTTCTAGAGACTTGCCCGGCAAAATTGCTAGAAATTGGAAAAGTGTCAACTAGAACTTTTGCTTCAAGGGCTCTGCAAGTGTACAACATGACAGTGAAAATGTGCAGCATGTTAACAGACTTACAATTCAACACTGCAACAAATTTGTGGTATGCTATCCTTGTTATCTGGGCTCTCTTTGTGAGATAAGTGGATGAGTCAAGCTGGACTGGTGCAACGAGACACTGTTCTGTGGTGTCTTCTTCAAAATGTCACATCCTGACTAAGCTGGTGTATGTATCGTGGGACCTGGAGGCACCTGTATGACAGCTTCACGCTATGATAAAGAGACACCAGGATGTACGTCTCGCTTCTAAGTTGAGGTACTGGCATAATGTTGGTGCCATATAAATAAGGCCTTGCCTGGTCCGTGGCATTTTTATTTATTATATTTCAGCTTACCAATTCTTAGATGTAATTTCTGCAATGGTTCACATTTTTAGGCTTTCTTACCTTCATTTTAACCTGGTAGTCTGGCCAGTAATTCAGTTGTTTTTTGGGGGGAAAAAAAGAGCTCTCTTGCATATGTAACAGTTGGAAGGATGAGACAATAATTTTTATCACTGAGAGGGATGCTCACAATGGTCTACTTTTACTTATTTATGTAAAGCCTTTTTTTCTAAGAGAAAAAAAAACTTTGCTGTAACTGTTTATAAAGTGTGAGCAGGAGTTTGACTTCAATTTGTTAGTGTATCTAAATCTCATAGTGCATCTAACAATCCCCACCCCCAGATTAAGAATACTGCTCTCCTTCATCTGGAGTTGGGGCATTCTAATACAGGAGGTGTGTTACTAGCTAGTTTACATATTTTTCCACCACATCTAATGATTGATAATCTGCAATATATATAAAAAATGGTTTTGTGTTTATTGCCACTTTAACTAGAAAAGGTTAACTCTATTTTGATCTTTCTTTCTCTGTCAACTTGTTTCTTCAGAAAGAGGCCGAAAATTAGCATTTTTGCAGATATCATAGTCTTGGTATGGTGTAGCCCATTTTACTTGCTTGACACTGTGAAGATCAGTTCATCTGTCAGTGACTTGCAGTATTATCTATTATTGATTATTGCACTTGTTAGGAAGTTTTTTGCAGGGAAAAATGTTTGGGTGTAAACATTGTGTTTCTTTTTATTTTAGGAAAGGAATGGATGTAAATAAATATATAACAAATAACCCAGAAGTACCCTTTACTTTCCACGCTGTGCCCTCAGATTGACAAATTGTCAAGAATGTAAAAAGCCAAATGTCAGTATATTCACAGAATGTTCTTAGATGTAGCTAATTAGCCTGCCATCTGCCTCTTCTAGTCAACTGTTTCTAATGTACTTTGAAAACAAAGCATTCTCTTATTTTTTAATCAAGCTTTCCCATAAAATAAACCAGTTTTCATTTATTTTATAGTGAAAGGCATATTGTTTTAGTTTTCTTTTCTTTAATTTTTACCATTAGTTGAGCAAAATTTAGTACTGATGCTACATTCATTGGGCATTTTTTTTATAATCATTCATTATCCTATATCAAAAACACAGTACATTTAAGCAAGTATTGAGTATTACCAAATCAAGTTCAAATAGACTATATTAGAAGCCTGTCATTTAGCTTAATGAGTAAATAGAATCAATATTTATAGCCATAGTACTATTTATCAGGCAAGATGACAAGGTATTCCCTTCTTTTGATTAAATTATAACAAATAACTTGAAAGTTGAAAAATATAATGAATTTATCAAGTATAGAACAAACTTCCAGTGGGTAAAGACAGGTTAAAAAAAACAGAAAGGAAAAAAATAGGGGAGAAGATGTAAATCTCTGGTGGCAGACTCATCGGTATATAAGAACCTCTGGGCAGTTAGAGGCTTGAAGGCTTTAGTTCCATTTAGATCATATCTTGTTGAATATTGATAGAGTACAATGTAGTAGGTGTTCAGTAAACTGCATTGTAGAGATAAAATACCATCTACGATACAAAGCATTTGTGTCCAATAGAGTGGGAGATTTGCAGTGGCAAGAAATAAAATATCTTCTTGTTGTAAATAATAGTTTTGAAGATGATAAGCCACATTTCTGAGATGGATCAAAATATGTCCGATTTAGCAGGGACTGGATGAATTTTGATTAATTTATTGCAGTTCCTGCTCAACAGAAATCAATCTAACTATCAACTTCTGTCAAACAAGAATGTTGGAAAACCTTTTTTGATGTAGGAGTGCCTCTGTCAGAATACAAATTCACAGTGGGGAGGATTCCGCCATCCACCTTGCTTATCTGGATGGGGGAATCTGTTATGTTTTTTGATCAGCTGGCTAGCTGATCCAAAAAAAAAAAAAACACGTCATCAATGGCCAGCTTTAGTCTATTCATTTGTTTGGCCATTGCAAGTATATATTACCCACTTTAGCCCTGGAAGGATTTACCATTTTAATGACCATGCCTTTTTCTGTGATATGGAACTGCGTTACTTTAAATTACAATTGCGCGGCCATGCGATGTTCTAGCCCAAACACAATTGATGTCCTTTTTTCCCCACAAATAGAGCTTTTTTTGGTGGTATTTGATCACCTCTGCGTTTTTTATTTTTTGCGCTATAAACAAAAGAAGACCGACAATTTTGAAAATATATATCTATCTAAAATATATATATATCTAAATATAGATATATATATATATATATATTCATCAGTTTAGGCCTATATGTATTCTTCTACATATTTTTGTTAAAAAATCGCAATAACTATATATTGAATGGTTTGCGCAAAAGTTATAGGCCCAGATTCAGGTACATCTGCGCATTATTGGATCGGCGTAGCGCACCGCCTTTACGTTAGACTTGCGCAATTTTGCCGCGTAATCACCCTATTCTTTTAGCTTTTGCGCAGAAAATTGCGCATGCGTAACATTATTTTTTAGAGGCGTAAGGCGGAGTAATACAAATAGGGAAGGACGTGGGCGTGTTACATTGAAATGAGCCGTGACCCCATGCAAATGAAGGGCCGGCCGGCTCGCGCATGCGCGCTTGAAGGAGACCATGGTCAGCTCCACTGTGCGCATGCTCACAACTCGGGAGCGGCGCAATCGGTGAAATTGGAAATGGACTAGGGCAACTTTGTGAACTACGCAAACAGCATAAATAGACAGACGCAAACGCACTTCCATTGCAAAAGTACATCCCTTTGTCCCTTCCCATTTAACCAAGTGCTTTTATCCTGTTGTTCATTGCGTTGTGTTTTGTAGTTGTCAGATTAGTGTTCTGTGTGATCAAGTGTTTGTTAGTAGATCTTTGAAAGTGTTTTTTGATAAGTGTTTGAGAGACTGTTTGTTTGATATATTTCTGTTCGTTTGTTTTCTTGCTGATTTTTTGCTGTTTGTTTTTGTGACTGTTTCTTGCTGAGTGCTTGTGTGATTTTTTGGGTGTTAGTTTTCTCTTTGTGTGTGTTCTTGCTTGATTGGTTGTGCTTGTTTTTGTGACTGATTTTTGTTGACTGGGAGTGAGTTTTTTTGGAAGTATGACAGAGAGAAAGCGAAAACTAAATTTGACTGTGGGGGAAAAAAGAATTCTTGCCCGGGCCATTAGCGATTATGGGCGTTTCCTCCACGGCCCAGACAGTGCCAACACCACCCCGGCCAGGAGGAGGGAGATTTTGGACCTCATCACTGAGCAGGTCAATTCAGCGGGGGAGGGGGAGACACGGACCCGGTCTGGGATTGACAAAAAAATTAATGACCTCCGGCGTCTGGTCAAACAGAAGCTGTCCAAAATGCATGCCCATGCCAGGGGCACAGGAGGGGGCCCACCATGCCGTATTAGGCTGACAGCGGAGGAGCGTGCGGTGGCCCTGACCTTTCATCGGCATGAAGTGGAGGGCCTACCCGGCTTTGACTCAAGTCCGGAGCCCGTGGTGCCAGGTAAGTTTTTTTATTAATATCAGGTGTGTAGCATGTGTGGGGGAGGGGGTGAAAGGGAATATGTGGCAAGTGTGTGGATCTTCCAACCTGTGAATGTTTTGTGTCATCCACAGATGTGTAGGAGGGTGCAGGGCCATCTGGCCTGACCGCACCATCCCCAGGACAGCAGCCTAATGAGGCCCCCCCAACAAGGCCGGAGTCCGCGGAGGAGGTTCAAGAGGAGGAGGAGGAGAATCATGAGGAGGAGGAGTCCATGTCAGGCACTGGACTTTTGGTTTTTGAGGACTCTTCCCCTCTGGCTGGCAGCAGGCAGCCCTCCCTAAGGGGGAGCCCCCCCCCCTCCTCCCCAACATGGCTCCCCTCCCAAGGGCCTCCCCTTCTCCCCGTCCACAAGCATCAGCTGGAGGCAGGAAGTCATCTCAGAACACCAGGGCGGTGGCCGATCTCCTGCCCGCCACTCTGAGAAGGGACCAGGCCCTTCAGACCCGCCATCTGGGACAGGTCAGCCAGACATTGGTGCGGATGAAAGAGAGCCTGTCCTCCATCAAGGATACGCTGGGGAACCTGGACTCCCACTCCTGGGCTTTCACAACCTGCCTAAATGACCTGCAGACGACATCAGCAGGCGTTGGGCAGGATGTGAGGGCCCTTACCCAGGCTATCCAGGCCAACATGGCAACACTTGGTGCTGCCCTGGACAGAATAGCCGTGGCCTTGGAGGGCAGGCCGCCAGGTGGGCAGAGATCAGGGGCTGCTCCTCCTTCCCCGGTTTTCCCCCTCCCCCATGAGTCTCCCCTGAGGAGCCGGGGCCGTGGCCGGGGGCGCCCCAGGCGTGGCTCACATAAAGGGCAATCATTTTTTTTCCCCTTTTTTTTTTTGCTGGAAATATTTTGATTTTGCTGGTAATTTTTTTTTGGGTTGTGAATGCTGTTTGAATGTGGGGGTGACATTCCTGCCGGAAAAGGGGTGTCACCCTCAATTTTGGTGGAGAAGGGTTCCCCAGGACCAGGGAGAAGTGATCCCCAGGTCCGTGTGAATGGTGTATGAATGTACAGTGACATAATTGGAGCCTTGGCGTGGCGTTTCTGCTCACAAGTCCTGCATGGTGGACTGGTGCCAATCCAATTTGATGTGGATGTGGGGTGTGTGTGCTAGGGACCACAGTGGTGTGCATGATTAATGTGTGTGTTTAACGTGCAAAGATGCCCAATGTGAGTTGTCTCCTGGCTGCTCCTCCCTCAGAAGACGGGGTAAGCTCGGTTTGGGAGGGATTGTCTGGTTCAGGGGTCAGGTCATCACGTAGGTCAATCTGCAGGCCCTTTCTTACTGCAAAGTTGTGCAGCATGCAACATGCACCGATGATCTGGCACACGAAGTTTGGGGAATACAAGAGGGTACCCCCAGACTTATCCAGGCATCGGAAACGTGACTTCAGGAGGCCAAAGGTGCGCTCCACCACTGCTCGTGTTTGAGCATGTGCTTGATTGTATCTTTCCTCTCCTGGGGTTTGGGGGTTCCGGATAGGAGTCATGAGATGGGGTCCCAGTGGATATGCAGAGTCACCTGTAAGGGAAAAGACAGGAGGATGTTAGTCATGCATGTGCCCCTTGTGATGTGTGCATCATGGGGGGGGTACAGTCATGCCTGCCACCCATGTCACTCACCAACCAGCCAGGTGTCCCCATACACGTTCTGATCGAATTCCATTCAAATGTGGCATTGATTGTATATGTAGCTGTCATGGCTGGACCCTGGGTGTTTGGCACGGACGTGCCATATGAGGCCTTGGGCATCGACTATCACCTGTACGTTGATGGAATGCCAATGCTTCTGATTGCGGTACATGTGCTCTGTCTCCTGGGGGGGCTGGAGTGCCACATGTGTGCAATCAATGGCCCCCGCGGTGCGTGGGAATTTGGCAATTCTGTAGAAATCTGTTATTGTCTTCAGCCGCAGGTCCTCAGTGGTGGGTTTGATGATTTGGTTGGCCATGCGTCTGAGGATTGCAGGGACAACCTGGTGCACACATCTGCTCATGGAGGATTGTGACATCCCAGCCACCACTCCACTTGTACGCTGAAAAGAGCCACTGGCAAGGAAATGGAGTGTTGCCATGACCTTGACCAGTGGCTGCACTGCATGTGAGCGTTGTGTTCGGCTGGTGATGTCCTCCTGCAGGGTTGTGGTTAATTCCAGGATGACATGAGGGGTGAATCTGAAGATGCGATACACCTCAGAATCACTCATGCCAAACAGGTCTATGCGTGTGCGGTATATCCTCTCCCGTGCCATCCTCCGTGCCATCCTCCGTGCCCTCATCCTTCTTTGTTCATCTAAAGTCAGTAGTATAGCTATGCGCGACGATGCCCCTGGCATGTTGGCATACAGATTGTTGTGCAACACGTGTGACTGCTGAGCTCCTCACTAACAGTGTTGCTTTATCTAACAAGTAGACTTTTTTTCTCTTTTTAGACCAGCTTTTATATGCTCTAATTTTAGACAGGACATTTTGCTGTTGCGCACACTGCGTAGCCTGCGCTGCCCCAATGTTCTTTTGTGGATCCCCGTAAGTCCCTCATTAGCATATTTGACTAGCAAATCAATGGTCTGTCTAGCGCAGTTTTGCGTGGACGGATGCGTCTGTCTAACGAAATTACGCCGGAACAAAAAAAGTAGATTTCTTGCGTATCTCGTTTTGGGGATGCCGTGCATCGAAACGCACGCGCACATTTAGACTTACGCACGCGCATCTCTTGTGAATCTGGGCAATAGTGTCTACAAAATAAGTGATCGATTTATGGACTGTTTTTTTATTGTTTTTTTATTGTTTTTACTAGTAATGGTGGCGATCTGAGATTTTTTAGCGGGGCAGCAAAATTGCGACAGACAAATCTGGACAGTGACACTAATACAGTGATCAGTGCTAAAATACTATATAAATGACTCTGGCAGGGAAGGGATTAACTACAGGGGCGATCAAAGAGTTAACTGTTTTCCCTTAGTGTGTTCTAATGGTGTGGGGAAAGTGCTGACAGGAACAACACAAAAAGGAATGGGGCTCTGCCTTTTTTACATAAATGAACCCCTGTTGTGCCTCTGTACCGTGAATGTGGGTGACCAGCGGACATCAGGTCCACCGGGCATGCTCATTGGCTCGTCCTCCATGCAGCTGGCACCCACACTAACTATTGCAGGAAACAGCATACAGGTATGTTGTTTCATGCAATACAGCCACCCTGCCGCAGTATATATGGGGTGGGTGGTCTTTTAAGTGGTTAAAGTACAACTAAATGCAAACATTTTTTAAGTTTTGGAGTGGAGAGGTGTTAGAACCCCTGTCAAGTTTATATTGTTGTCTATGCCCCTATTAGGGAGATTCACTCTGTGTATTTGCTCTGTTTACCATTATCATTGTAAGTAAAAGAAAATATCAAATTTTGGGTTGTCACAAGAACAGTATAAAGGAGACATTTTTCCATTGGGAACACTAGTTTAGGTGACCTGGAGGTCCCCAAGGGATTCCCCAAATTGCAGGGATTTCATCTCACTTCATGTTTTTACTATGGGCAGGTAGTGAAAGTAAATCTCTCCAGTGGGACACATTTTAAATTTTGAATGCAATTCTTTCTGTTTTTTTTTCAATTGTGGGTGATGTTGAACAGAAGCTTCCATGGAGAAGTTTCTCTGAGTTTTGGGTTTAAAACAAGCAGCATAAGCACACCATTAACTAAGTCAATTTAATCAAATTTTTTTTTTTACTTACTGGAGCTTAAAGGAATCTCCCCCCAATGCTGATTAGTTTTAAGTGTAAAGTCCTAGCTCTCCTAATAATGTTTTGTTGTTTTACTAATCTGTCAGTTTGTATGTTCTTGTGATGAGGAGAGGGTGATATTTTGTAATCCTAGTATACTTCTTGTAATAATATTGCTTCTTTAAAGACACAGTACAGTGAGTTAGCATTTTCATCCTAGGGTGGGAAAAGTGTTACTTGCAGGATAACAAAGTAAAAATATACTAAAAAAGAATGCATCTATTACATCTTAAGCCTCGTACACACGATCAGACTTTTTTTCCAACAAACTTCAAAATGAGCACATTTTAAAAAAAATCTGACCGTGTGTACACTCCATCGGACAAAATTTTTCGGGTTTCAATCAGACAAAAGTTTGCTCTGCAAACGGACGTTTCGTGATTAACATGAAACATAAGCACTTCGACGTACGTTTCGTGATTAACACGTCGCCAGGAAGCACCTGGTTACGTAAAAACAACGCACTTCCGGTCCCGCTGGTCCCCTGGCCTGGAACGCACGCCAGCTCCCTAGCGAGGAACTCGTATCCGGCTTGGACTTCACCCCAGTTCCCCAGCGAGGAACACTCATTATAGCCCATCCTGCCATGCTGACTAGCCTCAGTGCCTGGTCCTAGGCACTACTAAAGTAAGAGGCCATTTGGCTATGCTGTTTTATCTGTGACATATTTTAAATAAACTGTACTTCACTATGGTGGTTTCCCCTCTCCCTCCTTCATGAGAGTGTTTGATTCCGGGAAACATAGAGCTGCGCAGCTGAATCATTCAACTGGTTTAGTGACCAACTGCTGTATTTGACCTTTTCTAAACAATAAGGTCAACACCGTGCGGTAAGGAGCCATCCATTAGTGCACATTTGGGGGATCTTCTTGGTGAAGGTGGACACCTTTTACAATTCATTTTCTACAATTTGCATCTGAGAAAGATTAGCCTTGATTGGACTTTATCTAACACTCTTTGAATGGACTTGAGTTTATTTATTTACTCATTTTTTTTTTTTTTTGTACAATCTATTTCTATTTCCCCATTTTCAGTGTGTTGCTGCTCACTAAGTCTGCTATTGTTGGTTCAGACGGACCATTTATTAGATTTCACTTTATTGTTTATTCTCTTATTATTCATTATTAGCGCCCCCTCCATATACCATTACTGTTCATTTCAGACCTTTGATGAGGTCTCTATCTTAGGGGAGCTGCTTATTCACTATAATTATATGTTGTTGTCACATTAATTTTTATTGGCGCGAGATACCACACCTTTAATAGCAGAAGTTGACCAAAATATGGCGGTAAAGAGCAGAAAAGAGCAGAAAAATCATGTGATGTTGGGAAAGTTTTGGAAAAGGTTGCAGAAAAGTCCTGCCGTGTGTATGCTATGGGTGACAACACGATCAGACTTCAAACAAAAATCCACGGAAACGTTTGTTTAAAGTCCGATTATGTGTATGAGGCTTAAGACTGGTAAGCAACAATATATTACAGTTCTATTTTTAGGTTTAGATACAATAAAGAAGACATGTCTCTCCAGCCGAGCACAGTAGGTGTATCTGTTTAGCTGATGGTCAGCGGATGCCTGACTTCAATTATATGTATTTTAATACTGGGTATAGGCTTCAGGGAGCAAAAAAAACTGCAGCCCCCTCATCCCAAGTAACCAGCCTAGTTTCTCCAAGTGACACCAACAATGGAGTACTATTCCTTCAACTGAAACCAACAATGGAGTACTTTTTATCCCGCTGATATCAACAGTGAATCACTGTTCCTTCCACTCACACCAATGATGGGGTGTCCTTTCAATGACCACAGTCAGTAGATCTCCACTAACCCTGGGACATTTTTTACTCCCCCTCACCACAGGACTAAAATAGTCTTATTACATTGATCCCAGGGTATTTTCTGTTCCTACTGGCCACAGTCTGGCCTTCTAGTGTCTAAAGGATAGAGAACTGGGCCCTTTGTTTAGAAAGTTTCCTTCATGAAATTATATACAAGAAAAGATTATGTTGAAAAAAAGTGTATCATTTGTAATAAACCTGACACAATTAAACCCCCACATTGCATTCAAAAATACTTGTCTTATTTCTTTGTTGCTCTATAAAAAATGTAGGCCACTATGTCATGATCTTTTAATTGTATTACCTTTACTTTTTCAGTCAAACCACCAACAAAAAGATAAGCATTTGCATCAACATCCAGAATGGTATAGCCAGGCTGTGCAGTGGAGCTGTATAAACTGGGCATCGTATTGGCTTTAGGACCTTCAAGTGCTAAAACTGAAATGGTTCCATTAATTCCTGCCCTGCAAATAAGAATACATTTTGCCAAAGTGTAAGATAATCATTAAAAAAAATCAAGAAAAATGATTTAGATACAGTAATATACAATTATTCTTTAAAGATATTTTTACCAGCTGTAATTATATGAGTCAGTCAAATGCTTGGAAAAAAATGAAATCCAACCCATATGACGTTTTTTTTTTTTTTTTTTTACCATTACTATAATTTTACAAGTCAATCAGTCAAGCCTTCTGTAGTAACTCAGATACAACACAAATTTAGACATCAGACTCTGCTACTATAAGGTAGATCTGGGCATAGACTTGACTATCACCAGCTACAGGCTTGATTGACATGCTTTAGTTTATATTGTTATATAATTTTAGTGTTGTTGATTTGTTGTAGTGACATTATAGTAAAACCACTGTTGGCTGGCCATTAGAACCCATTTTTTTCTTGTTTGGTCATTTTTTTTGTAAAACCTTACAGAATTCTGTTAAATCTTCAGTTCCATTGTCTGCACTTGCCCTCCTTATCTGCAATCTACAAATCCTTTGAGATACTGCAAAACAGTGCTCTGCTACTACAGTCTTTAGTGAAAAACAATGAGTCTGATACACAAGTGCAAAAACTGAGGATAAAACAGCTAATCATATATAGAAGGAAATTATAAAATACAGATTTTCTCCACACGCTTTAAGGTTTAATGTGTTTACAGAATTGCATCACTGTGCCCAGTAATAGAATATGTTTCTATCCTTCATTCCATGACAGTACAGGGAAATAATGAGGTAAATCCTGGAAGTAAAGTTTCCATACATTAGATATAATAAAAAAATAAAACATAAATAAAATGTATAATAATATACAGAATGTGTATTTAGTTGTAAATTATTCCTTTATTAGTATCATAGATTGTAACTATATCCAAGTCCACTTAATTTTGGAACAGAAAAATGAACTACGTTTGTGTTTTTATAACACTCATAAATTTCTACAATTTATTTTAGAATATCCAAGGCATATGGAAATGATGAAAAGGCCATATAAACATTTGTAGCTAAGAGGCCTGATGCAAATGTACGGCAAGTGTAATAACATACCATTAAATAGATGGTGGAGACGAAAAAATAACTGCACTTGTGGTTTGAGTGATGATCAAATGCATAAGAAATAAACCTATTAGACATCTTAATATGAAACTCAGCTTTCTGTAAATTTATCCTAACAGCAATGCCTTCCCTGTATATGAGGATGATTATAGTAGTAATCAATTTTTCCCTGTGACTGTGATGACTCAAATGAAAGATAAAGGGAAGAGATATATTTACAGAACTGAAATTTTCAAGCTTGCCATAATATTCTTACAGAGCAGGATATAAATATGAAGGAGTAACAACATCATTACACAGATACTCCTACAGTGAATTATACCAGTATGATATACGTCTAAGTATAAGGAGAAATGGTACTCTCTCTCCATAGCTGTCATTTCTGTGAACTGTCTTGCTCTAAACCGAATTAGCTATGGCTAATACAAAGGTTGACTTAGCTAAGAAAAAAGATAACAACATTCTTGTTATAACAGTTTGCATTCACAACAATGTTGTACAAAATGCAATATCATGCACATGATTTAGGTATAAATATAAAACCTTAACAGTTCATAGGAACTCATCACCTTACCAACAACATCTCCCACGGCAAACGGGAGCAGACTAGCATTACAGGGATCTAAGGCCTAGTCACAAGGTACAAAAAGCGAAGGAGTTAATGCGTGAGATCTTCACTCTGCTCGGCGGGACCCCATTATGTTACTGGAAGTGAGGTAACCAAGGTGCATTGGACTGGTGGTGTGGGGGCAGGCTCCATGTAAAGTATACCCGCATGTGCATAGATGCTTTATGACCTTCTTCTGGATCAACTGTGGGTATAGAATTGGGTATATGGGATTGTACGATATTTTTTATTTTATTTATTTATTTTCTATGGTTGAACTGGTTGGACTTGTGTCTTTTTTCAACCTGACTAACTATGTAACTATGTAACCTTGCCCGCCCATGTATCACACAGATGACCCCCTACTGCCTCTCATATGTTACAATGTAGAAGATCACTGAAGAGGGAAGATTGATGAGCCTTTCAGACCTGACTGGAGCTGAAGGATTACTTTTTAATGATGAAGGGTACAGCTATTTTTTTTCTTGGAAAATGTATTCTTCCTGTGTGTTGTGACATGACAAATATATATTCATGCAGACTTGTAAAGCTACTGAAAGGTCCCATTTAATAATGTTCTATTAAAAACGTGTGTATAGTGGATCATTTTAACCACACATACCCTGCTATGACTCATGGTGAATGTTTTTATGCCATAATTGGTTTATACATTATTCATTTTACATTATTTTCTGCTCAGACAGACTTTCTTAAAAAAAAAAAAATAGGTGGGTCTCTCCATCATAACTTTTCTGATGATAATCATGCTATTGTTCTGAATCATCTTGTTATCATGAATTTGTCTATAAGGCACTGTAGGTGTTGGCAACCTTTTTATTGTGGTTTTGAATCACTCCTGTGAAATATATTATAATATTATTCTTCTAATACTGTGTTGTAGCCGGAATAATGAGATCCTATGACTGCTACTGATTATGCACATACAACTTACATGTTTATATATTTTTCAAAATATAATAAATATTGTTGAAAAAAAGGTAATTAGCAAACTGAGAGGGTTTGCTAATGACTTTTTTTTTCTTTAATACTATTTATTATATCTGTTGGGATATTTTGTCCATTTTCAACTATATATTTTATCAATACTACCACAGCAAGTTGACAGAGAATTATGCGTTGTTGTTTTTTTTTGGGGATATTTATACTTACCTAGGTGGATGCAGCACCAGACCGATGCTGCATCTGTCCCCTCCCGCCTCTGCACTGAGAATCGAGCCACCGAACACTGTCGATGGCTCGGTTCCTTCACTTCTGCGGGTGGAGAGCTGCTGACTGACTGCTGACCCTTAGGAGAAGCCCAGCCTAAAAAGCTCAGGCTGTACCTTTCCTAACTATGCTTCTAAACAGAAAGAAACGATACTTCATTTGAAATGACAAAGTTTGATTCAAAACGAAATTCTAGACACGATGCTAAATTCTATGAGGAAACAACATTTATTAGGCTCCATGCACACTAGGAGCAGAAAAAAACGTCAATGTGCCAGATTCAGGTACATCTGCGCATTATTGGACCGGCGTAGCGCACCGCATTTACGTTAGACTGGCGCAATGTAGCGGCGCAATCACCCTATTCTCGTCTCTTTTAAGCAGAAATTAGCGCCTGCGCAACGTTATTTCTAAGGCGCAAGGCAGAGTAATCCAAATTGGGAAGGACGTGGGTGTGTTACATTGAAATGAGCCGTGACCCCATGCAAATGAAGGGCCGGCCGGCTCGCGCATGCGCGCTTGAAGCACACCATGTCAGCACCTCTGTGCGCATGCTCACAACTCGGGAACAGCGCAATCAGTGAAATTGGAAGTGGACTAGGGCAAAATCATGACCTACGCAGACAACATAAATAGACAGACACAAACGCACTTCCTTTGCAAAAGTACATCCCTTTGTATCCCTCCCTATACAGCAAGGTGCTTTTGTTCTGTTGTTAGTTGCGTTGTGGTTTGTCTTTGTGATATTTGTGGACTGTGTGATCTTGTGTTTGTTAGAAGATATTTGTAAGTGATTTTTGGTGACTACTTGTGAGAGTTTTTGGTTGTTAGTTTTTTGTTTGTTTGTTTTCTTGCTTGATTTTTCCTGCTTGTTTTCTTGCTTGATTTTTCCTGCTTGTTTTTGTGACTGATTTTTCCTGCTTGTTTTTGTGACTGATTTTTCCTGCTTGTTTTTGTGACTGAATATTCCTGCTTGTTTTTGTGACTGATTTTTGCTGACTGTTTGGGAGTGAGTCTTTGTCTGAGTATGACGGAGAGAAAGAGGAAGTTGAATTTCACTTTTGGGGAGAAACTAATTCTTGCCCGGGCCATTTCCGAATATGGGCTTATCCTCCACGGCCCGGAGAGTGTCAACACCACCCCGGCCAGGAGGAGAGAGATTTTGGACAGGATTACTGACCAGGTGAATGCATGGGGGGGGGGAGACCCGGACACAGTCAGGGATTGAAAAGAAAATCAATGACCTCCGGCTTCTGGTCAAAAATAAGCTGGCCAAAATGCTAGCCCATGCCAGGGGCACAGGAGGGGGCCCACCATGCCCTGTTAGGCTGACAGCGAAGGAGCGTGCGGTGGCCCAGACCTTTCATAGGCAAGAAGTGGAGGGCCTGCCCGGCTATGACTCAATTCATCAAGGTGTGATGCCAGGTAAGGTTTTTTGGCCCTATCAGGTGTGTAGCATGTGTGGGGGAGGGTGAAAGGGAATATGTGGCAAGTGTGTGGATCCTCCAACCTGTGAATGTTTTGTGTCATCCACAGATGTGCAGGAGGGTGCTGGGCCATCTGGGCTGACCGCACCATCCCAGGGATAACAGCCTGATAAGGACCCCCCGACAAGGCCGGAGTCCTCGGAGGAGGTTGAAGAGGAGGAGGTTGAGGAGGAGGAGTTTGAGGAGTCCATGTCAGGACCTAGACTTTTGTTTTTGGAGGACTCTTCCCCTCTGGCTGGCAGCAGCCACGCCTCCATAAGGGGTAGCCCCCCCCACTCCTCCCCCAACAGGGCTCCTCTCCCAAGGCCCTCCACTTCTCCCCGGCTACAAGCATCAGCTGGAGGCAGGAAGGCGACCCAGAAGACCAGGGGGCTGGCCGATCTCCTGCCCGCCACTCTGAGAAAGGACCAGTTCCTTCAGACCCACCATCTGGGAGAGGTCAGCCAGACCTTGGGGCGGATGGAGGAGAGCCTGTCCTCCATAAAGGATACGCTTGGGGACCTGGACTGCCACTCCTGGGCTCTTACAAACTGCCTAAACGACCTGCAGACTACAACAGCAGGCGTTGAACAGGATGTGAGGGCCCTCACCCAGGCTATACAGGCCAATATGGCATCATTAAGTGCTGGCCTAGACAGAATAGCCGTGGCCTTGGAGGGCAGGCCACCAGGTGGGCAGAGACCAGGGGCTGCTCCTCCTTCCCTGGTTTACCCCCTCCCCCATGAGCCTCCCCTGAGGAGCCGGGGCCGTGGCCGTGGGCGCCCCAGGCGTGGCTCACGTCAACGGCATTAATTTGTTTTTCCCCTTTTTTTTGGCTTGGTTTTTTTTTTTGCCCATTTTTTTTTCTGCTGGAAATTTTTTGTTTTTGCTGGGCATTTTTGTTTTTGGGTTGTGAATGCTGTTTGAATGTGGGGGTGACATTCCTGAGGCAAAAGGGGTGTCACACTTAATTTTGGTGGAGAAGGGTTCCCCAGGACTAGGGAGAAGTGATCCCCAGGTCCGTGTGAATGGTGTATGAATGTACAGTGACATAATTGGAGCCTTGGCGTGGCATTGCTGCTCACAAGTCCTGCATGGTGGACTGGTGCCAATCCAATTTGATGAGGATGTGGAGTGTGTGTGCTAGGGACCACAGTGGTGTGCATGCATGCATTCTCATTGTGCCATGATTAATGTGTGTGTTTAACGTGCAAAGATGCATAATGTGAGCTGGCATGAGATGGGGTCATGAGATGGGGTCCCAGTGCATATGCAGAGTCACCTTGAAGGGAAAAGACAGGAGGATGTTAGTAGTGCATGTGCCCCTTGTGATGTGTGCATCATGGGGGGGGGACAGTCATGCCTGCCACCCATGTCACTCACCAACCAGCCAGCTGTCCCCATACATGTTCTGTTCGAAATCTGTGGGGATGGGGCTCTGATTGTATATGTAGCTGTCATGGGTGTCATGGGTAGTGTCATGTGTTGGGCTGGTGATGTCCTCCTGCAGGGTTGTGGTTAATTCCATGATGGCATGAGGGGTGAATCTGAAGATGCGAGACACCTCAGAATCACTCATGCCATAGATGTCTATGCGTGTGCGGTATATCCTCTCCCGTGAAGAGTGAAGAGTGAGGGGCTTGTATCAGATAAGAATATTGTATTAGATTAGATTAAATGGTAAAGTTTATATAAGCAAAAAAATAGTTAAAAAAGTAAAAAAAATAAAAAACAATCCTGTGCCCTCCTCAGTGTCCTCCTCAGTGCCCTCCTCCTTCTTTGCTCATCTAAAGTCAGTAGTATAGCTATGAGCATGGATGTCACTGGCATGTTGGCATACAGTTTGTTGGGCAACATGTGTGACTGCTCAGCTCCTCACGAATTGTCTAATTTAAAACAGCTTTTATATGGTCTAATTTTAGACAGGACATTTAGCTGTTGCGCACAGCGCGTAGCCTGCGCTGCACCAACGTTCTTTTGTGGATCCCCGTAACTCCCTCATTAGCATATTTGAATAGCAAATCAATGGTTTGTCTAGCGCAGTTTTGCACGGACGGATGCGCCTGTCTAACGAAATTACGCTGGAAAAAAAAAGTAGATTTCTTGCGTATCTCGTTTTGGGAGTGCCGTGCATCGACACGCACGCGCACAATTAGACTTACGGCGCACATCTCCTGTTACGCCGGCGTAATCACTCTCTGAATCTGGCCCAATGTTTTTAGCTTGAAAAACGTGGCATAAAAAAACACAAAATGAAAGCATATTGTACAAAGTTTAGGCGAGTCTATGAGAGTTTAGGCGAGTCTATGAGAGTTTAGTTTATAGGCGTTTTTTGCACTACACTCCCCTCTGCAAAAGTTTTTACTCCCACAACACACCTAAAAAAACATTGGCACTTGACGTTCAGACGAGATAAGAGGAGTTTAGGAGAGACTGACGTTTTTACAGCTCCTAAACTCCTCCTGGAAATGTGATAGAGAAGGTTTTTTTTTCCTGCCTCTGAATGTCCCTGACAGAAAACACCTGTAGCAGTCAATAATGTGCAAAGACACATAGAGCACAATAGAAGTGCTTCTAGAGGCAGGTGAAAAAACGCCTGTAGAATAAACGTTGTTTTAAGCCCAGTGTGCATGGAGCCTAAGGGAGTAGCTTTACCTGCCTAAAGATTTGTACATGTTTCCATCTAGCTCTATGATTCACATAGCCGCCACAAAAAGCACAGCCAGTTAGATGACACCATGTACAGTTAAGGAATAAACTGCACTGTGCTTCTCATATTTCACACTACCTTAGTCTGTATGCTGCACTGTACACTCCCTATTCCACACTGCCTCATTCTGTACACTGCACTGCACATTCCCTGTTTTACATTGCCTTGCACTGTACATTACCTATACTGCCTCAAATATGATGATGCATTGTATGTTCCCTTTGCTGCATAGTACTTTTCAATTTCACCACATTCTGTACTATGTACATTACATTCCCAATTCCAAGCTGCATATTCTGTACTCTGTGCTAAACATTTCATATTCCACATCATCTTTTTCGATATTCATTGCTGTATATTCCCTATTCTGACTGCAGTTAATACACTGTGTTGTACATTGCATCGCCCTGTTTGCTTCACTCTGTGGGGTTTATTTACTAAAGCTGGAGACTGCAAAATCAGGCTCACTGCATAGAAACCAATCAACTTCCAGGTTTTATTAACTTAACAAGCTGATTGGTTTCTATGCAGAAGTGAGCCTGATTTTGCAGCCTCCAGCTTTAGTAAATAAACCCCTGTATCCTTTGTTGTACATTACATTATTGCGCACAGGGGATTTGATCGGTTTCACTGCCTTAGTAATTACCACAACAGTTTTCTCCTGAGGGAAATAATGAAAACATGACCTGTTGGGGTGCCTTGAGAACTGGAGTTGAGAAACACTGAGCTACAGTATATGTCCATTTTCTCTATACAGTAAAGCAAATGTAATGGAAGGGTTTAACTTTTTATAACAATCCTTTGTCCTGGGTTAAAGTGTGTCTGAGTATCTCACATTTATAGCAGATTTCCAGCCTAACACTGTTTAAAATTGTTTCCTTTCTCCTCCTACTACTAATCCTGCCTAAGCTGTGAAAGGAAGATGTGTATACTTACCTATCTTCAGTCCGCTCTGGTCCAGTCAGTGATCAGCAGCTTCAGGGGAGAGGGGGGATGAATGACATCATGATTCCCAGAACTTTCAGCCATTGTCAAGTGCTCTCCTCCTCTCCCCTGCAGCCACTGCTCACTGATACAGGGGAGCCAGAGCTGCGGGATCGCATGAGCGGACCAGAGCGGACTAAATATAGGTAACTATACACATCTTTTTTTACCAGGCAGGAGGAGGAAAGGAAATTTTTTAAGCATAGTTAGTTTTAGGCTGAAATTCTACTTTAAGAAACATTTTGTAATTAAGAACAAAAGATGATTAGGACAGCCGCACTCCAATCCAACATAGCTTTATTGTAAAAAAATGGAAACAGGCACTACAAGTCACAGCAACGGAACCTAGAATACCTGAGGAGTTTTACACTAACTTAAGTATTACTCAGCTATGAGTAAACACTAAAGTTAATGTGAAATGCGTCAATGTCCTAGGTTCCGTTGCTGTGACTTGTAGTGCCTGTTTCTAGTTTTTTTACAATAAAACTATGTTGGATTGGAGTTCGTGCTGTCCTAATGAGCGTTTGTTCTTAATTATCATGTGCATTGCCAGCACCCTCGGTTTCTGAGAGGAAGATTACAACCAATCAAGACCTGCCTGGAGCGTCAAATTCTGTCTCTTAAGAAACATTTTGTGTGTACAGTGAATAGATTCAGACTCCTCTAAGCCACATCCACTGTTAGGCATGATCTGGCCATGCAACTATTAAGCATTTTGTGCTAGGCACACCGCAAAATTACTTCTGTCAGTGTTCTCTATGTTTTTTTTTTTTTTTGTTTTAAGCCCGACATTAGCAAGGCATCAAAAAATTCACCGAAACTCATGGTTGTTCCTCTCCACGGAAATCTTTAGTAAAAGGCGAAAGATTTTTTCATTCTGAAGAGAAACCAGAGTAAGAATAACCAGTGTTCTCTAAGTTCAGGCTGTTTGCAATCCCATAAAACCCTGATTAACCACTTACTGGCCATATACTGTATATATATATATATATACGGTGGCAAGGGCAGGATCACATGCTCTGTCGGCGACCCACTTCCGCTGTGATTGGACACAGCGGGAGCCAATCAGCGGGTCTGGTGGACACAATGTCCGCTGGGACCCGCTGAACGCTAGGGACACAGGCAGAATGGCAGTCTGACTATGTAAACATGGCAAATCGCTGTTCTGTTAGAAGGGAAGTTTGAGATCCTGTGTTGCTGCAAAGCAGATCTCTGCCTTTCCATAGTACAAGCACCTCACACAGTATACACAATCACAGGTTAGGCACAAATGTAACCCTTTGATCGCCCCTGATGTTAACCCCTTCCCAGACAGTGTCATTAATACAGTGGCAGTGCATATTTTTAGCACTGATCACTGCATTAGTGTCACTTGTCCTCAAAAAACTTAGTATCACCGCAATGTTGCAGTCCCGCTATAAGTCGCTGATCGCCGCCATTTCTAGTAAATAAATAGACATTTGATAAATCTATCCCATAGTTTGTAGAAGCTATAACTTGTGTGCAAACCAAGCAATATATGCTTATTAGAATTTTTTTTTTGTACCAAAAGTATGTAGCATAATATATGTCGCCCTAAATTGATGAAGAGATTCCATTTTTTTATTGGATATGTTTATAGCAGAAAGTAAAAAAATAAAGTAAAAAAGTAAAAAAATATTGTTTATTTTTTTAATAGTTAAAAAAAAAAAAAAACGATGTGATCAAATACCACCAAATGAAATCTCTATTTGTGGGAAGAAAAAGTTTATTTGGGTACAGCGTGGCACGGCCGTGCAATTGTCAGTTAAATTAACGCAGTGCCGTATCACAAATAATGACCTGTCATGAAGGGGGTAAACCTTCCAAAGCTGAAGTGGTTAAATCCTTAAAATAGTTAGGCATAGTCAAAAACATATATACAAAGCACTTTTTTCTTGCCAGCTGCTTCCATACTTACCGAGACGCTTCGACTCTGTACCAGTATTGATCATTAATATTGAGGTCAGGATATTCAACTCTTCCAACTCCTGATCCCACATCCCATAGAAAGTTGACTTTCCCTTTCCTCATTTCAATGGCTAAGAAATCAGTCTAAAAATAATGAAGGCAGAAATCATTAATGTTCAGCAGAAAGATTTATTTTTTAGAGTGACAATTTCCAGAAAACCTAGCTGTTTTATATCTTAATATTATATAATACATGGAAATTGTCTTGCAATAATAAAATGTCAAATGTCATTTATAACTGAATATTTTATAAGTATTTTTTCCTCGCCTATACAGCAGTAAAGTATACTGCATTAAAATAATCAAAGCTAGTGCCATATGCCTGTTATTCAGGTAAAATGTGTTGTAGAGGTTACAAGGTTTTTTAACGAGGGGTTTTATCTTTGGAGCTATATATTTTTTTTTTTTTTTTTGGAGTGGGTTGCTGATTGATTGCTACCTTACAGGCAGCACAGTGGTTAGCATTCTTGTATTATGTCGATCTCTTAGTCTGTATATACTAATGACACCATCTGTATAACAGGCAATTTTCCAACATGTACACATTTCTTTTAACTTTTTTTGTTACTATATCTTACATTAATTTTCCTATCAAAATGTTCAGTTTGTGCGCATAAATGTTACATGGGAAAGCAATCATTAGTTTATCACATAATGGCAGATTAGTTCAATCTGACAGGTCTTTATTTCTTATAAATCCACATGTAAAAAATTACAATTTATAATTAAAGTACAAAACACATCAAATATATACAGTACTGCTAAGCAGCAACATGATCTTTTCAATGCCTTGCAAAATAGAAAACAAATAGAGCAATTACATATCTTAAAACCACATTAACCCATAAAAAGCACTTAAAACCAATACATTTCCATAGTATTAAATATAAATATACTATATATGACAACACAATATTGTACTGCCCCTCAAAAGATTGAACAATTATACAAAAAAGTCTAACAAGACCCTTTATTAGGGCTCTTTCACACCACATTTTCTACATTCCGGATGTGTTCCTGCATGCACCTGCATTTTTTACATGCATTCCCGGAGTGTTATTGATGCATTCCGTGTGTGTCTTGTCTCTCTATTTTTTCTTCATTCTACTCAACGGGGTTGTAAAGGTAATTTTTTTTCCTAAATAGCTTCCTTCACCCTAGTGCAGTTCTCCGTCACTTACCTCATCCTTCCATTTTGCTTTTAAATGTCCTAATTTCTTCTCAGAAATCCTCACTTCCTGTTCTTCTGTCTGTAATTACACACAGTATTGCAAGGCTTTCTCCCTGGTGTGGAGTGTCATGCCTTCCACCTCTCTTGGACAACAGGAGAGTCAGGACGCCCACTAACACACAGCTCCTTTCTCTATCTGCAACATAGAGAGCGTCCTGGCTCTCCTGTAGTCCAAGGGAGGGGGTGAGCGTGACACTCCACACCAGGGAGAAAGCCTTGCATTACTGTTTGGAGTAACAGACAGAAGAACCGGAAGTGAGGATTTATCAGAAGGAATAAGGACATTTAAAATCTAAATCGAAGGATTAGGTAAGTGAAGGAGGACTGCACTAAGGTAAAGAAAGCTATTTAGGAAAAATAGTTTACCTTTACAACCCCTTTAAAGACATATGCATTTTGGTGCAATTTTGATGCGTTCCATTACATTTTTGATGCATTTGGTTTGTTCCAAATACATTCCATGCAGAAAAAATGCAGCATGTTCTACTTTTGTTGACTGTACTGCAATGAACTGCAATGGCATTAACTGTGCCATTGTAATCCATGTAACCTACTGCCCACGCATTTTTGATGCAGAGAAAAAAAATGCACTGGACTGCATGTGGTGTGAACTGACCCTTATTGATTAAAGCAACAAATATGGCATATCAATTATTTCCCAAGTAAAACTGCTGTTTGTAAGCATCATATGTTTAGACCCCTTTCATACTGGAGCAGTTTGCAGGCGCTATTGCGCTAAAAATAGCGCCTGCAAACCGACCCTAAACAGCTGCTGCTGTCTCTACAGCAGGGCTTTCACACTGGAGTGGTGCGCTAGCAGGACGGTAAAAAAAGTCCCGCTAGTCGCATCTTTGGAGCGGTGAAGGAGCGGTGTGTATACCGCTCCTTTACTGCTCCCGCCCATTGAAATCAGTGGGATAGCGCGGCTATACCGACGGCAATGCGCCTCTGCAGGGACACATTGTGGGCAGCCCCGCTAGCGGCCGAATAGCATAGTGAAATCGGCGGTAAAGCATGTCACAGTTGCACCCAAGAGTGCAGTTCGTTTTGCACAGAGTGGCCCCCACTGTCCTCTTCTGGGGTCCCACGGTGGCTCTCGCGGCTCCTCCACACAAGAGCTAACCCCCTCTTGGAAGCTCTCTCTCTCGAGGGGGTTACCTTACGGACATGCTCCCATGTTATACACTCGGCAGGTATGGCGCCATGACATTGATTTGATTGACAACAGTGGGAGCCAATGGCTGTGCTGCTATCAATCTAACCAATGAAGAGCCGACAAGCCATTTGGAAAGCGACGCGGGATTGCGCACACTAAACTTAAGGGCTCAGGTAAGTAAAACGGGGGCTCGGGGGCATGAAGAGTGCAAGGTGTTTTTTCAACTTTAATTTGTATAAAGAAGTGAATGCAGGAGATGGTAGTAACCCAATCTGTGCAGCTCCTCACTTATTGTGGTGGAAGATACTTCTTTCGGAGCAATATGTTGCTGAAGAAGTGGCCCTCCTTACAGGCATGTGCCACACATGTTCACATGTATCAAAATATTACATAAGCTTGTTTCTGCTCTTGAAAAATTGTTTACCCTTTTTACTATGCTGTACTAATGATTATATTCACTTTGCAAATGTATGATCACATAGGTTTTAAAAAAAAAAAAAAAAAATGGTGAACAACGCTTACTTTTGCATTCCTAATCATCTTCAAGTTAAATGGAAACAAAAAACAGGACTTTTGCAAATCAAGGGGGGTGTCAGCTTGGGAACCATCATGCCTCACAGGCTCAGCAGTGGCCTAAGAGTACCACATCCGGTACAGCCGGCCGTAGGTCCCCTGGGCCCCAAACTTGGCACACAGGTAGCCACTCTTTCTCTACAAGTGTCCAAAGTTTGTTGTCTGGGGGACCTACGGCAGGGAGCACCGATTTTTCAAAGCCGGCACCCCTTTCATAGACTCCCATGTTAAACGGTAATTTCTCTGGTGAATTGGGGACCCGGTAGCGGCCGGTCATAGATCCCCTGGACCCAGGAACTTTGCACACTTATAGAGGAGAAATGGGGCTACATGTGTGCCAAGTGTGTTGTCTGGGGGAGTACACGCGAATAACACGAATATCGGGGCGAATATTCGCTATTTCGAATATTCGTATTTTTTCAATTTTTTTTTTTTAGAACAGATCACATCCTAGAGATCCCCATCGACGTCTAAAAGCATTGCTGGTATGATTAGAGACCTTGGGCCGAGTAGCTGCAGCGCTCATTTTATATTGCCGAAAAATCGCAATGCTCCATTCCGCATTTCTCGAAATTTCGCAATTATTTTGTATTGTAATATATCACGAATATTCTGAGCCAATCAGAGTGCTCCATTCCGCATTTCTCGAATATTCGCAATTATTTTATATTGTAATATATCACAAATATTCTGAGCCAATCAGAGTGTTCCTTCCGCATTTCTCGAATATTCGCAATTATTTTGTATTGTAATATATCACGAATGTTCTGAGCCAATCAGAGTGCTCCTTCCGCATTTCTCGAATATTCGCAATTATTGTGTATTGTAATATATCACGAATATTCTGAGCCAATCAGAGTGCTCCTTCCGCATTTGCCGAATATTTGCAATTATTGTGTATTGTAATATATCACGAATATTCTGAGCCAATCAGAGTGCTCCATTCCGCATTTCTCGAATATTCGCAATTATTTTGTATTGTAAAATATCACGAATATTCTGAGCCAATCAGAGTGCTCCATTCCGCATTTCTCGAAATTTCGCATTCGCATTCGCAATTCGCATTCGCATTCGCAATAGCGAAATTTCGCAATTATTTAATGTTCAAAAAATATCACGAATATTCGTATTTAGCGAATATATCTCGAATATTCGACTATATATTCGAGATATATCGCGAAATCGAATATAGCATATTCTGCTCAACACTAATGGGCACAGTGAGGCGTGGACACAGTGAGGCACAGTGAGGCATGCAGATGGACACCATAGGCTTATACTCGACTCAATACGGTTTCCCAGCTTTTTGTGGTAAAATTAGGTGCCTCGGCTTATATTCGGGACGGCTTATACTCAAGTATATACAGTATATAAAATGAACATTAAAAACACATTTTTTTGCCTGTGCATGACTGGATGATGAAAGGTAGCAGTGCTTAACCTCATTCACTAAGAACTGGGTAAAATTATCTTGCCCAGTGCAACTGCAATGCAAAGGGAACACCCTATTCCCCATTAGCATATCAACCCCAAGTTAGAACTTAGACCTATTTTAGTTTTTTACTGTGAAACCATTAGGTTTGGCTGACCTAATCAACAGTTTATTTTTCATTAGTTTCTATGAGGTTTAATTTTTCACTTTTAAAATATTCTAAAATAAAGCATCATGAGAAGTAGGAAAAGTACATATATCAAATACTAATGACATAATTAGGATGCTTAATAACAGAGAAAAAAAAAAGACAAGTACAAAGATAAAAGACAGTGGCCCAGATTCACAGAGCAATTACGCCTGTCTAACTGGTGTTAGACAGGAGTAATTTCAAATTTCGCGCGCCGTATCACTAGTTTGAATCCTCACACCATGATACGGCGGCTTCGGGCTTCGATCCGAGAGGCTTACATCTTCGTAAGCCTTCGGATCTACGCTGCGATATTTTTGCGGCCGCTGGGAGGAGTCCGCGTCATTTTCAGCGTCGGGATATGCAAATGACTTTTTACGGCGATCCACGAAGATACGAGTGGTCTTCGCAATCGCTTCCGTCATTTTTTTTGCTACGTACTGTTAGACCAGCTATTTGCAGGTCTAACGGTGCGTAGCCCATGTTAAGTATGGCCGTAGTTCCCGCGTCAAATTAAATATTTTTTTTTTTTTTTACGTAACTCGTTCGGGAATAGGAATGTCCGTAAACGACGCTACTCAAACAACGAATGACGTAACGACGTGATTTCGCGCAATGCACAGCGAGAAATTTCTGAACGGAGCATGCGCAGTTCGATCGCCGCGGGAACGCGCCTATTTTAAATGCTTCACGCCCCCTACTCGCGTAGATGGCTTGCGCCGGGAGAAATACACTACGCCGCCACTACGGTAAAATACGGCGGCGTAGTGTATTTCTGATACTCTACGCGAATCTAATTGTATGTGAATCTGGGCCAAGGTCTGTACACAAAGTATACTTACAAATTTATTGCTTCCAAGGTAAAACAATAGGTTATCAGGGGTATCTGTTTTCACATTAAGAATAATGGTATTATATCTGCCTTTCTTGATATCAGGTTTATAGGTACGAATGCAGTCCCCTCCTGAAGACACTGAAACTTTGATCTGCAAATGCAAACAAGACGGTAAGCACAGCAAAGTAAATGTCAAAGTAAGGCACTAATGTGACATACTTTTTCCTTTATTTTCAAAATTTAAAACAACTTTGACAAGGTGTAAATTAATTGTCGCTCACACACTTGGGAAACCTTTATAATTACATCCTATAGCTGAAAGAATGTTGATCAAAGAGGTTCACTTCCAGCATTTTTTTTTCTTTTCAAAAATTGGTGATACTTTTAGGGGTTTCTCCTGCGTGCCACTTAAATCATATTCATATGCCTGAAAGGTGGTTTGAAGTGGCACCCAACAGAGAGACTATGTTAATAAATGTGCCTTGCTTGCTTTTTGCTATGACTTAAGGCCGTGTCTGGAGACATCCACATTGTATTTTGTGAGGCAGACATGAGATGACATCAAAGGGAATCTATCGTAATACAAAAACCTGTTTTAAATTTTTACTTTTCCCTGATGTAGTTCTTGCAAATGCTTAGCTGACACCTTAAAAGAAAGCTTATGAGAAGGAAACACAAAGCATAAAATATGAATGTTTTTTGGGTGGTTTTCATAGATCTGTTATAATAATGTCAGTGTTGCTAGTTTGTATGTTGTGTTCTTAACATATTTGTCAGTTCTTCTTATCATTTTGTCATGTGTTAATGTTTGAAGTAGTGCACATTAACCACCTAAAGACCAGGCACTTTCTGGCACTCTTTGTTTACATGTGAAAATCAGCTTTTATTGCTAGAAAAACAATTATATTAACATTATAAATATTTTTTAAAGCAGTGGCCATAGAGCATAAATTGGTCGGTTTTAAAAAAAATTATGTCACACAGTGCCTTTGCACTACTAGCATAGGGGGCCTGGGGCACCTTAATTTGTTTATAATATCTATCTATCTATCTATCTATCTATCTATCTATCTATCTATCTATCTATCTATCTATCTATCTATCTATATACTGTGTATATATATATATATATATATATATATATATATATATTTTTTGCACTGTTGTTTTGATTACTTGTATTGCTGTCACAAGGAATATAAACATCACTATGACAGCAATAGGCACATGACAGGTACTCTTTATACTCTTTATGGAGGGATTTTGGGTCTGAAAGACACAACCTATCTCCTTTGCACTTGAAAGCATTCAAAATGCCAAGATCTGCATTTTTGAATATATATATTTTTTTAAACTGGGCCTTTAAGACTCCAATAAACTAGAAGTGATGTCATGACATTGCTTCCAAGTTACTGCATCCGAGGCTCAATCAAAGCCAATCCCAGTTTTGTTCAGGTCCCCGGCCAGCCAGCGGATGGCCTGGCTAGTCGCTCAGGTCTCCCAGTGGGACAGGAGAGCCCAGGAGCGTAGTGTAAGGTGGCGGTAGGGGGGGAGTCTCTTCCCACTGCTTGTCACAACAATTGAGCGGCTGCTTGGCTGCTTTGGTTGTTATTACAAGAGAGCTGACCGTCGGCTCTAAACAACAGTGTCAGGCATCACTCCGGTACAACCACTCGAATGGCAAGTGGTTAAGCTGGATATCAGATATACCTTCATGTATATATAAATAATTTCTTTAAGAGTGCTAGTAATATAGTACACAGCAATATATATATATATGTATGTATTACTATATTGTGTGAGACATCATCTGCCAGGATTGTGGACAGTGTCTACATGTCGCCTAGGCTTCTCACATACAAATAGGGATGGTCTCCACCCTACGTTTATGGCTCACTTGGAATAAGCAAACTTTGTTTTACTAGAATCATAGAAACAATCTGTTTATGGTTTTGGAACTGTCCTGTCCTGTTATGGGCTGTTTGCTGCAGCTCCATTGTCTACCAGCTGGTATCTCCCAGGAGCCAGCAGGCTGTTATAATCATGCACATACATTTTCAGCTGCTGGGGGGGGCTATTTAAGGCTGCTCCTCCCTCCCCTGGCGCGTCATTATTCTGATGCCTTCCTTGTTATCAGTTTGTTCCTGACTATCTGATCCAGCCTGCACTCCTCTGCCTTGCTCTTGCACCCCCTCTGCCTTGCTCCTGCTCAAGTTTGTCTAGTTTAGATGCAACAACAGTTCGGTATAGATAGAAGATTCAACATGACGGTGACAATAGCGATCTGTGTCTATCAAACCTGCAGTTGAATGTGCCTAACCTAACTCTATTAGTCCAAGATTATTTGACAAAGAGAGAAAAGATTCAACATAAAGATTTGACGAAACAGTTGCCGTGAGTGGACATTTATGGTCAAATGATCCTCCCCTAGGCTATAGAAGAATTCTAATGTTGGTTGACTAGTGATAATAATTAATAAATATAATTATTACTAGTCATACAACTTTAGAATTCTACTATAGCTTGTGGGTGGAGCATTCAAACAGAAATGTACGATTGCGGCGTCATACAGTTTAGCTGCTTCCTCAAATCTTCTTAGAGCATTCGACAGACACCATAAGCCTTCAATTGACAGATTCAACCGTAATTCAAATTTTAAGGCGAATACATTTTTTAACGAAACAAAGTGAATAAAAACAAATTTGGGGAGTAACTAAATCATTTTATTTTTTGGACGAAAACGAAATTCTGAAACAAAATATTTCAGTGTACACGTGTAGAAGCCACAGCTTTTACCAGAGTGCCTGCAACATATTAATTTTTCATTGCAAGCACACATCATAGATATGGTAAGAGATGTGTAAACATGCACATTGCTGTTTCTATACCTAGAAAGGATTTTAGCAAACTGCTTTTCAGAGTCTTCCATGTAGTATTTTTTTTACTAAAATCCACACTCAGATTCCTATTACTTTCTACTACTTGCAACCAGTTCATACTTCCTAAGTTCTTAGTGGGAAGGTCTTTCTGCTACTCATATAATCAGTTTCAGTGCATTTATAAGAGAAACTCAGCTTGGTATACTGAGAAGGTCACACACGCAACAAATACATTTTCCTGGGGGAGCTCTATACATCAACATAGTATATAATGTTCACAAACAAGCAAGCCATGTTTGCATGTATTATATGCCAGTTTTTAAAAAACATAGTAGGGTGTACATCAAACTAGAAAGGTAATTTTATATATATTAAATTACCAAAAAATATCAAGTATACAGTATCTGTTGCATCAATTCTTTAACAATAGTGGAGTTCTAAATAATAAATTGCATGCTAAAGGTTGTTAACGTGGGTGTGTTACTGATTGCATTTAATAAATGTGATAGAGATGGGAATACAGTACATATTACTTCATAGGTGAAAATTAATTGGCTTGCTTGACATAACACATTAAAATAAGTTTTATTATATGCAAGGGGCATGTAGTTGCGGTTGGTCATAATTACAATGTATTATAATATGAAATACATTTTAAATGAAAGGGGGAAAGAATATCTTCTAGACATATTTGCAGCCAGCATGTGGGCTGAGAGAGGCGAGGATATAAATAACTGGAAATAATATAATTTACAAGGACTGATGACATTATAGACCATGAGAAATGAGGGTCCATTACTTTTGACACAGTAAAGTGCCCTTGAGATAAAAAATTATTTTGAATAATTTATTTCATGATATATTTATGATTCATTATATAATAAAATAATTATTAACACCTTTGTCTCCAGGGCATGATGATTCTTTAGTGAAATGGGTAGAACACTGTAAATATTCCAGATACTGTAAAGTTTAATAAAATGTTTTCATACTTACACACAGACAGTACTAGCTTTGTGCTTTGTAGTACAGAAGAATGCAAACTAACACAGACTAAAGTCTTGGTTTAACCATACTTATATTACCTAAATAGTATATTGATTCAATAATAGATGTAGATAGTACACCGATTGTTTTAATGCCAGGTCATGCAGATGTAGATGTTATTGTCACATATACTGTAATCACTTTAGTGACAGATGCCATTTTAAAATGGCATAGGGATAGTGGGTATTCACCCCAGCCCATTTTAAAATGTTATGCAGGCTAAGTGGTTCCTGTGGGTCCTATGTAGGATTAAGGCTTGAACCAATGTGGTATCCAGCACTAAGTCCAGGAGTTGAAACTATTAGCAATTCGGCTTCAGATGTTGTTACATGGTGCTTGGTAGGAATGCTTGTAGCAGATCACAATGCTTCTACTGCAATGTGATTACATTCTGAGTGTAGTGATGTCACACATTGAAGGACTGTCCAGCATCACCCTGCAGCAATATATCACTGCTATATTGATCTATTGCTGGTACTGATGAGCCAAACAAGCCTGGGTTTGGTTTGAACAGGGTTTGGAAAACACAACTAAAGCTTGGGTGCTGAATCTGAACCCTTATAAAGTCAATGTGAGACAAATATAGAAAACTGTTCTGGCCATTTTGTAGCCTAATAGGTAAGGAATTGTCAAACAAATGGCATGAGGGATTGGGCACTGCCATGGGTAACATGTACCAAGCAAGAAAAGTGGTAAAACTTTAATTTGATTGGGAGCAATGATTTTAGTAATGCTTTAAGAAAAAACATTAAACATGCAAAAATCCATAAAATAACATGTCTGGGGGATGCCCTAACCCTTCCTATGAAGTGGCACATTGTGGAATGTAAACAACCTACAGCAGCAGCACAAATAAAAAATATGTTTAAATTGCCTTCAAAATAACAGCTCCTGGTCACTATGTTCTGTTTGTGAACAAAGACCTGGGATTATATTCATCTATGTCAGACCTTTATCATAGATGAATATACTAGAAAGGATATCCTTATATTGCTCTTTGAATTTACCTACACACGAATGTTTAAGAGGTAACTCCACTTTAAAGTGAAAGTTCTGCTCATCCGCCTTCTCCTCCCCCTTTATTCTACCTTTTTGGGGGACTTTTGTTTTCTCTGAGCAGGTAACTGTTTCTGACAGGTACCCACTTCCGAAGCGCAGTGAGGAGCCAGCTGAGAAATAGCAGGAATTCGCAGCCGCCTCCCACAGTCAAGATGGCAGTGCCAGGGATCCAAAGACCGGTGAAGAACCATCCCGGGTGAAGACAGAGCTGTAATCCTGGACTGGTGAGTACCTGTTTATTAAAAGCCAGCAGCTACAGTATTTGTAGCTGCTGACTTACATTTTTTTTAACTAATCATATCTCCTCTTTATTAAGTATGGGCTTCATTTATGAGCATATTGTTTCTCTTTCAGTACCCTAAACAGTAGAACTAGTTGATTTGGTGCCCAATGAAACTTAAAGTTCTATTGACAAATTATTTAGAATTAAAAACATAGCTTCTGATCCAATGACATAGTGGTCATGATCAGGAAAGTAAATTAAAGATGTTAACTTATTAGGTTTGTGAAATCTATGTCTAGCTAATGCTTTCTATTTTTAACAATTTCTGTATGACTTGCCTCACTCCATTAGCTAAAAAATAATCCAAGCAAGACTGTTTATCTACACCCATATTAAGCAAAGTGATGTATGTACTGTAGTTGCCAATTTGCAATTATTTATGTAGTGAATTAGTACACCTCATTACTTTAGAATATAGCATAATTGACTTACAGAATTGGCTTGCCTGCGGGCTTGATTTATCAGCTCTTTGATCTGCGAGATATTTTTACCCAGGTTTTCCTGAAGCTCCTTGATAGGTTTTAGTTTATCCAGCAATCGATCAGCCTCCTTTTCAAGATGTTTTACTCTGTCATCCGCATCTGTAACTTTATTGCATTAAAATAAATCACTCAGTACATAATTCCATATACTAATGAACAACTCAACATTTTTTCAGGAAAGTTAATATAAAATGGTATACACATAAATACAAGTTTAATAATTTAACTTCAATGTGGTTTGAAAATTAAAAAAAAGTATACATTCTAATAATTACAATTAAAGTGCTACATTATGCCTTATATTGTCTGCTATTGTCATCCATGGCAGAGATTGAAATCTAATAACCACAGCTAGTGATGAAACTATGATAAAACTAGTGAAGAACTGTGTAGGTACTAAAATACATTCATTGTAACTGAAATGTACATATTCTGTACATTTCAGTTACAATGGATGTATCATAGAACGTACACAGGTTTTTTGCATGATATAATTACATTTTTCTTTTCATTTAAAGAGGAGCTCCAGTCTCACTCCAAAAAAATTAAAGTCAGCAGCTACAAATACTGTAGCTGCTGACTTTTAATATTGGGTGCAGGCGCCAGCTAATTTTCTATTGTGCATGCATGAGCAGCGCTGCGGTTTGTGAATGGTCCTGCAGTCTTATGGGACATGTGTGTGTCCCAGAAGGCTGCAGGAGGATTGCCGCAGTGATCTGACCAGGATGTGAGAGTGGGTACATGTGAGATACCCATTCCCCCCTCAAAAAGTGCCAAATAAGTGGAGGGGGATATAAACAAGTCGAACTTACCCTTTTGGGTTAAGCTACGCTTTAAGGAATGACATAATATTTCCTATGAATTTCTGTTTCCTTTAAACAGTTCTAATATAATACATTATATTTGTTGGACAGCATGGCCGGTTTGTAGCTAGCACAGATCAGTCTTTGCCCTCACTGATCGATAAGCTCTTTGTGTTTTGCCTCAAAAAAAAACCTCAAATCTGTCACCCAAACGGTACTGGGGACCCAAAAAAGATCAGAATGTAGTCATGGTGGTGGTAATGGTGGAGGGGAAATTCTTAGAATTCAGCTTTATCATGCTTTAATATTATTAGGATGTATGCTCATCCCCCACAAAATCTTATATTTACCTGTCTTCAGGGGTGTGAGGTGGGGGGGGGGGGCTTAGTAGGCCTGGGGAAAGATTAGGACATTTGTTGGGTCTTTACTGCTAGCCTGGGTTCCTTTTAAGAGCAATATTAGACAATGGCTAAAACGGAAAGGGTGGAAGAAAAAAAAAAGGCCACACAGGTAGCAATATAAAAAAAGTTTTGACTGGACGTACACTTAAATATTTGTATCTGCATGCCTGTAAAAGGGAACAAGGCTCTAACACACGGCAGTGTTTTAGGCATTCAGATGCATACATTTCAGTAAACTAGCATTGCATTTAGATTACCGTATTTATCAGCGTATAAGACGCACAGGCGTATAACACGCACCCTAACTTTAAGAGGGATGTTTCAGGAAAAAAAACTTCCACAGCACTCTGCGTATAACACACAGGCACAGTTTACCCTCTATTTTCAGGGTAAAAAAGTGAGTGTTATACGCCAATAAATACAGTAGTTTAAAAAAAAAGCAAAAATCTGCATTACTTGTCAGTATTTTACATGTGTATGTGCAAATACATGAGCAAGACTCAATTTTTTTTTTGTGCAGAAACTTTATGCCAGAAAGATACAGTGTTCATACTTCAGTACTGTATGCAAGGATCCTAAAGTGAATAGGACCCTAAATAGTGAAACTTGGTCCTTTCACTTCTGAAAAATGCACGGTGCCATGCGGAGTCCCTCAGGGATCCCCCTTGTCGCCCGTACTATTCAATATCTATCTCCGCCCTCTCTTTTAAATCATCAGTAACCAGAAGTTACTCTACCACTCCTACGCGGATGACACGCAACTATATTTTCGCATCTGCAACTATAAGGATCATTATCTCGGACTAGAGAAATGCCTTACTTTGATAGAAAATTGGATGACGAAGAGTTACCTTAAACTCAACGGCTCAAAAACAGAACTTCTCCTGTTTCACGCCAACTGAAAGAGACTTCCCGCATCAATATGGACACCACCGCCCATTCTGGGACAAACCATCAACCCTAGCACCAAAGTCAAAAGTCTATGAGTAATTTTTGACACCCACAAAACAATGGATGCACAAATAGGGTCAGTAGTCAGTGGATCCCACCATCTGCTGCGCCTGCTACATAGACTCATTCCCTTTATCCCGAAAGAAGACATAGCAGTCGTGGTGGGTACAATTATCAACTCCAGACTCGACTATGCAAATGAACTCTACCTCAGACTCCCAAAATACCAAATCACTCGTCTGTATTGGTTGCCAGTAAAAGACAGAATCACTTTTAAGGCACTCTGTCTGACGCATAAGTGTGTTCAAGGAAATGCCCCCCAATATCTATGCGAAAAATTAAAATGTCACAACCCCAATTGCGTTCTGCGATCCACCAACCAAAATCTACTCCAGATACCCAAAGCCAGATACAAGTCCAAAGAAGAACGAAGATTTGGAATCCAAGGACCTAGACTATGGAACGCTCTACCAACCAGCATCCGGTTGGAGGTGAATCACCTGGCCTTCAGAAAGAAACTCAAAACCCATCTTTTCTGAGGGCAAAAGTACAGTAGGGAAAGGATACTAAGTGCCCAGAGGCGATTCAGTTTGCAAGTGTTGCGCTATATAAGTTTCTTACTCAATTTGAGGTAACTCCTGTGTTTATGTTAAAGTTTATATTACTTGCACATTAAATACAATCTAATCTTGCTCACACTGCACAGATTTACAGACATACATAAATCTAAATGATCATCATTAAAAAATTGGCTGAGCGCAAAAACTTTGCCTTAGCCTACTGTGACAGGCCTAGCCGGGACAGGGGCTTTTGGAGAGGACTGAATGCGAGCCTCTTGCCGTCCGATTATGGGCCAGGGCCTCAAAGCAGGAAGGCGGATGGGTTATCCTGGCAGACAGTCCTGTAACCTTAAGACTACTTGCCCAACATCCTCGAGTGACCCGTTTGGGTCCCACTGTGGATGTTGAACTATTTGCCAGGGGGAGTAATGTCATGGACAATGAAATACTGAAGTGTTTCTACGTGAAATCCTAATTCATGTATTACAGGAGATTTTATTCTGAACCCCAGCCAGGTCAATAGACTCAGAAGAGATACTCATTGTCCATTGTGTGATAACCCTATATAAAGCCTTTTGATTATCAGGTGTAAATGTCTTCTGCCCTGTCTCAACTCTCCAGACAGTTCCATTGTTCTGTGGCTGGCTATTGTGTACATTGATTGCCCCCCTTGGGCTTTTGTCTGAATACACATAGCAGTCTTTCTATTCAAACCCTTTTTGACCAATCTCTGTTGTGTCATTTTCAAGTCCTCATTTGCATGGTTAAGGTGGACCTGATGAGGAACTGCCGAGACTCTAAAAAGGACCAATAAGAAAGCGGTTGTTGGGGGCGGGATGTTCCAAATCCTGTATAAAAGTGTGCTGTGTACTTTCAATAAAGTGTGTCCTGTTTACATCCAGCATTAAGCCTTGGCTCATGTGTGGATTATTCTGTGATTCCAGGGATATTCCTACTCGTGGAATATTGGGTGATTTTCTTTTATGGAAGAAGAAGGGAATGGATGACGGGGATATGTTCTACTACTGTCACACCTACCTTTAAGAAAAACTTCATTAAAATAGTTAGAATTTGGAATCGGTAACCGTTAAGAAAATAAACACTTTGGTCAAGTGTATGTAATGTACAGTGGTAATCACTTTGATATGTACAACACAATGCAGCGCAAAATTCTGCAGCATATTTCATAATACCCCTTATATTGCAGCAGGAGGAAAAGATGAGTGGCACTTGAGGTCAAGGAAAGAAAAAAAAAGGCAGGTGTTGGTAATCAGGGGAGGAAGGAAAAATGTTTGACTGCAGTAGTCAAGGAAAGGAAAAAAGGGCCAATATTGGAAGTCAGGTGGAGGTAAAAAAAATGACTCAGTGGGGGAAAGGGGGGCATTAACGCTAAGTTTAGGAGGGGGGCAGAGCCACTGATTCTGATTCTGATTCTGTCTGGGGGGAGAACACTGGTGTCCCATACTTCATGGTAACTGGTACTGTGTGTGGTATTCTGTGAATTTAAGGGGGCATTGGTACTCTGTGGGGGTAGAGGAGGGCACTAGTTCTCTGTGAAGGGAGAGAGAGGGCACTGGTATTCTGTGCAGGAAGAGGGGGGCACAGGTACTCTGTCAAGAAAGAGGAGGGGCACTGGCACTTAGTTAGGTGGTTGGGCCATTGGTGCCACTGGGGGACATTGATGCTCAGTTGGCTAAATACCGGTACCTGCATTTTTCAAAAAATAAAATAAAAAATAACGCTGGGTACAGTAATGAGGGTTTCAGCACAGTGTGGATCCACAGTATGGTAAGATTGTGTTAAAATCCTTGGACAGTCTCACAGAATTCGGAAATGCCACTCTTCTTTGTAAAGTAGTTTTCAGTATACCTGTACTACCTAAATGAATGTTTTGTGGTCTACTCAAGCACTAATGAAAAAAAAGTTTTCAAACCTTCAAGACCTGGGCTACATTAACCACTTCCCGCTTGGCCTATAGCAAAATGATGGTCCGGGCGGTGGTTCCGTTATCCTGACTGGATGTCATATAACAACACCGATCTACCACGTGAGGAGCCAATCACAGCTGATCATGGTGTAAACACGTCTGACAGGAGCGATGAGAGAAGAGCCGATCGGCTGCAATTGTTATTTAAAAAGCAACATCGCTAAAAGCTGAAAATTGTCTTGGGCAGGAAGGAGGGAAAGTGCCTGATATTGAAGTGGTTAAACCAAAAGTGGATGATTGATCCACAAGTTTAGGAATGCCATTAATAGTGTGGTACTTTTATTAAAGTTTTATGATGACGTTTGGGGGCTATAGCTTCGCAGGGATTCAGTGCTCAAACCGTTGTTTTGAAGAAAAAAGTTTTTATTCACAGAAAAGCAAAACAAGGCTTTCTCAGCATGTCAGAAAACTATAACATAAAAGTCCGCTTGGCTCCAGCGTCAACAAAAAGTCTGCTTATTTCCAGCACAAAACAGTGAAAGCAAACGACATACGGTTTGTTGCAAGACAAGTCTTCATCCCCTGCACTCAAAAGTCCTCACTGTGCAGCTAGCAGACTTCCTTCTTGTCCTCACAGGTGCACTCTCCAAATTCCCTCACCACCTCCAGCACCACTTCCTGCTTTAATGGGTGGTTCTCTGTGAGAGTTAACACCTTGTGCGCTGGTTCCGAAGGTTTAGGAGTGGAGGCTCCGTCCTACCCAAATAACACTTTGGAGCCTCCAAAATTCCAGGCCCCAAACTACTTTATTAAGATAGAGAAGACTGCGAGCCAGTCCTCTCTAAATTAGAACCTGCCTGGAACTTTTCACCCACTTTTGGGTGACCCCCTGAACCTTCTACCTCTATTTAAATGGACCATAGTCCAAATAGTGGTGCCGTCTAGCACCCGTTCAGGACCCAACTTCGGCGTCCTGTATAATGAGTATAGATACATTTTCGATTTTATAGGTATATTACACTTACATTCCACTTTTGTCCATAATCCCTTAGATTAAATACATTTCCCTTCAATTTCTGTCCTAGGGACACAATAGGAAGACAGAGGAAAACTATCCGAGATGACCCTCTCTCAGATATTTGTTATCACAAAGTATCACCATTGGTTTCCCCTACTGTATATTCCCGTTCTGGTGAGAACTTTTGCATTTTGCATTTTCCTTTACTTTTATTCTCAGGGACAATGGTCACCAGGACAAATCAGGAGGGTGTTTTTTTCCAATGGGGACACAGGCAGCAATACAACATGACACTTATAATTCTGTCACACTCTGTCCAAAAATAATAAAAAGTAGTTTGGTTCCAACTGACAGGAGCGATGAGAGAAGAGCCGATCGGCTGCAATTGTTATTTAAAAAGCAACATCGCTAAAAGCTGAAAATTGTCTTGGGCAGGAAGGAGGGAAAGTGCCTGATATTGAAGTGGTTAAACCAAAAGTGGATGATTGATCCACAAGTTTAGGAATGCCATTAATAGTGTGGTACTTTTATTAAAGTTTTATGATGACGTTTGGGGGCTATAGCTTCGCAGGGATTCAGTGCTCAAACCGTTGTTTTGAAGAAAAAAGTTTTTATTCACAGAAAAGCAAAACAAGGCTTTCTCAGCATGTCAGAAAACTATAACATAAAAGTCCGCTTGGCTCCAGCGTCAACAAAAAGTCTGCTTATTTCCAGCACAAAACAGTGAAAGCAAACGACATACGGTTTGTTGCAAGACAAGTCTTCATCCCCTGCACTCAAAAGTCCTCACTGTGCAGCTAGCAGACTTCCTTCTTGTCCTCACAGGTGCACTCTCCAAATTCCCTCACCACCTCCAGCACCACTTCCTGCTTTAATGGGTGGTTCTCTGTGAGAGTTAACACCTTGTGCGCTGGTTCCGAAGGTTTAGGAGTGGAGGCTCCGTCCTACCCAAATAACACTTTGGAGCCTCCAAAATTCCAGGCCCCAAACTACTTTATTAAGATAGAGAAGACTGCGAGCCAGTCCTCTCTAAATTAGAACCTGCCTGGAACTTTTCACCCACTTTTGGGTGACCCCCTGAACCTTCTACCTCTATTTAAATGGACCATAGTCCAAATAGTGGTGCCGTCTAGCACCCGTTCAGGACCCAACTTCGGCGTCCTGTATAATGAGTATAGATACATTTTCGATTTTATAGGTATATTACACTTACATTCCACTTTTGTCCATAATCCCTTAGATTAAATACATTTCCCTTCAATTTCTGTCCTATGTTTGTTTGTTTGTTTGTTTTTATTTCTTAATTACTCGCTTTACAACAAATTTAATGGTTTCGTTGCGAGGCCATCAGAAACAAAATTAACATAGTTCAGACATATAGGTACACAAAACATAGAAATCTAAAACATGATTAAAAGGAGGAAAAAAAAAAAAAAAAAAAATTTGTCACATTGAGTCCATTAATATACATTTAGGTTAATTAACTTTTCATTCATCTAGGGCATCCATATCTAAAATAGTTCATTTTTAGAGTTAGATTACAAAATTCACATACCAAATATCACTGACTACATTTTTCTATATACAGTACTCAATCAAACTACGTAATCTAATCAGATCCAGGGTTGCGTAGGTGACCTTTCATCATTTTTTTGAATTGGTTAAAAGTTTTTGCCCTTCTAATATCAATCGGTAGAGCATTCCATTGCACCGCCGCTTGGTATGAGAATGAGCGACCACCAATTCGGATATTCTTTATTTTTGGGATGTTTACGCGATAATATCCATCTTCGCGTAACTGTCGCGTTGGAACATGTTTGACAACCTTATCCATTATATATTTTGGCGTCATAGCATTAAATGTTTTATACATTAAACATGCTATTTTTAATTTAATGCGTTTATCGACAGTTAACCACCCCAGACTGTTTAGTTGTTCTGATGTTGGATCTCTTTTTCTCAGTCCAGTTGCAATACGAACTGCAAAATTTTGTAATTTTTGGAGTTTTTGTATATATGTTCCCGGGATGCCCACTAGAAGTGCATTACCATAGTCTAAATGAGGAAAGACCAGGGCAGCAATAACTTTAGGGCGATCCATAGGAGCTAAATACACAAGGATCCTACGTAGTACTTTTAATTTGTACATAACAGTCTTGGTGACTTGATTAATGTGTGGCAGAAATAGCAGATCCTCATCTATATAAAATCCCAGATTTTTAACCACTTTACTGCAGCCTGGACCATTACCATCCATATCTTGCCATGGCAGTGTCCAATTTTGAGGTATCTCGCTTACGGAACTTCTGACCACGAGTACTTCAGTTTTTAATTTGTTTAACGCCAGATAGTTTTCTCCCATCCAACGTTCTACTCCTTTTAGACAGTCAGTAAGTTTTTTTGTGGCTGTATCAAGTGATCCCGCTCCCACCCTCAAATAGAGCTGGGTGTCATCAGCATAATTCTGACACTGCAGACCATGGGACCGAATAAGGGCCAAGAGGGGGCGCACGTAAATGTTAAATATCAACGGGGAAAGGGGGGACCCCTGGGGAACTCCACACTCAACAGGTCGACTTTCGGAGAAGTGGCTCCCCAGGCGTACCCTCTGACTTCTGCCCTCCAAAAAAGATGAAAACCATCTGAGGGCAGTTCCCTTTACATGCGCAACCTCCCGCAGCCGCTGTAAAACGATCCCATGGTCCACAGTGTCAAAAGCCGCCGAGAGGTCCAGCATTACTAGGATGGAATCTTGGTTGTTATCTTTAGCCATCAGCAAGGAATCCGTGACATCAATTAATGTAGTCTCGGTTCCGTGCCGTGGTCTAAAGCCAGATTGTTTCACATCCAGCAATGCCTGCTCCTCGACAAACTGTTGAAGCTGGGTGCGTGCATCACCTTCATAGAGTCTAGCCAGATAATGTAGGCCTGTTATAGGTCGATGGTTATTTTTATCGTTTATATCACCCTCTCTCTTCTTGACTATCGGAGTAATCAATGATGATTTAAACATAGTAGGATATGAGCCTTCTAGATATGAAGTATTGAATAGGTCAGCCAAGACCAATGCTATTTCTTCACTGCATGCCTTTATCAGTTTGCCTGGGCAGCAGTCAGTAACAGGAGAGTTAGTATTAGCTGTTCTCATTGCTTTAATGATTTCAGCTGCACTAATTAATTTAAAATCTTGAAACCAAACCTTAATCGGTGGTTCCAATGATTTTTTATTTATATTGCATTTTTCTTTTGGGTATCTATCCCTTCCTTTCTTTAACTTTGTATGAATATCCGCAATTTTGTTATGAAAGTGAGCGGCTAATTCATTTACAAAAATATGGGGGTTAGTAATTTGGAAGTTCAGTACATCAGGTTCAGCCAACTGCTTAACCACCCTAAATAATTCCTTGGATTGGTTTAATGCATCTAATAAGCTTTCAGAAATAAAGGATTTTTTAGCATTATAGATTGATTTTTTATAATTCCGGTTATGGAACTTCCATTGATTTTTATCGTAATTGGAATTTGTCTTCCTCCATTGTCTTTCTAATGCTCGTCCACGTTTTTTCATTATGTTAAGTGCTTCATTAAACCATTTATTTTGTTTCTTAATTTCGTTTTTAATTTTTTTGTCCTTTAATGGAGCAACTTGCTCCAAATTGGTTTCAAGCCACTTATCAATAATTGTCATCTTTTGGTCAACATTCAATTTAGTTAGATTAGGTTGAGTAATATGTAGTAACTGCTTAAATTTTTCTATAGGAAAATTTACATATGATCTAATTTTAATGGTTTGATTGCTTTGTTTACTATCAGAGATACCATTATCATCTAGATGAATTTCAAACAAGACTGCATTGTGGTCTGACCACAGTACTTCAAGTACATCACTAAATACAACAGTGATGTCTTTGAAGAACACCCCATCCAGGGTGTGTCCCTTTATGTGGGTGTTTGGTGTAATCAGTCTTGTCATCTCTAGTGCTTCACATGTATCCAATAACAAACGTGAATTTGGTTTGGTAGGTTCCTCCAACCAAACATTGAAGTCACCCACCAAAAGCAATGGCTGGGATCTAGTAGCTAATTCCATTATATTAGTAATCAAACTTTTAAGTCCAGTTTCAATTTTATTAGGTGGAATATAGACCGTAGCTATATTCATCACAGATTTTGTATTAATCATCATCTGTGTCAATAAGAACTCACAGCCTTGTTGGTTAAATTCCAGTAATTTCTTTATTTTAAATTTAGAATTATATATAATGGCCGTGCCCCCCCCCTTTCCTCTCCCCCGCAATTGATAATGTATCTCATAGTTATCGGGGATAGCATCAGATAAACAATTAAGATTATGTAACTGTAACCATGTTTCAGTTACCATAGTAATGTGAATATTATTTTGCTCAATAAACTCTCGTAATTCCCTAGCATGAGCAACTATAGAACGTACATTAATCAATACAGCTCTAATTTCTATTTCGTATATCTTATTTTTATTTTTGGGTAGTATTTTATTTTGATTTTGTATTTCATTAGTATTAATTTTAACGTCCCTATTGCTACCTTTATCAATAGGAAGACAGAGGAAAACTATCCGAGATGACCCTCTCTCAGATATTTGTTATCACAAAGTATCACCATTGGTTTCCCCTATTGTATATTCCCGTTCTGGTGAGAACTTTTGCATTTTGCATTTTCCTTTACTTTTATTCTCAGGGACAATGGTCACCAGGACAAATCAGGAGGGTGTTTTTTTCCAATGGGGACACAGGCAGCAATACAACATGACACTTATAATTCTGTCACACTCTGTCCAAAAATAATAAAAAGTAGTTTGGTTCCAGATACTCCTCCTTTCTTTTCCTGGTTACACTTACAATCCTATGCACCAGGGATAAGGACAATTCCACACAAGTGGGTGTCCAATATATGGGCAGTGGTATGTGATCAGTGTGTAAATTCCCCTTATTTTCTACTACCAACATTCCCTACTCCCTATAATCCATTGATTGCCAACTTCAGCCTCTGAAGGTTTTACTGCCGCCTTTGTGACAGGGCCATTTTCTGTGATACGGCACTGTGTTACTTTACCTCAAAATTGCGCGGTCGTGAGACACTATACCAAAATAAAATTTATGTCCTTTTTTCTCCCCACAAATAGAGCTTTCTTTTGGTAATATTTAATCACCTCTGTGGTTTTAATTTGTTTGCTACAAACAAAAAAAGAGCAACAATATGAAGAAAAAAACATAATTTTTTTTACTTTCTGCAATAAAAACATACACAATAAAAAAATGTAAAAAATCGAATTTCTTCATCAATTTAGGCCAATGTGTGTTCTGATTCGTATTTTTGGTAAAAAAAATCCCAATAAGCATATATTGATTGGTTTGCGCAAAAGTTTTAGCATCTACAAACTATGGGATATTTTTATGGCATTTTTTTTTTACTAGTGATTTTTAGCGGGACTGCAACATTCTGGCGGACAAATTGGACACCTAACTGACACTTTTGATTTTTTTTGGGGGGACCAGTGACCTTATTATAGTGATCAGCGATAAAATATGCACTGTATTGCCGCGTACACATGATCGGTTCATCTAAAGAAAACGTATCAGACGAACCGATCGTGTGTAGGCCCCATGGTTTTTTTTCCCCATTGGTGAAAAAACTTAGAACCTGTTTTAAAATTATCTGATGGTTAAAAAAACGATAGAAAAAAACGATCGTCTGTGGGGAATTCCATTGGTTAAAAATCAACACATGCTCAGAATCAAGTCGACTCATGCTTGGAAGCATTGAACTTCATTTTTCTCAGCACGTCGTTGTGTTTTACGTCACCACGTTCGGACACAAATGTTTTTTTAACTGATGGTGTGTAGGCATGACTGATGAAAGTCAGCTTCATAGGATATCTGATGAAAAAATCCATCGGTCCATTTTTATCAGATGAACCGATCGTGTGTACAAGGCATTACTGTACTAATGACACTGGCAGGGGAGGGGTAATATTAGGGCAATGAAATGGTTAAGTGTGTCCTTAGGAGGTGCTTACTAACTGTGTGGGGGGTGGACTAGCACAAACAGGAATCTCTGTGTCCTCCCTTATCAGAATGGTGATGTGCCTTGTTTACATAGGCTGTTCGCCATTCTGCCTCTCTGGGAAACGATCGCGGGTGGCCAGCGGACATTGGGTCCGCTGGACCCTCTGATAGGCTCCCCCTCTGTCCAATGTGCAGTTACACGATTTTGCGCAATAGAGCCGCCCTGCCGCAGTATATATGCGGTAGGGATGCTTTAAGTAGTTAAGTGGTTACACTGTCATGGATCTGACATGTTGTAACACAACATGAAAAGCATTGTACTGGACCAATGGTTTTAGACAACAGAATTTGAATCGGTATAGTTTACATGCTGCACTCACCTTTCTGTAATGCACCAATCCCCACTTAGTAGAGCTAAACAGAATTGTACTAATGCTGTAAAATCCATACAGCTTGCACTGATATCAAAAGTTATAGTATTGGCTGCTATGTTGCTTTTTTATACTTAACTTAACTTATACTTAAGTACTTATTTAAAGTACCTAAATGTTATAAATATGTATTTTTTTAATACTTTCAAATAAAAAATAAAACTTATACCTAAATGTTATTTAGGTCAGTATAATTGACCTTCAATGTCCTGAAAATCACCCTATATTAAAACCTGTTTGTTTACTAGAAACATCTAAATGCAACTGCATTTCCATTATACTTAATTTCTCATGCTATAACAATCTGTTCACCGATAATTAAAGCTACCCAATGTAATTAAAATAAAGGATAATCACCGAGAAAAAAACACAACTAGGAACAACCAAAAAACCCTATAATGAGAGTGTCAATGAAACAAATTGCTGAGATGAGCATTATTTGCAAAAAATAAAGGCAGACGGCAAAGCAAGAAAATATCCATGATATTGAAAAAGATGCATCCAATTGGTGTGAAAATGTTGTCTTTGAAAACATATTATGTTCTGTCATGGTACTGTTATCTGTTATTATTACTGCCAGTACAAGGAAAATTGTGACATTTGATACAAATAGATATAGCATTAATGTGATGCTACTTTGTTGTGTGAAACATGTTTTTTCTCTATACTACTTGTTTAGACAAACCGAATAATACCAAAAAAATATATATTAAAAAAAAAATATTTTCACCAACAAAAACCCATAGTTTCAGACACAGCCTCTATTATTTTCTTCTCCTTATTGCAAGACAGAAGATCCTGTTTTTTTTATCAAGATACCTACAGGAGCGATTTTGAAAATGCAGTGTCATTATTGCACAATAAACCACATCTCAAAGTACATGGTCACTAATATTTTTCTGCTTTAGGGTCTTGTGGGAAAATGTTCTGATAGGATATAAATCAATGTTCTGATGTTTCTCTCTATTTCAAAATATATTTTGGAACTCAAAACTGTCCCTACGTGTTATCTTTGTGTGATGTGTGCTTGGTAAACTACTGTACAACTCAAGCAAAGCTCCTGCTACCACAGTGAGGTTACATTTACATTCATGATTCACTTAAAGAGTTAGTACTTGGGCTGGCCATAAACAATTAAAAAAATGTGTTCAGCCAGTGGGCTGAATAAAAACAAAAAAATGTTGGTTTCCATTGTCACAAATGAGGTTGATGGACGAAACCCTCCCCTCCTGTTGGCACATTGTATTCTGACAGCTGGATTTGTGACTCTCTGAATACACTGAGCAGCGATTGCACCCCATTAGCAGCAGCCGGTGATTCAGAAATGTCTTCATACTTACCTGATCGACAGAAGATGATCTAACAATCAACTTCTGTCAAACAGAGAGGGAAGGCCAGACATTGGCTGGTTCCTGCTGAACCACACACATTTTGATCGTACAGGACAAGCTGAGAAACACCCTGCACAAAAGTCTTAATTTAAGAATGGATTTGCAAGTGTCAAGATTTAACCTTTGATGGTAATCTGGGGCAAATACTGACCCAAGCCTGATTGCAAACAGGTCAGGATTTGTCCTACATAGAATGTTCTCATGCCAAGCAAAATATGCCTTCCATGTGTGATGGTAGAATTTGAGAGAATCTGACTTCCTATTGTTGTTAGCATTAAATGAATCACTGTTCCCATCCTTCAAGGCCTGGACTCCAAGGGCTTTGCAGTTAAATCCAGAGATTAGGAAGCAGGATGGTAAAATAGCCATTGAGATAGAAGACTCATGATCTGGAAGAGCCTAAGGAGCATTTGAGTCTGATCAGGTTATATTACATCTACCTGGACCAGTCTAGAGTTATGAGTATCACTAGAATGCCCTTCATCTTAATTCTGTGGAGTAGATGAGGAAGAAGTGTTTGAGGAGGAAAGGCATGGTCCCAAGAAGCCACCAGACCATCTACTGTTTCCACCAGAGGATCGCTGTATTTGGATATAAAACTGTGCTTTTTGTCATTGAACCTGGATACCAGGAGATATACATTTAATGTTTCCCACTTGTGACACACGCCATGAAACACTCCTGGTTGTCCCTAAATCTATCCCATAGTTTGTAGACGCGATAAGTTTTGAGCAAATCTATCAATATACGCCTATTGCAATTTGTTTTAAAAAAAAAAAAAAAAAAACATGCATGTTAGTTTTTTTTATATATTATAGCAAAAAGAAAAATATATATATATATATTTTTTAAATGGTCGCTCTTTGTTTGTTTATAGCACACAAAATAAAATCATGCGGGGATAAAAGAGATAAAATGCCATCAAAAGAAAGCTCTATTTGTGGGAAAAAATTACATAAATGTTCTTTTTTTGGGTACAGCGGCGCACGCCTGTGCAATTGTCAGTTAAAGCGACGCAGTGTCGTATCGCAAAAAAATGGCCATGGTCATTAAGGGGGCAAATTCTTCTGATCCTTAAGTGGTTAAAGTATGTAACATAACAATAGAAGTCTTATTTGGTCCACTATGGTCTGTAAAATATACCATTAAAAGAGGTTTATCTATTTGATAATAAAAAAAAAAACACCCAATAACTCCCTGTGCCCTCTGTCTGTGTTTATATTTCTACCAGTTACATTGTTTTCATACAAGTAAAGATGGGCCGAATGACCCCCTGTTTGATTTGCAGCAGAACTTTCGAATATCGCCCACATTTGGAAACGAATAATATATGGGACCCGAAATGGAAAAATGCAAGTAATTGGGCATACACTGGTTATGGGGTTCCAGGTACTCTCCTGGGGGACATGTAAAAAACATAATTTTTAAATGAGCAGTGATTTACTGATGCTTAAAGTGAAACCATAAAAATGAGGAATAACAATAAAAACAAAAAATGTTGTTTTATACTTTAAAAATAGTGCCTGGAGTCTTAGTCTGCCTGTAATGTGGCACATCTGTACCGTGTATAGAACCTGCTGCAGGAATAATGTAATTTATAAAGCCCAAATTTTTTAATTTTCCATTCAAGTTTTCTTCATTTTAGAAACAACGACTTGGGGAGCCAGTCTGTATGATAAGGGTACAATTTTGTGCACACGTAACAAGGTTAGAGATTTTTGGGATACATTCTGGTGTCTCTTTAGCAAACTTTGGATAGAAGTAACAGGTGCGGAAAAATTGGGCTTTGGGTGCTGGTGGTGCCTTCACATCAGTACTCTTGATGAAGGCAAGAATTGGCTTTGCTATCAAAAATTTAATTGCTTGCCCAACATTGCCACATCATTGCCTTCCACGTGATGGTAGAAAGCTGGAATTGCCTTACGTAAAAAGAAAAAGTGACTGGGAACCTGCCATTGTGGTACAGCACATTCTGCAAATTCACAGAGGTGGGCAGAATCGAACAGACAGAAAGGCAGGAGTTTTAAAGCCAGCAGCATTGACAAGCTTGAAATTAGATGGACATGTGGGTGGCAGTGACTGTATGTTTTTTTTTTCCGCTGCAGTAGATGGGGCAGAGAAATTTTCCATATATAGTCTACAGCTGGTGGTGTGCTAATGACAGATGTGCTGCTAAGACCCGACACACCCAGAGCTATACCATCATCCCAGGCTGCTCAGGGGTTATGAGGAAACGCGGGGGTAGACCAGAAAGGTTAGGCGTGAGGAGGAGCAGAATTGCATTCCTCAGCCAATGGGCTTAGTGATGGGAGGTTAAATGCCTTGTCAAGCATGTGGTACCAAAATGGCTGGTGTTTTTGCCATGCCTGTAGTGCTTGAGTAAAAGTTGTCAAACTGCAACAGTGCAATTGGCTGCACATAAGCTATAAAAGGCCCAAACAGCTGAGCTGTGGGAAGTGGGCCAGGAAAAAAAGCTCCACAATCTGGAGAAATAGGGAGGCTGCTCTTTACTCTTCCATGATGGCTGCCTCTTTGGTGTTGTGCCTCACCCTCACTTTCCTCTTCTGCTCTATCCAGCACCCAAGTTGTGTCAGTGACATCATCATCATCACCCCCTCCATCCTTATTATCACTGGAGACAACTTAGCAATTCACTGTAGCTGGGGGGGGGGGCGTGACTGCGAATTGCTGCCTATACACCTGTGCTGAGAGCGTGTGCACTGCATGCTTCCAGCACAGATATCGTCGACTAACCAAACGCACCTGATCGCTCCTTGTGATCAGGAAACGTGACCGCCCTGACAGCCAATCATGACAGTCACGTGATATTAGGCCCCACCTTCCACCGTCTATATATATATATATATATATATATATATATATATATACACACAAGTGTTTTGCCTCTCGGGTTGTTTTACAAGGTAAGGGTTGCATACACTTTAACATATCAATGTAGTTTGTAAATTGTAATTTGTAAATAAGTAATTTGGAATACTTTTCATTCTCCAGTTTTTTTTATTATAACAATAGCAGGTACCTCTACTATTAGGCCCTGTACACACGAGCAAATAGATCTGTTTAAATCGGTCGGACAGACCGATTTGAACAGATCTGTCTGCTGGGATGTATTGGTTTGATCGTGTACACACGATCAAACCAAAATCCCCACCGGCAGTCAGCGCGCTGACGTGGCGGTGACGTGGCGGTGACGTTGACGCCGCAACGTCACCGCACCAGGAAGTAAAACACTTCCGCACATGCGTCGAATCCATTCGACGCATGTGCGAGCAGATATGTCTGCTGGTTAGCGTACTAACAAGCAGACATGTCAGGCGGACGGATTCCCAGCCGACAAATTTTAAAGCATGCTTTAAAATCTGTCGGCTGGCCAAATCCGTCTGCTCGCCCGTACACACGATCTAATCTGTCTGCTGAGACGGTCTGGTAGACCGTTTTCAGCATACAGATTTGATCGTGTGTACGTGGCCTTAGGGTCTTTGTTCATGAACTTTCTGTTATTTGATGATAATGCTTTGTCGATGTTTTCCAATTGTGCTTCTGCAATATTACCTGTCACACTGACTTTTGTGGACATTTCAATACCTACTATGCAAACATGGTCCACTATTATCATCATCAAGAAACCGACCCTGAGAAGTGGCATGTAGCCTTAGCCAGAGTGTATGCCTATAGTCAGGAAGGGGCTACAAAAGATCGGCAGCACCTTACTACACCCTACACTATGCCTTGGAAGCTACTGCGCATGCGCCAAAGTCTCATTGAGCATGCGCGGGTTTCCATGGAGGCAGGTAAGTATACACACGCTCGGGTTTCTCGGCAGAAAAACACTGCTGAGAATCCCAACGAGAAAATTTAGATTCCTGGCAGTTTTCTCAACGTAAAACTATGCATGCAAACGTTTTTCTTTGGGAAAAAGATCTGTCAGCAGTTTCCTTGCTGTTTCTTGCCTAGAAAACCGTGCGTGTGTATGAGGCCTGATAGTAAAAAAATTCCAATTGTCTATGATTCCTACCACTTGAGCAAACTAAATGATTCTGGTAGGATTTACATTTATTTTGATGTCAGCACAAAGTTCATAATTGATTGGCCACTGTTTTGGGAGATAATAAGGCTTATTAAAAAAAATAGTGAACTATGAATCGTTTTATTTGCTTTTGGCTTTCCCTACCTGATCCAAGATGCTGAAAGGTTTATGTTGCTGAGCTGACAAAAGTAAAAATTCCTGAATACATATTTTTACTAAGATGTCTGTTAGAAATTTGTGAGAACTCAAAAAAAAATCCTCTGACATTTAGCACAAAAAAGGAATTTAACTCCTGAACCGCTTTCATGGTGGACAAGTTTTCAATTTGTGTGGGATAATTAGCGAAGAGGATTTTAAAAAGTAGTCATTTATAATGGTAATTCAAGGTCACAGAACAGTTTAAACATTTTCAGATTCCTAAAAGAAGTGAACTTAAATATAAAAAGAATACTGAATTATTCATTTTGTACTTAATATGTATTGTATATTAGAATTTTTCTGTGGGATAATATAGTAAGACTATATCTATCTATATATATATTTCTATCTATAATGACAAATTTAAACTCGCCTTTTCATATGTTAATATCAAGTTTGAGCTAGAATGAATGACTGCATTGGATTTAAGAAACCATCAAATAAAAAAAAAAAGATATGATTTAGCTTCATCGAACAGGCAAATGGTGACATGCCTATCCAATTTGTAGTTTATTACCCATCTAAAGTATATATAATGCTAAAAAAAATATAGAAAAAAATAGTGTTGGATAGAGATGAGGGTTAAAACCCCACCCATTTTTGGGGAGTGTTTTTTTATATATTTATATATTTTCAGGTAACAACTCAAATCTTTGGATTTTACCCTACATTCAGTCCCACTGACAATGGCCAGCAGGGAAAATAGAGAGGCTGATTCTCAAACAGCACTAAAAATCTAACAAAAGTGGTAACCTTTTTCCAATGCATCCAAAACTAGATACAGTTTTCCATTTTTTTCCCCAGTAAAGCCTCCAACCTACATGTGATTACTATGTCAGAGAAGATATGTTAATCTCACTGACTGACTCCTAATAATCAGTTCAGACCAGTCTGTGACAGTTAAGATTTAAAGGCTAAGTTCACCTTTTTTTTCGGAATTCCATCTCCCATATGTACCAACATAGCATTTATTTACTTAAAATAAAACAGCTTAATTCTACACTGACTTACCTGACTCTCTTCATAATTTTTCTGTTTAACCACTTAAGGACCGCCGCATGATGATATACGACAACCGAATGGCACGGCTGGGCACATGGATGTACAGGTATGTCCCCTTTAAGAGCCCAGCCATGGGTCGCGAGTGCGCCGCCGACGGCATGCTGGCGACCCGGTCCAAAGCTCCGTGACCACCCCTGCGGGACACGCAGATCTGATCACCACCGGTGTCCCACAATCGAGTCACAGAAGCTGAAGAACGTGGAGAGGTGAGTGTAAACAAACCTTCCCCGTTCTTCTATGTGGCTTGTCACTGATCGTCTGTTCCCTGTCATAGGGAACGACGATCAGTGATGTCACGCGTCCAGGCACACCCCCCTACAGTTAGAAAAAACACATTAGTACACACTTAACCCTTTAGTGCCCCCTAATGGTTAACCTCCTCAATGCCATTGTCATTTTCACAGTAAGCAGTGCATTTTTATAGCACTTTTCGCTGTGAAAATGACAATAGTCCCAAAAATGTGTCAAAAGTGTCCGATGTGTCCACCATAATGTCGCAGTCAGGAAAAAAAAACGCCAATCGCTGCCATTAGTAAAAAAATAAAATAAAATAAAAATTCCATAAAACTATCCCCTATTTTGCAAACGCTATAAATTTTGCGCAAACCAATAAATAAACGCATATTGAGATTTTTTTTACCAAAAATATGTAGAAGAATACGTATCAGCCTAAACTGAGGGAAAAAATGTTTTTTTTTTAAATATTTTTTGGGGGGATATTTATTATAGCACAAAGTTAAAAATATTGCTATTTTTTCAAAATATTTTCTATTTTTGTTTATAGCGCAAAAAAATAAAAACTGCAGAGGTGATCAAATACCACCAAAAGAAAGCTCTATTTGTGAGAAAAAAAGGACGCCAATGTTGTTTGGGAGCCACGTCGTACAGCCGCGCAATTGTCAGTTAAAGTGACGCAGTGCCGAATGGCAAAAAGGGGCCAGGTCCTTAACCTGCATATTAGTCCGGATCTTAACCAGTTAAACACACTGCTCTATTACTTCTGCCTTACCTCCTGGTCAAACTTTAGATCATGACACAGGAAGCAGTTGACCAACTGAGGGTAGATGATGCAGGGTGTGTGCTAATGAGATCAACTGGTCAACTCCTTCCTGTGTCATGACCAAAAGTCTGACCAAGAAGTGAGGTAAACTTGTGTAGGATTAATGGAAAGCTGTTTTATTTTTGCAAAATAAGTACATTCATGCTATTTGGTACATATGGCAGCTGGGAATTGGAAAAAAAAAGTGAACTTAGCCATTAAAGCTACCAGGTGCACTCAGCATTGGGTGGTGGCTCTCAAAGCAGAGGACTTTCGTAAATTACATAATGCTGGATGTTTATAAACAGGTGGTTGAGGTTTTGTCTTATGGTGCAGCACATTTTTACATCTAATTAGAATTAGAAAAAAATACTAGCGAACTAACAAATAATGGTAAAAAGTGGAAGATAAGGTACTAGAAGACCCCATGTATGATGTATGATATTCTGTTCCATCTGAAACTACCCCCACAGCATTTGTACATTTGAGGGAATTTTTCATGTTTTTACAACTTGAACAAGGAATTAAAAGTCTACACCTTTTACTGTATTGTAAGAAAATGTCATTAGGCAGATTGTGTTTGTTTTGATAGTGGACTTTGCCATTTTATAAAGTATACCAATTTTTTTTAAAAACATTTTTACATCTTTCTAAACACGCTTCTTCCCTTATTATGACTGAAAAAAATAAGGAAAATCAACCTTTCTCTAGGCTGAGTCATTTCTTTGCTACATGTTCTTGTTTTCCAATTACAGACTTCATATAGACTATAGAATGGTTTAATAGGAAATATAGTAAGGTGCAGCAAGAGAGTGTGAAAATGTTTATTCCTTTTCATTTTTTTAAGTTGATCCAGTAAGTGTTAAGACGGTGATCTTTATTTTATAGTTCCAATGGGAATGTACAAAGCACTGTAACTCATAGCAATCAATCATCCTTTATTTTAATGGTTGCTGTAAAAAAAAAAAAGGTTAATTCCCTTTTAAATGCCTGCACATGTGTAGCGCTTCTAATTAAAGTATAGGTTTCAGTAAGTTCAGGAGAGATTTTCTGAACATAATAAGAATTTAATTTGTCTGTAAAATGAAACTGAAAGTTGAAATCATAGTTTAACACGGGTGATAATTAAAACGAGCCACATTTTGGTTCACTGGACATGCCCATGCCAAACTAGGGTGACCACATTCCCAAACGGCCATTCAGGGACCCCCTTCCTAAAAATCAGCTTGTGCTGTAATGAATCACAGCACAGCTGGGGCAGAGGATGCACGCTCCACCCAGAAGAACTGATCACACCCCCAAAAAAGGCAGCCGCATCGCCACTTTACTCATTGACAGCACTTGTCCTGACTGGCTGAGACCCGTTTTACCTTGTTTTACACTGCCCTGCTGTGATTAGACACAAGAGGTGGGATTTAGGATTTCTCCAATCACAAGCAGGGGGCAGGGATTGCGCCTCTCCAGACATTCCCGGCCAGGACAAGTGCTGTTGGTGAGTAAAGCGGCGATGTGGTGGCCTTTTGTGGAGGCAACGGATAGAGGGGAGGGTGAGGTGGCTGTGTCAGCTTCATTCCGGGACACTGTATTGTCCTGAAATGAAGGTGCCCGAGACCTGGGACAGACCTGCAAAATGCGGGCCTGTCCTGGGCAATCCGGGACACATGGTCAACCTATGCCAAACCCATATGAGTCTTGGGGAGCTGCAACTTGTATTTTTTTCTGTCCATTTGTAAGGCCAGTTCACAGGCACCTCTATGTGTCTGCAATTTTTTTTGATCTATTAGTAACTTAAATTTGTTGTTGAGTGGGGACAGTAAAGGGGTTCAAATAAATTTGAGTGGCCAGAAGATGTCCGGATTGCAGCCTTGCAAATCAGAATGTATTACAGTTTCTTCAACATTTTTGAAAACATGATATGTAGCTGTACTTGAATACAAAAGTAAAATATTTAAGACTTACCATTTTCAACTGGATCTTTAACAACAGCATTGGTTTTAGCTATGTCTTCTTTCAATGCACTGTAGTTCTGTTTCAACCCCAGGAGATTCAGATTAAGATCTTTGATGCGTGCAAGAACATCGTTGGCAGTATCATTTGCTTGCTTGGCTTTGTCTTTTGCAGTCTGAATCTTCACCATTGTATCTATTACAGACAAATGTGTGTCAAATGAAGACGGAGAATGGCTACAAGAAACTGTCTTCACAATTGAATGTTAACATTATCCTCCCTTGAATTGGAATTTTTTCATTTCATTACACATTACAGTGACATTTCCTCTGGTATTAAGTGGCTGAATGTGGCTCTTAAGATTTTTCCCTAAAATCCATATGGTAATAATGCAAAAAAAAAATTATAATACTTATGAAATCCGGTCTACAAAATTTAATATTGCCTTTGAAGTATTTGCCTGCTTTTATTCTTTATTTGTATTATCCTTTAGTTTATTATAGAAAAAAATCTGCCACAATGGATGCTAATGGTCATTGTTAAGCATAAATAAACAAATAGTAAAAAAGCTCAAATATTTAGCAGAAATTTTGATTTGCACCAGAAATATGGCAGTAAGAATCTAATAAGATGACATCATCAGTCATGCAACTATGCCTGATGAGATGCTAAAACAAAACCATGATGGATGTTATTTTTACCTTGAAATTGCATATATCAATGGTTGTCAATCTGCTTTATATAGGGAGCCTCAGGTGGAACACCTAACATCACCAAATGTCCTAACACAATACATATATACAATACAAAAAACATTCAGCGACTGGACACACTACAATAGATGACCAGAGGCAGTAGGCATGCTGCAAGTTATGGTTAAAGACTGCAGTAATGCTATAAACATGTCTGACAATTATTAAGGACATGCTGCAGTAGAATGCTTGACACTTGCAACGTGGTTAAAAAACCCACTAGAGATCACTGCCATTAATGTTCCTTTACAAATCGGCTCCCTTTCCACGTCGGATCCCTTTCCAACCCCCTTAAGAAACTACTGCTATCACATTAGATAATTATCTCAGAAAAAAACACATTATAAAATGTCTGAAAAGAATATACAAAAAGAGACAAAAGAGCAAAGAAAAAAAGACAGCATAAAAAACGAAGAATGTGTAAACAAAATAAACTAAATCACTTAGCTAGTAGAAATTATATATATTTTTCTTTACGTAGTTATGTAAAATACTATAGGAACCAGCGAAATGCATGTTGCCATTGTGCCACAGGTTAGGCATCAGGAGCATAGAAACTTCCAAACTGTATGCACATTCACTTCATCACAATGTATTTGCCAAATGCTATGGCTGTCTGCATAATTCCAAACATGATCCGCTTTAGCTATAGTTATGTCCTTGGCCACATGAACATTGTATTGCTGTTTCTATTTGTTATCCTGTTTCAGCAAACTATCAGCAGCATGTTAATGAAAAATCAATTTGTATATTGCACATTTTAGCGCAGTGTGTGATAAAGAGAGTGAAAGTTTCACCTAAGTAATTGAATAGCATCTCAATTACAGCAACTTTAAGCTAGTAATACACAAATGCATACATACCATTAGGCATTGCGGATAGCTTTCCAAAAGTATTGTTCAGAGCTCGGATCATATCTTGGTTTTTCTCATCAGCATTTTTCAATCTGTCCTTTACTTTTGCAAGGTCATTTTCATTCTCTGCAAATAAATAAATATGTACTGTATAAATAAAATGTTATCAAGAAATTATTTTACTCACAGTTGCAAGCATGAGTTTAAGGACCATTTGAAATTACCAGGATGTCTAAGTAAATGGTTAATTAAATGCAATGTGATTTTTTTCTATAATTTACAATAACAAACACAATTTTGCTAAATTATAACCGTCATTAAAAAAAAAACATATGCTACTTTTCCTGACCTCCTACTAAAAAATAGATGTTTCTGTCTGTATTTGGCTTCAGAACTTCTGATTCCTTTACCGCGTACACACTGTGAGATTTTTAACCGGGAAAAACTCTGTTGGAATTTCCGACAGAAAAATAGAGAACCTGCTCTCTATCTAAAGTCCGTCGGAAAAAGTCAGATGGGGCATATACACGGTTGGAATATCCGATGGAAAGCTCCTATCAGACTTTTTCCATTGGAAATTCCAACCATGTGTACGCGGCATCAGACGTAGAAAAAGTATGCAGAAAATAGAGAAGTCAGAGAAAGTTGGAATTCCTTATTTCAAAATGTACTTCAGGTCAGGGACTTGAAGCATTGCAACCAAACAATTAGCTTGACAGTCATTCATGGTGGAAACCTGTAGGCTAAAGAGGGTCAGTTTTTTCATTCAGTCAGCGGGCTGAACAAAAAACTGTTTGATCCTTCCATCCACACAATTGAGGTGGATGAGGGAATCATCGCTACTGCACTATTGAATTGTGGCAGCAGGATGGACTTCCCTGTCAGAATACATAGATCAGTTTTGTATTCATTGGCTGCAGCCTCTAAGTGTGTTTTTTCTAACAAGCCCATTCTCTTGAGCGCTAGATGGTGCCCCCTGTCAACCCAATTCACCACATTAAATTTGCTGCAACATGGCCGTAGCTTGTGAACAGACCCTTCTGGCTGTAATTGTAGGCTATAGGTGAACAGTCGGGGGGGGGGGGGTAAAACCATGACTCAACCACCTGTTTTTATCAGCCCTGACCACCTGTGTGAAAGAGGCCTTAGCAAAAATACTACACCAATACAATCAGTAGATCCCAAGATATAGGCAGCTGTATTAGTAAATTTTGACTTGTATGAAGGCCCAGTGCAACCGTAGTTTACATACGCATGCGCACCCTGGGTCTGCATTTGAACATGTTGTTGGGAGAGCCCGGGAATTACGAGGGCCAGCGGGAAAAGGGGAGTCGCACCGCGTTGCCCGCTCTGTGAAAGTGATTGGAGGCTTTCCAGCTACAGTATCACTTACACATTCAAGCCAGAAGTCGCCTGAACAAGCAGATGAACAGTTCACTCTTGAACATACATAGTAAGTCCAAAGACCGGAACCAGATAATGTACTTTGTGAGATACCCTTTGCCTCAGTACATAGCTTCCACTGGACTGGACAGCTACCTCAAGTCTTCTACAGCTCTAGTCTCTGTAACTCCACACTATGCCAAAATAATGAATGCATGAAAGTAGATTTAGATTTCAGTAATCCATGTCCTTAGTCTGTTTGTCTTCAGTAAACTGTTTGCAGGCTTTTTTGCGCATCATCTTTAGAAGAGGTTTCTATCTGGGGCGACATCCATGCAGAAAATTTGATGCAGTGTGTGGCATATGCTCTGAGCACTGACAGGCTGACCCCCCACCCCTTCAACCTCTGCAGCAATGCTGGCAGCACTCATACGTCTATTTCTCAAAGACAACCTCCGGATATGACGCTGAGAATATGTTCTCAACTTCTTTGTTTGACCATGGCGAGGCCTGTTCTAAATGGAACCTGTCCTGTTAAACTGCTATATGGTCTTGGCCACCGTGCTGCAGCTCAGTTTCAGGGTCTTGGCAAGCTTCTTATAGCCTAGGCCATCTTTATGTAAAGCAACATTTTTTTTTCAGATTCTCAGAGTGTTCTTTGCCATGAGGTGCCATGTTGAACTTCCAGTGACCAGTATGAGAGAGTGAGAGTGATAAAACCAAATTTTACACACCTGCTCCCCATTCACACCTGAGACCTTGTAACACTAAAGAGTCACATGACACCAGGGAGGGAAAATGTATAATTGGGCCCAATTTGGATATTTTCACTTAGGGGTACACTCACTTTTGTTGCCAGTGGCTAGACATGAATGGCTGTGTGTTGAGTTATTTTGAGGGGACAGCAAATTTACATTGTTATACAAGCTGTACACTCAATACTTTACATTGTAGCAAAGTGTAATTTCTTTAGTGTTGTCACATGAAAAGATGTAATAAAACATTTACAAAAATGTGAGAGTGTACTTAATTTTGTGAGATACTGTATGTGCAGTGTGCATAAAAATTTCTTCGCATTGTTTTTAAACTATAGTCTGTCCCTCCAACAGTCTGAGGGACAGTGAACTTCCCCCCTGTTTAAAAGGTTTGAGGACCCCTGCACTATACAATCTAATTGTTCAATCTCTGTACAATCCCTTTTAGATTTACCAAAACAATATAATATTAAGACACACGTATCTATCCAACCACTACATAGTTGATAGAAGATTTCAAGAAGATTGTACAATCCGATTGTATAGTGTATGGTGATCTTTACAGACTTCTCTCCTGATCCTGTTGGACCTAAGTGCGGCCTTTAACACGGTAGACCACGGACTACTACTCGCTAGGCTAGCCGAAGTGGCCAGAGTCACAGAAGATGATTTACCATGGTTCTCCTCCTTCTTGGAAAACCGATCACAAACAGTGAAACTGGGATCTTTCACTTCTGAAAAGTGTACGGTATCATGCGGAGTCCCTCAGGGATCTCCCTTGTCACCGGTACTGTTCAATATCTATCTCTGCCCCCTCTTTGAAATCATCAGCAGCCAGAAGCTACTCTACCACTCCTATGCAGACAACACTCAACTGTATCTCCGCATCAGTAACAAAAAGGACCACTCTCTTGGACTAGAAAGATCCCTCACTCTAATAGATAACTGGATGACATCCAGTTATCTTAAACTTAATGGTTCGAAAACAGAACTTCTTCTGTTTCACGCAAACCGAAAAAGTCACCCCACGTCAACTTGGACCCCACCCCCGCCCATTCTGGGTAAAACTATCACCCCTAGCACCAAATTTAAAAGTCTCTGAGTCATTTTTGACTCCTAAATGACAATGGATGCACAAATAGGGTCTGTAGTCAGCAGGTCCCATCATCTGCTGCGCCTACTACGCCGACTCATCCCCTTTATCCCTAAAAAGGACATTGTGGTCGTGGTGGGAACAATCATCAATTCCAGACTTGACTACGCAAATGCCCTCTACCTAGGACACCCCAAATACCAAATCACTTGCCTGCAAGGCGTTCAAAATACGGCTGCTCGATTAGTGACTGGCAAAAAAACATGGGAATCAATCTCACCTTCGCTGAGATCCCTTCATTGGTTGCCAGTAAAAGATAGAATCACTTTTAAGGCACTCTGCCTAATGCATAAGTGTGTTTAAGGAAACGCCCCCCAATATCTATGCGAAAAAATAAAAGCCCATAACCCAAATCGCATTCTGCGATCGACAAATCAAAACCTACTGCAAATACCCAAAGCAAGATACAAATCCAAAGGAGATCGGAGATTTGCTGTCCAGGGACCTCGGCTGTGGAATGCACTACCAACCACCATCCGACTGGAGTCGGACCACTTGGCCTTCAGGAGAAAGATTAAAACTCATCTCTTCTGAGGTCAAGTGGTATCCTTACCGAAGGAATTGAAACAGTGCCCAAAGGCGATTCAGTTTGCATGTGTTGCGCTTTATACGTTTTTCACTCACTCACTCACTTCCAGGGACACACTTCTCCTGTTTTTAATACTAAAGCTCTGCTTCACATAGGCGGTTATGTGTTAACTCAGTAACGTATCCTGCTCCAGTGTGTACACTCTGCCAAATGAACAATCTGTGCAAGAAGAAGGTAAGGCACAAAACAATCAATCTGCAGAGGAAGACACTGACAGTGTATTGAGAGAGAATGGTGCACTGCTCACTGACAATGACTGCATGCAACTGCAGAGGGGGTTGGGAGCAATCACCTGAAGAGGGAGGGCAGGTGCAAGGTGGGCGTTAATGAGGTCAGCTGCTGAAGTACCTTCTATTCTAATGGTTAACTACGGTTTGGATCCCAGGAAGTAATGGAGGAGTTTGCTATAAGAGACACTGGAGGCTGAGGTAAAACCTGCTCTAGAATATAGAGAACGTTTTTTTTATTTTCTGTAACAGAGGTTCATTAATGGAATATCATTACATAGGGGAGCTGGAATTTTGGAAAAAAATAAATAAATGAACTTGGCCTTTAAAAAAAAACACTGTAAGAAAAGGAAGATTTTTTTTCGACCACCCATAACTAAAACCAATAAACTTTAAAAAAAAATTGCATTCACTTCACTCTGTTATATTTGATATGCTGTTTACTTCAAGAACACTAATTTATGTCTTTGATACGGGAACAGATCATTTTAATAGCTAACACACAGTACATCCACTGTAAAATGTTGAAGGTTGAGGGGCAAAAAGCAATTTTTGATACTAAATGAGAACTAAATTAAATTAGAAAAATAATGTGTAACTGGTTAGAACTGCGCTGGTTAAATTTGCTCTGAAATTGAAAAAGCTGTATTAATGGCTGCTGCTTGTAAACATAATTCCTATTGCCATTATTATCATTCTTACAGGACATAATAGAACGAAAGTACTGTAGCATTGGATAAACATGTTTTGGGACTGAAAAAAATGCATATTACTTTGAAGAGATAACAAATTAGATATTTAATATGAGTAACAAATGAAATAGCTCTAAACAGATACCGTAGGGTTTGCTGATGCATTGAAATCCCTGCTCTGAGCAGGTTCACATTAATTGAAGGCAGTTCTTATGACAAACAAGACAAGCACAACTATTATGTTTTTTTAGTGTCTAATTTTGTTAAGTCATCCTTTATAAGCTTATTTTTTTTAGTTTGCTTTATTCCAAAACTGAAAAAAATGCCACATTTAACAAAAGTATTAAAATGTGTAAAGTTGTATGCTTAAATCCTTAAAAAATCTATGTACAGATATACATTTTATTTACAGGTACACTAAGTAAAAACAAGAACATTTACTACACCCTATCTGCCTGTAACTAATTTCTGTGCATCGGTTTTGTGTACCTGGCCCCTTTACCCTGTAAATCATCTTGGTACCTAGTAGTCCAGTCTGGAATTCTCTTATCCCTTGCTTAGTACCATAGTTTTGGTGTTACCAATTATGCATGCTATTTCTGGACCCCAATTACAAATGAAAGTTAATAGCATCCAAAAACCTTGGTTATCATTCAGAAAAATAAAAATTGAGCTGTAGAATCTCCACAAGGATCAAAGTGTGTCAGCGAGTGGGTGTTTTTCTTTTTTTGGCAGTTGGGGCAGGCATTGACCATAGTGATTGACGACAGATCTACATCCCTAGACATATTATTGATGATGGATATACATCATGGGTCATGTTGAGGGCATGAAGCCTGGTAAGCCTCACTGACCTGGTTCTTAAGGGGAACCCCACTTTATTTCTATTTTTGAGTCCTCTATTAGTATCTATACCAGGCCCACATATAGGACAAGGTATACATATAAATAAAAAATAATCCCAGGCCACTTTGTTAACAAACAGACCAAAGTATTTTGGCATTCTTATTCATAGGCAATTTAAAGATGATCTTCAGTCATCCCGCCCCCCCCCCCCCCAAAAAATACTGAAAATACTGTTGCTGCTGACCTGCTGCTGACTGGGTGAAGATAGGGATCCAGCACTATCTTCACTCAGCCTGGTTATTCACCAGTGTTTGGGTCCCTCTCACTTCCCCTTTTGGGTAAAGTTTCATTTTAAACGTATTTTTCACTTTCCTATACTGTATGCATTGCACAGATGAGTCTCTCATAAGCAGGTTTAGGACATCCCTCAAGCATGGTATTGAGGGGAATCTTGCATTCTTTTTAAAGAGCAGTATCTCTGTCCCCTGCCGGCTCTGCAATGAAAACACTGCTGATTGCTCAGTTCTCCCCCTTTTCTCTGAGCAGAGAGCTGTGACCGTCAGTCTCTGGCTCTCTGCTTTGTGCCTCCAGCACTCACTGGAGCACTGGGCTTTGTAGAGGATGAGAATGGCTGGCTTAGGTTGTGTCGTCAGGTGGGCTTTAGCCCACTGTCGGCTGAAATTGGGTCACAGGAGTGCAGAACTAATGGCACTTTTGTGATCCATAGTTGAATTATAGCCAAAACTTTAAGTATTATTTGAACAATTGCTTCCTCCTACTGAAGGGAATTATTTTTTTTTATATGTCCCCCAGGGCAGAGCCAAGCTCCCCGTGCCCTTTGTTTTGAAAATCCTTTGCCTGTTAGCCTTGAAAACAGACAGAATTGATTTTAAAGATTTGTCTCCCCTTGACTTCAGTGGGGTTTGGATTAACCTGCCAACCTTTGCAAGCCAAATCTAGGTACTGTATGTTACATCTTATCCCTAATGACTTTCTGAGTGTAGAAATTAAGAGCCTCCTAAACCCAACACCTATGTTTTGTGATAAAAAAAGGGAGCACATGATCCCTCATACCCTAATGTACCAAGTATGCCACTTTTCTTACATAGAAAAACAAATTAGGGTACGTAAATAACATTAAACCACCGCTCGCAAAATTGTATAATGCCTCGTACACACAGTCTAACTTTCCGAGAAAAAAAGTCTGGCGGCCATTTTTTTCTCAGAAAGTCCGGCCGTGTGTAGCCTCCATCAGACTTTTTTTGGTCGGAAGTACAACGGACCTTAGATAGAGAACCTGTTCTCTATCTTTCCGTCGGACTTCCGACGGACTCACGGTGGACTTTTGCATGGCATAATAGTTACTAACCATCCAAAAAGCATAAGAAAAAATTAAAGTAAGTAGCTGTGGTGACTTTGCATAAGGACATGATATCTAGTGATGAATCAAGCAAGTCAAGAAGTTTTTTGATTGTCTGTATATGAATGCAGGTGTGCCTGCTCTGCAGAGCACTAATAAAAACACAAATCATGGTTGTCTGTATTCCCAGATATCATGAACTTGCTTGCAAATAGACAAATTAAAAAAAAGTGAATTAGAGATTCTCTCTATTTAATCATCACTAGTGTCCTTACACAGTGACTTTGTCATATTCTGAGGTGCCAGGTAATGGAAGCTGCCACTGCTCTGGTATAGTTGTAGACACCAAAGACTCATTCAATTAAATATTGAATAATATAATCTTCCACCGTGAAACACTTATTATAATGCACCTGTCTAGTGACTCTTTGAAAATCAATTGTTTGGGTGTAGAGTCTAGCCGCACTAAAATGACATTTACATATAAATTAAAAAAGCGAAAACTACCAGACTCCATCAGTAACATCCATCTTTTGCAAAATTCGTTTTTTTATGAGATGTATGTTTTCAGTTAACAAGATTTTCGGATATTTGGGGGTTGCTTGTTTTAAGTTTTTCATAACTGCATTAAATTAAATAGGACCTGATCAAGAAGGATCTTTCTATCTTAAAAACTGGCTAATTTTTTGCCTGAGGTTGCAAAATAAGTTAACTCTTAAAGATACTCTTTCGGTAACGTCTAAGTGCATAAAAAAGGTACCCTGCAAAGAAGAAAGTAAATTCTCACTTCTCTCGCTGTTCAAACACTGCTCTAATGGAGAGCAATTGTCTAAAGTCTCCTCAGAAACATCCTTTGCTGGGACTGTATCTTCTGTTCCCCCCACTGAGAAGAGAACAGAGATTCTTATACATTATACAAATGCACCACTTCATAGGTAGGTTTAGGGCAGGGGTGCCCAACCAGTGGCCCGGGGGCCAAATGTGGCCCGCGGAGCCCAATGTGGCCCGCGGAGCCCTCTGATGTGGCCCGCGACCTCCTGCTCTGGGATGGAATAGAAAACTGTTATTAACCACTTAAGACCCGGACCAATACGCTGGCAAATGACCCAAGGAGTTTTTGCGATTCGGCACTGCGTCGCTTTAACAGACAATTGCGCGGTCGTGCGACGTCGCTCCCAAACAAAATTTGCGTCCTTTTTTTCCCACAAATAGAGCTTTCTTTTGGTGGTATATGATCACCTCTGCGGTTTTTATTTTTTGCGCTATAAACAAAAAAAGAGCGACAATTTAAAAAAAAATGCAATATTTTTTACTTTTTGCTATAATAAATATCCCCCAAAAATATATAAAAAAACATTTTTTTTCCTCAGTTTAGGCCGATACGTATTCTTCTACATATTTTTGGTAAAAAAAATCGCAATAAGCGTTTATCGGTTGGTTTTCGCAAAATTTATAGCGTTTACAAAATAAGGGATAGTTTTATTGCATTTTTATTAATTATTTTTTTTTTTACTACTAATAGCGGCGATCAGCGATTTTTTTCATGACTGCGACAATATGGCGGACACTTCGGACAATTTTTACACATTTTTGGGACAATTGTCATTTTCACAGCAAAAAATGCATTTAAATTGCATTGTTTACTGTGGAAATGACAGTTGCAGTTTGGGAGTTAACCACAGGTGGCGCTGTAGGGAATGTGTACCTAATGTGTGTGTTTACTACTGTAGGGGGGTGTGGCTGTAGGTGTGACGTCATCGATCGCGTCCCCCTATTACAGGGATGACGCGATCGATGCTCCGGCCACAGAGAAGCACGGGGAAGCCGTGTGTACACACGGCTCTCCCCGTTCTTCCGCTCCAGGGACGGATCGCCGCACTGCAGCGGCGATCGGGTCCGCGAATCCCGCGGTCCCGGTCCTGGAGCTTCGGACCGGGTCGCGGGCGCGTGCCCGCGGGCGCTCGCCCGCGACCCACGGCTGGGTACTAAAACCAATGTATATATACGTTGATGTGCCCAGCCGTGCCATTCTGCCGACGTAAATCTGCAGGAGGCGGTCCTTAAGTGGTTAAAGGTCAGTTGTATTACTAAAATCAGTGTATATATGGGCATATCTTTTCTACAGTAGTTACTGGGCTGCTTTCAAACTGATCCGCAGGTGCAGAGCAGTTTACCTGTGGGTTACCTGCACTGAGCTATAGACTTCTGTTATTACCTGCGAGTTTGGTGAGCTTTCTGAAAGTGCACCAAACCTAGAGAATATAATAGAAGTTTATTGCAAAGTGCAGGCAAGCCAAAGGTACACTGCATTGTACCCGTGGTGCGGGTAAACCACAGCACATCAGTGTGAAAGCAGCCTTGGGCCCCTTTCACATGTCTGACCAATTGGACCCTCCATTCACTTCTAAGAAGTGGCATGCATAAACCGACTTCTGTTCTACCTCCAATACGATCCTCTAAAAAGTAATGTGGGCTGTGTCTGTGTCACGAACATGCCATCCACCCGCTCCGCTCATTGTGGCCCACGACCGATTACCAAGTCGCTTAAGTGGCCCTCGCTCTTCAAATGGTTGGGCACCCCTGGTTTAGGGCAGCCATCCATCCAAAAACAGTCAAAAGTACAATGGGGTAAGAAGTCAGTCCAGCGGCTATCGCCCACAACAGGACTCCCTCCGACATATAATGCAATCAGAACAGGAGTGACTTCAACATGGAACAATAATTAAATGCAACCACAAGGATCCTACCGTAGACGGCAGAATTGTGGCCAGGGTTGCTAGTAAGAGAACAATAAGACAACAAGAAAAACATAAAAAAAATAAAAATAAAAAAAAGGACAAAAAGGACAAAAAATCAAATTTAAAATGGGAAGACAAGAAACTGGGGCATCAGAAGATAGGGAGAGAAGAGGGGGGAGAAGGAAGAGGAGGGGAGCAGAGGAAAGGAAAAAGGGAGAAGGCTAGCGAGAGATCAGAGCAAGGGGTTCGAGTTGCTGAAAAATCAGTCAGGGGGGACAGTATAGGGCGTGCGGGGGACGAGGGACCCACCACGACCTAAGGTAGTGAAATATCAGAAAGTGCTCATGACTGGGATGACAACATGTTAGCCAGAGTGTCAGAGGAGGAGAAGTGGAGCCAGATGAGCCACAGTAGTTTATAGGTATCAAAAGTATCGTTGTCGAGAGCCAACATCTCCTCCATTCTCATAGTGTCGTTCATAATTGATACCCAGCGCGATAAGGGCGGGATTGTGGTTGACTTCCAATAGGAAGGTATGAGCTGTCTCGCTGAGGACATGAAGAAACGGAGGAGACTTCGCTTCTGTGACGTAACTGATCCCGGTAGTATAGAGAGAAGAGCAATTTTAGGGGAGGGAACCAGTGATTCCACATACATTTTGTTGTAACACTCAAATACCTGTGTCCAGAAGGGGCGGATCCTCTCACATTCCCACCAGACATGAAGGTAGGTCCCAGTAGCAGCAGAGCATCTCCAGCATATATCCGGAGTGGATGGAAATATTTTGTGTAACGTAGAGGGGTCCCTGTACCATCTCGACAGAATCTTGTAGTTCTTCTCCTGTGAATAGCAGGAGATTGTGGACTTGTGAGTAAAATAAAAAGATGTCTGCCATTCCGGTTGCAGGATGTCCTCACCCAAGTCTGCAGACCACGTCCTAGTGTAAGAGGGTAGCTCGGTGTGTGTGCGTGCTTGTAAGAGGCCATATACGGCTGATAGAAGGTGTCTGGGGGTCTCCGGCAGGGAGCACAACCGTTCAAATTCCGTATTGGGACGATGTATTTGGGAGGATGAATGTAAGTGTTTTGTGAACGTGGATAAATGTAGTTCAGTGAGCCAATCGTGTGTTCCCGTCGGAGTCACCGGTGACCCTTGCGTAGGATGTACGAAGGAGTGTGCCCGCGGCCACTCAGACCGTTTAAAAGGGCCTAGTGTTGATATACCGATACCCTGAGGAAAGGCGGGATTGTCAAATAGGGGGGACAATGGGGAAGGATCAGAGGATAGGAGGGAACATAACCCCCTATTATACCAAAGTCTGAGAGAGACCAGTGTAAGCGGGGAGGGAGGGGGCATACGCGCTAAATCAGACCTGTAACCCCATAGAAGTGCACGGAGGTCCACGTGGGCCAGATCCTGCTCTATGGTGACAGAGGCCTTTAAAAAGGGACGCGGGAACCATTCCAAGATACGCGCTATATGAGAGGCCTTATAATATGTCTCGAAGTCAGGGACGCCAGCACCGCCCTGTAGCTTCGAGCGAGTGAGTAAATTGAATTGCACCCTAGGCATCCCTCGATTCCACAGGAATCTAATGGCGAGAGAGCGTAGCGAGTTAAAGAAGGGTTTAGGGATTGTAATGGGGACCGTTTGGAGAAGGTACAGAAGTTTGGGAAGAGTGTCCATCTTCAGGGTGTTGATTCGTCCGAACCACGGTAAAGAAGACCCTCCCCACTCCTCCAAGTCCTTCCGTAGGCGGGAGAGTAAGGGGACATAATTTAGAGAAAAGAGATTGGAGAGATTACAAGGGATAACGATCCCAAGGTATGAGATTCCCTTCGTCTGCCACTGAAAGGAGAAGTTCGCTTTAAGCAAGGACATCGTACTGGGGGGAAGGGAGACATTGAGAGCCTCTGTCTTGGACATGTTAAGTTTAAAGTTACTAAACGAACTAAAGCGGCGGAATTCAGCAAAGAGGGATGGCAGAGAAATATGGGGGTCTTGCATGTACACCAGGAGGTCGTCGGCATAGAGAGATAGTTTGTAATGAGAGGAGGGAGTTTGGATACCGCGAATCGAGACGTTTTGTCTAATGGCGCAGGCTAAATGTTCGATCACTATGACGAACAGGAGGGGGGACAGGGGGCAGCCCTGCCGAGTGCCATTAAAGATGTCAAATGGTGCGGAGGCAGAGCCATTAACTAAGACTGAGGCTGAAGGATGGGAGTAAAGGGACATCACCTTGGAGATAAATGGCAGTCCTAGACCTAACTGTTCCAGCGAGAGTCGAAGAAATCTCCAATTAACTCGATCAAACGCTTTTTCAGCGTCAAAGGAGAGGAGACAAGCCCTAAGCCCCTTACGTTGGATAAAGGAGATTAAATGAATCGTCTTGGTGGTGTTGTCCCTAGCTTCACGGCCCGGGACAAATCCCACCTGATCGTTGTGGATTACACCCGGGAGTAGAGGGGACAAACGACTGGCCAGAACCTTAGCAAACAACTTTAAATCAATGTTGAGCAGAGATATGGGCCGATAACTGCTGCATTGAGAGGGATCCTTCCCTGGTTTGGGTAATACGGAGATATTAGCGGACAACAGTTCCTTGTGCGGGGCGGGGGAGTCCTCCATAGCATTAAATGCCTTAGCCATCAAGGGGGACAAAAGCGGGGCAAAGGTTTTATAGAAACGAGGGGTGTATCCGTCTGGGCCGGGGCACTTGCCCACCTTCAGGCCTTTAATGGCGCCGAGAAATTCAGACGAGTGCAAGGGTCTATCTAGTTCAACCACGGCCGACGCGTCAATGGGGGGCAACGCCGTTTCAGTAATATAATCTCGCATGTCATCAACCAAGGGTGTGGTGCGTGTGGTCGGACCATTGGGGCGTAAGTTATAGAGTTGGGAATAGTACTCCCGGAAGGCGGATGATATACCGCTCGTGTTGTATGATCTAGATTGGTCAGGATGTGAGATAAAGGGAATAGAGCATCGTGGCGGTCTAGGATGCAAAACCCGTGCAAGGTGTTTACCGCATTTATGGGCGAGTGAGTAGTGGAAATTGCGAGCCCTATCCCGCGCTATTAAGGAGTGCGAGTCGAGAAGCTGGAGGAGATCTCTACGGGCATTCGACAAACGAACAAAAATGGCAGGGTCTAGGTTACGCTTATGTATAGGTTCGAGCTCCGCTATGGTGGAGAGAAGACGGCGAATATCTCCCGAACGCATTTTTTTGAGACGCGAGCCATGTTGAATAAATACGCCCCTGACCACACACTTCAAGGCCTCCCATTGTGTGAGAGGGGAGGTGGTGTCAGCGGAGTGATCTGAAATAAAGTGTCGAATGGCGGCGGAAACTTCAGCGACACAGACGGGGTCTCGCAGTAGGTTATCGTTGAGTCTCCAATGTGTGCCCCTACGCGACGTTGGGGGGCGCGCAAGAGCCAAGTAAACCGGTGCGTGGTCAGACCAGAGTAGTTGACCCAAGGATGTCTGAACTGGAGTATCTAACAGTGATTGGGAAATCAGGAAGTAATCCAATCTACTATAAGAGTTGTGTGCTGCTGAATAATGGCTGTAGTCCTTTTCTGAGGGATGCTGGACACGCCAAACATCCACCAGGTGTGAGGAGTGTAGGAGAGCTTTGATGCGTGTCAATGTAGAGTGCGGGACAGATGACTTACCCGAGGACGTGTCTGTGGGTGGGGACATGACGACATTGAGGTCTCCGGCAACGATGTAGCAGGGACCCCCGAAGGAGGACAGTCTGGTGAGAACCGATGAGAGGAACCGAGCCTGACCCACATTAGGTACGTATATGTTGGCCACTGTGAAGAGAAAGCCGTTAAGTTTCAGTTTAAGAAATATGAAGCGCCCATTAATATCAACAAGGGTGTCTAGGACCTCAGGTTTAAAAGATTTATGGAAAGCTATGGATACACCTTTAGATTTGGCCTGAGGATTAGTACTGTGAAACCATTGTGGATAATACCTGTTGCGCATTGTCGGAATGGAATCCGAACGGAAATGTGTTTCCTGAAGTAACAATATATCAGAAAGTTTTTTATGAAAGTGGTAAAGGATCTGGCTCCGCTTCTCAGGAGTGTTGAACCCCCTACAGTTAAAAGAAGCTAAGGTTATCGGGCAAACAGAGGCCATGACAGCTGTAGGAGTAGAGGGTAGGGGGAGGGGGGGAAAGCCTGTGTGGCAACAGTATCATAATTCAGCAACTCTCGAAGATGGAAGCAGCACGAAGTAGGGTCCAGAAAAAGAGGAAGAGAAGAGGGAAGGAGGAGGGCATAGGAGAGGAAGAGTAGGAATAGATAGGTGGGAGGACAATGGGGTGAGACAAAAAACAAAAAAACACGTGAAACATCTAGAGGCAGGGTTTGACGGTGGACTCCGTCCGCACCACCCCAGTCGAGGAACAGAGATGGTAAGAAACAATCAGGGCGGAGTGGCGAGGAGGGAGCCCAGCACAACCTAGTAAATGACAAAAAAAAAGTAACAATAACAAAAAAGGCCACTAGGTGGCTCCAAAATACTACAAATAGAAAAAAAAAAAAACTTACAGTATGGCATACAGCCATAAACCACACAGCGTCCATGGGGACGCTGTATAGAAAAGAAAAACCCCTTAGAGGGGGGGGGTACGGTGGGAACCCGCCGGGCAAGGCAGACCCCCCGTCCCCAGCTCCACGGAAAAACAATCATGGAACAAAACCAACACACAACCGTCATGACCAAATAAAAAAAAAAAAACATTAGTGCTGAGAAAAAGGTGTTGGTCAAAAACATGCGACAGGGAACAAAAACAGTCCAGAAAACCTATGCTTCAAGGAAGTGCAGATACAATGAGAAAAAACACAGTAATGGTTAAGCTGTAGAATATGGACAAACCGTCTGAAGCTATAGAGGAGAAAGTATTCGTGTACAGTCTGCGGATAATTCTCCAAGTAACCTAGGAGGGAAACCAATGGATTAACAACAATAACAGTAATTAGAGCAGGCTATAGCTCAGGGGGGATAAACCCCTCAAAAGAAACAATGGCCGAGGTGATCTTCAGGCCGGTCCCATGGTAAAAATATAAAATCCAAAAAATAAAAATTTAGGAGTCAAAAATATAAGAGAAACCATGGAAAGTGACAGCTGTGAAAGTAACCTAGACACATGAGGGGGGAGGGAGCCCTTAAAGAAAAAAGGTAAAAAATAAAGCTAAATATAGATAAGGTGTGGAGTCTCCCACCCCAACACGTCCCAGGAAAGAACCCCTATAAAGGGAAAACAAGTAATGCGACTGATCCATCCAGGGCAAGTTCAGTCCTCAGCATCACGATGAGGCACGGACTTGGAGTGGCGCTTACGACCCTGCGTCTGCCACGGTGAGGCAAAGGGTAATCCGGGGGTAGTAGGCGTGAATGGCCAGTCTGGGAGAGACACCTGTGGAAGTCCTAGTGTACTGAGGAAGGTCGGCAGGTCTCCCAGCGTGCGGAAAATGGCGGTCTTGCCTTCATGGTGCACTCGCAGGTGGAACGGGAATCTCCATTGGTACTTCATCTGTTTGGACTGCAACAGTTGGGTAAGCGGCTTCAGTGCTTTTCTCATCATCAGCGTCTGGCGTGAAAGATCTGGGAGGAGCATCACAGGCGTATCATTGAGTAGTATAGTCTCTTGCGAGTTAGCAGCTTTCATGATAGATTCTTTGACCTTATAAAAATGGACCCGACACAGGGTATCGCGAACGAAGGAGGGGTCTTGGCTTCGCGGACCGGAGGTTCTGTGGACCCGGTCTAGCTCGATCGGGTCATCTTTGGGGCGCTGCAGCAGTTGGTTAAAAATGGCAGTCACAGCTCCAGGTAGGGCTTTGCCGTCCACTGATTCAGGAATTCCGCGAATGCGGATATTGTTGCGACGGTTACGATTTTCGATATCGTCTTGCTGGTACGCCAACTGCTGCAGCATGACAGTGTGGGAGTTCAGAATCTTATCATGAGACTGTACCGCATTGTTTAGACTGTCTGTGGTGGCATCCAGGTCTTCAAAGCGAACGCCTACATCCTTCTTGAACTCAAAGATCTCTTTCTTATAGGCCTTTTCAATTCTGTGGACACATTGTTCAAAATCAGCCTTAGTGGGCAGGGATCTGATGTAGCTGTGGAGGGAACGAATCTGTGCCTCTAAATCCCATCCATCACCGGAACCCAGGGAGACATTAGAGCGACTCCTGGTGAGCACAAAGTCGGCCTGGGAATGGAGGGATGACTCAGAACGAGACGGGGACGGAGGAGCCAGCGCCATCTTGGCTTCGGATCGGCGCTGCGATGCTGCGCGGGATCGGGCGAAATACTCCTCTAGATCTCCTCCCTGTCGGTCCCCGTTGGTTCCCTTCTGTGCCCGTTGCTTGTCTTTCCCCATGTGTCAGTCTTAAGCTGGTTCCTAGTAGTTATGTGGTCCGTGGAGGTGGGGGATCAGGGGGCCGGGGTAAAGCACATCCTACTGCTCCATACTTCCAGCCACGGCCCGCTAGCTGCTGTTAGGCAGGAGGTAGGGGAGAGGTGCAGGTAGACTAGAGGATTACAGTGGCTTGAGAAGGGTAGAATTAGGGAAGGGAGAGGGGTGGGACCCGCTAGGTGAAGCAAGATGGTGGTTACTCACTATCCGGGTGTAGGGGCCTTCCACAGGCCGGATGGAGATGCGCTTCTGCGGGGGCTGCAGGCGGCAAATAGAGTCCCAAGGGCCCTCCGGAGCTTGTGAGGAGGGAGCCAGTCACCCGGTCGGGGAGGATTGTGCAGGCTGGTAGGGATCCCGGATCGCCGACTTCCGGGACTAGGCCGAAGCCGCGGTCTTTCCTGAAACGGACGCCGGACGGCAGCAGTCTTTCATCCGCCCCCGATCGCCGCACACCCGGGCCGTCCCCTCCGGAGATGGTGCTGGAGGTGGACGAGGATGCGGAGGCCGTCCACCCCCGTGGGCGAACGCGGAGGATCCCGGAGGTTCCGTAGGCCCCAATATGGCGGCGGGCCTCGGCAGCGTGGAGCCGGCTGTGCCTGAAGGCCAGAGAGCCAGCCAAACTCCGCAATTTTGGCAGGGATCAGCGCGGCGGGGATTCTAGCCACAGGCACCGCAGTCTTGGAGTGTCACTGAGGCCAATCTTGCAGGGGATGGCAGCAGATTGATTCGTGGCTCATGGAGCTCAGCAAGAGCACGTCTTCCCCGGCAAACTTCCGGACACGCCCCCCTCAAGCATGGTATTTAAATGAACTATGCATTTTTAATGTTGCCCTTTATTAAAAGAGATGCACCCGCCTGAACAGAATTTCGAAAAAAAATATTTGTATTGGTAAATATCTCCCAGGGCAGTGCCCAGCTCTCCGTGCCCTTTGTTCATCAAGTCCTTGCTTTTTAGCATTGCAAATAGCCAGAATTGATTTTAAAGATTTGGCTTCAGTCTAATCTAAATGTAACACTGTGCACTGTTACCATAATGCAGATTTATATTTGACCACAAGATGTCAGTGTTTAGCATATTTGTTCATCATAGTGCCAATAAAGGTACGTTGGTGGTGTCAGCAGAGGTGGTGCTTTGCTCAGGGCTCTGTGGTGAACAGAGGACCCAAATATACTAAAGGATCCTGTGGGGGTAATGCTACATAAGACCAAAACATTTTTGTACTTGATAGACTGAGTAGCAGTCAGAATTTCTGTCAAGTTTTTATTGCCGCGTGTCCTGGGCAGCTGAGACATTCCTGCAACATCGCTGGATCTAGAGGGACCTCCGGTACATTTTAGAGGTGCTGAGGGGGTCTGCTGTACACAGAAGGCTTTTTATCTTAATGCATGAAAAGCATTAAGATAAAAAAAAAAAAAAAACTTCTGCCTTTGCAATCACTTTAAGGAGAGAAATTGTGGGTTTTAGCATTATTGTGAACATATTGCTTTTCATAGAGCAATGTGGTCTCTAGTGATGAATAACATGTTTTGAAAATGAGGCAAGTCAGAGAATGGCAAGTGTTTTGATTCTCTGTGAATGCTGTAAATGAATACAGATTTATCTGGTATGGAGAGCACCATAAAAGCATGAATCATAGTTGCCTGGATTCCCAAATATCATCCCCCTATAGATCTGTGCAAATATTCAGGCAAATAAAACAAAAATAAATTAGAGATTCTCTCTACTTGATCATCATTAATGTTCTTAAAGTGTTTGTAAAGGTAAATGTTTTTTTTTTTTTTTTTAAATAACAAACATGTCAATACTTACCTACTTTGAGTGGTCGGGAACCTCCTCTTTTTGGGTCCTCCGCCAGTGCTCCTGGCCCCTCCTCCATGTCCAGTGCCCGGGCACTCATGCATGCTCGCACCGAGTCCCTCTTCTGCGTTCTATGACCCAGACAGAGGGACTCGACCCTGCCCCCTGCTCCGTCGTCACTGGCTTTGATTGACAGCACTGGGAGCCTATGGTTTTCCTGTGCCCCAACAAAGCCAGCAAGACCTGGAAGTGAGGGAAGAAACGATCTGCAGATGTGCACAACGCTGGATCAAAGGGGGTCTCAGGTAAGTAAAGGGGGACTAAGGGGGCAAAGCTGACACCTAAATATTTTTTACTTTAATGCAAGGAATGCATTAAAGCGGAGTTCCACCCAAAAATGGAACTTCCACTTTATCCACTCCTTGCCCCCTTCCATGCCACATTTGGCATGTCATTTTTTTGGGGGGGAGTGGGGGCTTCAGAAGGAGTAGGACTTCCTGTCCCACTTCCTACTTCCACCGAGGGGCTAGTAAGGCGAATAGCTTAATCACCTTACTGCAGCCCCTCCCTGTAGGCGATCGCCTGTCCAATCGGACGACGCAGCACCGCTCGCACATGCGCAGTGACGCTCGCGCATGCGCAGTGGGTGCCCTGCCGTGAAGCTGTCACGGCCGGGTGCCCACAGTTGGAATGAAGACGCCCACAGTCCACAGTTGGAATGAAGACGCCGGCTGGAGAGGGGGGAGAGGAGCGTTTCGCTGGAACCGTGGAGCAGGTGAGTGTCTGTTTATTAAAAGCCAGCAGCTACACTTTTTGTAGCTGCTGACATTTAATAAACATAAAAAAAGGCTGGAACACCGCTTTAAGGTAAAAAATGTTTAGACTTTACAACCCCTTTAACCACTTGCCTACTGTGCACCTACACCCCCTTCCTGCCCAGACAAAATATAAGCTTCCGGCACTGCGTCGCTTTAACTGACAATTGCGCGGTCGTGCAACGTGGCTCCCAAACAAAATTGGCGTCCTTTTTTTCCCACAAATAGAGCTTTCTTTTGGTGGTATTTGATCACCTCTGCGGTTTTTATTTTTTGCGCTATAAACAAAAATAGAGCGTCAATTTTTAAAAAAAATCAATATTTTTTCCTTTTTGCTATAATAAATAACCCAAAAAATATATAAAAAAAATATTTTTTCCCTCAGTTTAGGCCGATACGTATTCTTCTACATATTTTTGGTAAAAAAAAAATGCAATAAGCGTTTATCGATTGGTTTGCGCAAAATTTATAGCGTTTACAAAATAGGGGATAGTTTATGGCATTTTTTTTTTTTTTTTTTTACTATTAATGGCGGCGATCTGCGATTTTTTTATTGGGACTGCGATGTTATGGCGGACATTTCGGACACTTTTCTGACATTTTTGGGACCATTTACATTTATACAGTGAAAAATGCTATAAATATGCATTGATTACTGTATAAATGTGACTGGCAGTGAAGGGGTTAACCACTAGGGGGCGGGGAAGGGGTTAAATGTGTGTCCTATGAGTGTTCTAACTGTAGGGGGAGGGGGGGTGACTGGGGGAGGTGACCGATTGTGTCCCTATGTACAAGGGACACAACCGCTTTCCTCTCTCCCTGACAGGGACGTGCAGCTCTGTGTTTACACACAGAGCTGCACGTCCCAGCTCAGTTACTGAGCAATCGCGTGTGCCCGGCGGCGATCGTTGCCGCCGGGCACTCGCACGGGATCCCCGCAGAGCGGCGGGTGCGCGCGCGCGCCGCCGCCGCGACGCGCGCGCGCCGCGCCCGCCCGCGGCTTAAAAGGGACATCACGTCATATGACGTGATGTCAGAACAATGGAGTCGTCTGCCCGCCGTCATTTGACGGTGGGCAGATGACAAGTGGTTAAGCCTAGTACACGTTGTGATTTTTTTCTTTGTTCAACCCAGCAAGCTGAATGAAAAAAACTGAAAGCTCAGGTAGCTGTACTAACAATCCAATGTTAGTAGAGTACTCTCTCCTGCTGTTCTATTTTGTTCTGATGCCAGAACACTCCGGTCAGCTCTCCTTTGACAGAAGCCAGCCAAAGATTTAAACCTTTTATGGTCAGCCTTACACCGTAACTTTGAGGTGATAGGTAATGGAAGCTGCTACTGCTCTGGTATAGTTGTAGACACCAAAGACTCTTTCAATTAACATTTTAAATAATACAATCTTCCACAATGGAACTCTTATTTCAATGCATCTGTCCTGTGACTTTTTAGAAAATCAATTGTTTGGGTGTGGATTCTAGTCAAAGTAAAATGACATTTACATATAAATTAAAAAGGCAAAGCTATCAGATTCCATCAGCAACATCCATCTTTTTGCAAGATTAGCTTTTATACAATGTATGTTTTCTATTAACATGAATTTCAGATATTTCAGATATTTGGGGATTGCTCATTTTAACTTTTAATTGCTGCAATAAATGAAATAAGACCCGATCAAGAAGGATCTTTCTGCTGTATTTATTGTCCTCTAAAGTCTTTACAGAAATTTACATTGCTGGGACTGTTTATCTCCTGTTCCCCACTAAGAGGGGAAAAGAGATAGCTCCCATCGACCACCACATTACCATTGTAATGATGTATGGGTTGGCAGGGAGGAGTACTCCTGAAAATGTTGGTTTCTCAACAGACTTTAGTGGACTTCTTTTCATTGCAAGGGACCCGTAACAGTTACACGTTTGGCAGGAGCTGAACATCTTAGGCCGCGTACACACGATCGGTTTGGTCCGATGAAACTGGCCTTAAGGCCAGTTTCATCGGTCCAAACCGAGCGTGTGTATGGCCCATCGAACCGTCGTCTGTCGGACCAAAGTTTTAAAACTTGCTTTAAAATCGGACCGATGAACTCCTGACCATCGGACCAAACCGCTGGTTAGTACGCAAAAGCATCGGACCAAAAACCCATGCATGCTCAGAATGGAGTCGACGCATGCTTGGAAGCAGTGAACTTCGTTTTTTCAGCATGTCGTTGTGTTCTACGTCAACGCGTTCTGACCCTATCAGATTTTGGACTGATGGTGTGTACGCACATCAGACCATCAGGCCACTTCAGCGGTGAACCGATGAAAGCGGTGCGTCGGTCCATTCTCATCAGGTTGGACCGATCTTGTGTACGCGGCCTTACTGTTACTATATACAGTATAACAGCTTCTGTTGTCAATGATTGTTAAGAATCAGTGAATGCTGATAATTGATGAGGATCTGCATCCTTGACATTGACAAGGATATGCATTACTGGACAATGTAATTGACATTGGATTTACATTATAGGACATTTTATCTAATAAAGAACTAGTGATAAAGTGTGGTGTCATGGGGAGAGGGCGATATCTGAAGGCCCCCTTATTTTATGATAACCACCAGGCCTAGGTTATCGGCAAAAGGCTATTTTCTTCATCAACATAAGAACAAAGTCTCCTCTTGCAAGGTATACCCCATGTTGAAGGCATGTTACCTGGTTTGGTTTAGGAGAGGGGCGTACACTTATCCTGGACTGCCAGGCAACATGCTTAGATAAGGGTCCGGTATGAATTATGTATTTTTTTCCATGTAGGATTCTACTTTAAATGTCTCACCTTTTCTTTGGGTTCCCCATTAGTTTCTATACCAGACTTTCATCTAAGAAAATGGTCTGGTAAGGATAAAAGAAATCCCTGTTTTTTTTTTTTAAACATAACTTTTTCTGTGCAGGAATAAAATGGTGCATGTTCAGCTGAACTCGCACAATTTTACTCCCGTATTTCAGTCCCGATTTTGGCTGCAATTTCACAGATTTCACAGACACCTGTGCGGGTTGCTGCACAGATGTCAATGGAAATCACACCATGAAATCGCAAAAAGTAGTATAGAAACTACTTTTTGAAATCGGTACGGTGCCGCAAATGCAGTGTTGCATTAATTAGGATGGTGCCATTACCGGCAATTGCCGCCGATGTCAAATCGCATGTCAAATCGCACCAATGTGAACCAGGGCTTAATGTAAGTTTTACTGCAGTAGGTTGTATACATTCTACAATTGTGTTGCTTCCCAGGCAAGGTTAAGGGCATCCCACAGGATTGTTATATAAAGGATAAGTTTGCCTTTTAAAAAAATTGAGGTAAATGTACTTATTGTATTTTTTTATCCTGCAGCCTGTAAAGCATTACACCCACAATCAGCAGATTACAGGTGCAATGCCAGAATCTGCATTTACTATGCTTCAGTTTGTAAATAAACACAGTGAGTGAGTGTATTAATTGTGTGCATTTAGAAAAGGAAGGAGCCTGTAATTGCCCTTTCCCCCACACTCTATCCTGAAACATTCCCCACAGCAGCCAAGGGGAGAGGAGAGAAGGGGAAGCCCAGGCAGTAGGTGAGTTAGCACTGCCATTAGGGTCTTACTAAACTAAAACGTTGGCTGCTCCAATTTTTTATGTAACACAATATTTGCGCAATGAATTATTAAATACATATTTTCAGGAAAAACATATGACCGAATGACGGCTACAGTGTGGGCCTACATTGCTGGCAGGCCATCAATAGACGTTGTCCTCTTGCACACTCCCCGGACGCCCCCTGCAGGGCACGCGTGGCCCACTCTGTGATCACAGAGTCAATGATGGGCACCTCATCTGTGCCTACCAGTGCCACCTGCCAGTGCTTGCAGTGCATATCAGTGCCACCAATCAGTTCCCGCCAGTGTATATCAGTGCCACCTATCAACGCCCACGAGTGCCACCTATCAATGCCCACCAGTACTGACAATCAATGCCTCATCAGTGCCACCTAGTAGTGATGTAGCTATCACATCTAAGGATTAATACTGATTTAGGGTATACATTTGCATTAAAGTATTAATAAAGTCATATAAGTGATAGGGTTCATACACATGCACTTTTATCCATATTTTTTTATGCCTGGCATACATTTCCCCCCACTTTCCCATGCCTGGGTAGCTGCATGTACTGCATATAGCCTGCCATGGCTGCATGCCTGATTATGTGCGTCTGAAATATTTTACAAAGTGTAACTTTTTAATTTGGTAAATACCTTAGACACACATGTGTAAGTACCGTATTTATCTGTGTAAAACACGCACAGGTGTGTAACACGCACCCTAACTTTTAGAGGGAAGTTTCAGGGATAACACTTTCACAGCCCCCTGCATATAACACGCAGGCACAGTTTACCCTCTATTTTCAGGGTAAAAAAGTTAGTATTATACCCCAATAAATACAGTAAATGCCAATGTAAAGAAGCATTGGCATTCACAAGAGTAAGTCACTATGGCAGGCTTTGTATGGTATGTACGGATACTCAGGCACAGGAAAATGGTAGACAAAAAGATATATATGGTGTTTGCTGGTGTCAGGCTTTGAAGTATGATTTAGCTGTTTTTTTTTTTTTGTGAGATCAGACATTTTTCTGGTTACTATAATTCCCTTATTCTATGTGAAAATAATACCTAATCACCCTATCACCACAAAAATACAGTGCAGTGTGGTAGGCGATGTTACTGACAACCTGAAAGCATCTATAGTTCTGCAAATAGTAGGGGTTAGCCACATTGAATATAAGTTTATGCATGGAGTATTTATTTATGTGAAATGTCTTTGATATGTGTTTCCATATTTTCTTGGTCTGGAATTAGCAATACAAAGTAGGAAGTGTCATTCAATACCATTTTTGAATAATCCCTTTTATCATGCAAAATAATTGAGATAGCTTTTCCAGAATATAATTGGTATAGGTAAATGTGAAACCATTAAATATTTTTAAATGTATACTTTTAAATGTATAATTTTTTGTCTCGTACCTTTTAAGTCATGTAATTGCCTTTTAGCATCGGTGTGAACCCGAACACTTTTTTGAATAGAACTCTTTGCTTCATCTTTTAAGGATCCTTGTGGGCCAGTAACCTATGTAAAAATAAAAACAAAAATAAATTAATACTTAATAAAAAATTCTAGACGTGTGTTATTTTGGAAATGTTGGCAAATAGATAAAATGTGCATTTTATTTAGCTAACATGGCTTGTATTCCTAAGATCAATTTGTATTATGCCTGGTACACACATTCATTTTTTTTTTTCGTTCAACCCAGCAGGCTGAATAGAAAAAAATCGGAAAGATTGCTGTACTAACTAAGCAATGTTAATGCAGCTGTCCCTTTGTGTTCTGACAGGGAGACTTCCCCCTCTGCCAGAACACACAAATCACCGTTCGCAGGCATTGGATGATTGGATGCAGGTTTTCCAGCATGTCCCCTTGACCAAAGCTGGTCCTTAGACTGAACAGCTGTATACATGGTCTAAATGTCGGCTGGTTCCTGCTGAAAAGACAATATTTGGACCGCGTGTATGCAGTTGAACATATAGGCTTATCAGCCCTTTTTGGTAATGGAACCCACCAGTACTGAGTCAGGCCGTGAACTTGCTAAACTCTGCAAAAGATGATGTCATTAGTCAGAGTCACAGAGGAAGCGAGTTGAGTAAGACTTCCCCTGTCAGCTACTATGCCTAAAGTACATGTAGTAAAAGTGGAGTTCCACTCTGATTTTTTTTTTTTCATATTCACAGACCCATAATAGTATTAATAAACGTTTGGGGGGAATTTTTTTGTTATACTTACCAGAGACCAGAAATGTAGTGGCTCCTAATCTGCAACTTCCTTGTCCGTGGCGCTCCTCATCACTTCCTCCCTCGTCTGTGCTGGGAAATGTGAGTCATAATTTCCCAGGATTCAGTTGGCAGTACTATGAGCAAAAATCACGTTTTCCCAAAAGGAAATGATGCGATTTAAGGTGATTGCCATAACAAGGAAGTAAAACCTTCCCCTGTCGCTGCCCGTTGTTATAGCAACTTTCTAAACAATTGGTGCTATGGGCGCTAGAACATCATGCATGCGCAATATCAAGACAGCATGCATCTCTCCATCGGTAATCCTGGAAGAGGTTGCGATTGAGCTTCACATGCCCACAATCATCATGGCAATGCCCAGAAGAGGATTAACTAAATAGTAAGTATAAAATAAAGATAACATTTACATCCACTAGCAAACATATATAAACTTTATTTGTGTTATTAATGGATTAGGATTCGATGTCTGAAAAAAAAAAAAATGAAAATGTGGCCGGAACTCCGCTTTAAGGTCTAACTCTCCATTTTACTAATTAAAGATCCTCATACAGACATACGCAAGCAAATGATCACTGCAAAATAGGATATCTTCTCTATTGATTATCAAAACTGATAATAAAAACCAGATTGTGGAGTGCACGAATAGTTGTTCTGTGGACAGATTTTCCCACTTAAGCTGTGGATCTCTGCAGCTCCTCCTGAGTTACCATGGGCCTCTTGGCTGCTTCTCTGAATAATGCTCTCCTTGCCTGGCCTGCCAGTTTAGGTGGACGGCCATGTCTTGGTAGGTTTACAGTTTTGCCAAACTTTTTCCATTTACAGTTGATGGATTGAACAGTGCTCTGTGAGATGTTCAAAGCTTGGGATATTTTTTTTATAACCTAACCCTGCTTTAAACTTCTCCAAAACTGTATCCCTGACCTGTCTGGTGTGTTCCTTGGCCTTCTTAATGCTTTTTGTTCACCAAGTTTCTAAAGAACCTCTGAGGGCTTTACCGAACAGCTGTATTTATTCTGAGATTAAAATACACACAGGGGGACTCTATTTACTAATTAGGTGACTTCTGAAGGCAATTGGTTCCACCAGATTTTAGTTAGGGGTATCAGAGTACAAATGCATGCCACACTTTTCAGATATTTGTTAAAAAAAAATTGAAAACCATTTATTATTTTCCTTCCACGTCACAATTATGTGCCACTTTGTGTTGGTCTATCACATAAAATCCCAATAAAATACATTTACTTGGTGGCAACAGGGCCGATCCGCCCTATAGACTCACTATGCAAGTCGCTTAGGGCCCCGCAAAGCTGCGGAGGGCCCCCAAAATTACTAGAGGCCCCGCCTGGTGAAAAGTCACTTTTGGCCCCTCACCCCAATTCTCAGCTCGCTGGCTGCATGGGAGAAGAGGTAAGAAGTCAGCACCTCCTGCTTCTCACTTTAATGTAAGATGTCATTACCGACAGCAGAGCACCCCATCCCCCCCGCTTCTCAACTTTAATGTGACATGTCACTGTCGGCAGCGCCCCCACCTTCTCAACTTTAATGTGACATGTCATTTTTGGCAGCCCCCCCCACCCCGCTTCATGTCATTTTGCTTAGGGCCCCAGGGAGGTCAGGATCGGCACTGGGTGGCAACATGACAAAATGTGGAACATTTCAAGGGGTATGAATATATTTTTTCGAGACACAAGGCATTTTTTTTTGTTTGCTACATTTTATCCACAAAAGTGGAGTTACCCTTTATTGCAAACAAATATTCATAGGAGTTGTAAGTGCACCTTTATGCATTACATCCAAATCCTCTACTATACCCTTTAGTGTGGTCCTATTTAAAGGTTCATATTACTATCTCTGATTCAAATTCAAGGTTTTCCCAGCCTTTTTTTTGTAAGAGCCTGTTTTTAAGCAAGTCCAATATGCCCCAGATTTACAAGATGTTATTGATCCTTTTATGTTGTGTATTCTACCCTGTAATCAGGGGATTTTGACAGAAAAAAAAGCTTGATGCTTGAAAAAGAGTGTAACATGTTTAAGTGCATTTAGCCGCCTCAAGTGTTTAGGCATTAATGAATTTTACTGGCCAAAATTACGTTATTCTGACCATTGAAATTAATTAAGGCTCAAGCTTTAAATGTGCCTAGCCTTAATGCTTGTTTAGATGCTTTTACACGTATCAAGTGTTTTTCCTGCAAAAAAGCCGCTGCTCTTGGATGCACTGCCAGTGATTTTTCTTTACTGCCTCTAAACACCTCTGCTTTTAAACTTCTCTTAATGCCTATGGGTGCAAAGACACATAAGCTAACATAAAGGGGTGTTTAGAGGCAGGAAAAAAATGCCAGACACCCCTAGGAGCAGCTGAAAATGTTTTAGGTGTGCATGGGGCCTTATGGGAACTGGAACCAACAGTTATGGGACTTTTCTAATAATGTGAAGAAATGTTTTCCCTCTCCAAGAGAATTTAAATACAAATGGTCTCCACTGTGCATTGTCTGCCTTAACAAACATACCACCAAACTGGTTTATTACGTTCTTACATTTAAGAATTTTCAAGATTTTCATTTAGACTCCCCCCTAAGGTATTAGTTTGGTACAACTGTTTGTTCTATATTGACATTCACTCAAATGTGTTATTCCATGTCTGAGTGGATTCATTCTTATACAGTAAAAGAGATTCCATCTCCAGGGTAGGCCTACATACCTGGAATTTTTTGAAGGGATGTATAAAAACCTTAACAGTCATGATAGTCTCCTGCAAGCTACTAAGATTTATTTTTGTGTGGGCTTAATGTCCATTCACTTACGTGGAGTACTTTGAATTCCTTACTAGAAAGCTGATAATGATTTTAGGGAGCATTTATTTTTTAAGGGTAGAAGCATGTTTGGCTCTGTCATTAACCATGTCATACCTGGTTCCTCTCATGCTTAGAGTGTACACTCTTACCACCCCAGGAGACACGTTGATAAGGGTGATCAACCTCATTCTTTCTCTGCTTTTTTGGCAGTTGCTAGTAGATGTATAGCTACTTAATTTCCTTAAGCTAGCCATAGATGGATCAAAATTCAGCCAATTTAGCAGGAACTGGCCAAATTTCAATTAATCTATGGGAAAACTGGTTGTCCTAAAGTTGATAATTTTTTTTTTTTTGTGTGTACGATTTCTGGCATTGGAAAAGATTTCTGCCGCCGGCTACAGATGCCAACAATAATCATTGTATTTATATGGCTGGGAAATCATCTGCTGTCAGAATACAATAGTGCAATGGAAGGGATTCCCCCATCAACACTGAGGCCTCGTACACACGAGTAAATAGATTTGTTCAAAACGGTCTGTCCGACCGATTTGAACAGATCTGTCTGCTGGCATTTTGGTTTGCTCGCATGTACACACGAGCAAACCAAAATCCCCGCCAGCAGACAGCACGCTGACGTGTCGGTGACGTGGCGGTGACGTTGACGCCGCCACGTCACCGCACCAGGAAGTAAAACACTTCCGCGCATGCGTCGAAACCATTTGGTGCGTGTGCGAGAAGATATGTCTACTGGTTAGCGTACTAACCAGCAGACATGTCGGGCGGACGGGTTCCCAGCCGACAGATTTCAAAGCATGCTTTGAAATCTGTCGGGTGGCCAAATCCGTCTGTTTGCCCGTACACACGATTGAATCTGTCTGCTGAAACGGTCTAGCAGACCGTTTTCAGCAGACAGATTTGATCGTGTGTACGAGGCCTTAATTTGTTAATGAGGCAATCAGGTGTTTTTCTTTCTTTCAACCCATGGTTTTGCCTAACTTACCGTGTGGTCACCAGCAGCAGAAATGAGTGGCATCTCTCCAAATTGATTACAGAGAACATTTAAAACGTGCCTTGAGTTGAAGAGAGGAGAGTTAGAACGTCTTGTTTTTTTATTGCTTTCTGTTTCCATCTTGGAGTGATTTTCCCTGCATTTTTTTATGGTCACTAGATCAATGATGAGGGGAAACTTCCCAATGAATCATATTGTAGATAATAGTAAAATCTTGACAGAAGTTCTAACCCCTCTTCATTCTATCCAAAATGAAAAATAGCTACAGTTGGACTTTGTTGTCGTTTAAAATGAAACCACTCTAAATATACAGGCTAATAAGATATACTATATGCAGGGCTCAAAATTTCAAGTCCTGAGCTACTAGCCAGGCCTTAAGAGTTACTCGCCGCCAGTTCCCCCGCCCAACCCGCCCCTTGTAAATGATCATATTTTATTCAGATCATATATGGTATGCAGGGTCGTATAATGTTAATTGGACCCTGGGAAAACATTTTAGTGCCCACTGTAGAAACACTACAGGAGAGGGTCAGAAAAACTGCAGACATACTACAGGAGAGGACCAGAGAGACTGCAGACATGACAGGGGAAGGGTCAGAGAGACTGCAGGCATGACTGGGAGAGGGTCAGAGAGACTGCAGGCATGACTGGGAGAGGGTCAGAGAGACTGCAGGCATGACTGGGAGAGGGTCAGAGAGACTGCAGGCATGACAGGGAGAGGGTCAGAGAGACTGCAGGCATGACAGGGAGAGGGTCAGAGAGACTGCAGGCATGACAGAGAGAGGGTCAGAGAGACTGCAGGCATGACAGAGAGAGGGTCAAAGAGACTGCAGACATGACAGAGAGAGGGTCAGAGACTGCAGGCATGACAGAGAGAGGGTCATAGAGACTGCAGGCATGACAGAGAGAGGGCCAGAGAGACTGCAGGCATGACAGAGAGAGGGCCAGAGAGACTGCAGGCATGACAGAGAGAGGGTCAAAGAGACTGCAGGCATGACAGAGAGGGTCAGAGAGACTGCAGGCATTGTACAGGTACTGTGGTGATGAATGGCTCCCCCATCCCTCCACATTTCTGTAGAGGGGGGAATGTTGCAGCTCAGTGTACACAGCTCTAGGACCTGGGAGAGCATGTACTCCCTCTACACTTGTTCAGTGTGATCCCCTCCCCCTCCCCCTGCTCTGAGTGTCGGACTCCTCTGCTCACTTTTCTTCTCACTCAAATCGTGAGCAGTGTCCAAATACAAACAGCACACAGGTCCCCTCATACTCACAGACAGTCATCTCAGAAGTGTCCCAGAGCAGACAGAAGTCTTCTCCTGTTCCCTTCCGTTGTCAGCAGGTCAGAAGCCGGGAAGGAGGAAGTTACAACTTCCTCCTCTGAATGCCGGTCCTCCGAGCACCTGATTGGTTGTTAGGACACTAGCAACCAATCATTTTAACAGGCGGGATTTGGGAGACAACAGTTGTTCCACTTTTGGACACCTTTTCTGCTACTCGCAAACAGTTAATATGTACTCGCAAATGCTAGAAGGCGAGTACAAATTTTGAGGGCTGCTATATAGTACAGTTACAGTACATCTAAAAGTCAAAAATTCCTATGTGCATTCTTTTCCTGGGTCAGTGATTCAAATAATGACATATTCCTTACCTAATAGCTATGAAAAATATCTCTTACATAACAAAATATCATTTAAACTGGAATCCAAATCTGTTTCAAATCAGTGACAATTACAATATTTGCTGTTTAATTTTAAAAAAAGGTGTATCTATTCCTTTCTTTGTATTTCCATTCAGCAAAAGGGTTCATTTTTTGCTGCTCAAGTCTCTATTATTACACAGTGCTTTCTTTACACACATATATAGTGATTTAAATTCTGAAATAAAATTTTTTTGGACAACTAATTTAACTATATACCCTGCCCAGGCATTTAATTGAATGTTCTATATTTGTGTGTTCACTGATACTGGAAATGGAAATTAGGCACAAGCTTCAAGGGCTGCAGAGGCTTTCCTAGTTGAAAGCTGTCTCTCTCACTGGTGTTTTACCAACTCCCACAATAGTGCTTTGTTATTTAATGACTCCTGTTACGAATGATTGACAGGTTTGTGAATATCCTTTAAATAAACTATAAGGCATAATGTTGAATTTGATTCCTTTCTCTCATTATTCTGTTCTGTTTTAGCCTTAAGAATATATTTTGTATTTGAGCAATACTAAAGCACGATTGGCCTTGGTACTTTTTAGAAACTGTAATTGGCCTTTGGTTCTTTTTAGAAACTGCAATTTAAACTCATGAACCAAATGAACTGTGAGCGCCACTCCAAGCTGTCATTTTGTGATACTTTGGTAACTCACATTGCTTCTGGTTTCCAGAGCTATGACTAGCCCTGTGGGCAGGGCAAAATATGACAGGGGTTGTAGCCTTGGAGGAGTTGGGCTGAAGCAGCATCCAACAATCATCTGTTTTGAAAATGATCTTTTCCAATGCCAAAACAAAAATGAACAAAACACCAGTCAATGGTAATAACTGTGGGGGATAAACTGATGGAGAAAATATAAATGCAGTTGTTAGGTGTGGGTAGGATATACTTCTCTGAAGAGGAGGGTTTTCAGGGATCGTCTAAAAGCTAATAGAGTAGGAGATAATCAGAGGTGAGTAAAGGAGGAGGTGACTAGGGAGTTAGAGAGCAGTAGGTCTTGAGAGGAGCGAAGTGAATGATTAGGTTGTTATTTTAAGACTAGGCTAGTGATGTAGCTGGGGGTTAAATTGTGGATGGCTTTGTAAGTTGTTGTTAGTATTTTTAATTACATTTTCTTGGGTGAGTGGGAGCCAGAGGAGGGTTTAACAGAGAGGAGTAGCAGACACAGAGCGATTGGAAAGGTGTATATAGCGATTGTTCATGATTTCATCTGTCTTAGGCCCCTTTCATACCTACGGACTGTTCAGATCCACCTGTCAGTTTTTTCAGGCGAATCTGAACGGGGCGCTCCATGCATCTCTATGGAGCGTCGGATGTCAGTGGTGACAAGTCTGCTAACACCCAATCAGCCCGATTTGATTTTCTCTGCCTAAATGTGACAATGCAAACCCTATTTTGTATCCATCTGTGCAGAGACAGACCTGTCATCTGCCAGCTCAGCGGGGATCAATGGAGCGATCCCAGCTGAGCAAGCGAATGTTTAAAAATGGATCCTCACAGGATCCGCAGGTGTGAAAGGGGCCTTATGCTGTGATCTAAGGGAAAGTAAAATTGAATGTTGAATGCATAAGGCTATATGTTGGTTTGACCACATAAAAACAGGAGTCCATCAACTGAGATGAGCACACGCCCAAAACCTACATGGTGGTGTGGATATTCAAGATTTTACATGAGACTGTTTAACCACTTAAGGACCGCCTACTGCACATTTACGTCGGCAGAATGGCACGGCTGGGCACATCAACGTATATATACGTTGGTTTTAGTACCCAGCCGTGGGTCGCGGGCGCGTGCCCGCGGGCGCGCACCCGCGACCCGGTCCAAAGCTCCAGGACCGGGACCGCGGGATTCGCGGACCAGATCGCCGCTGCAGTGCGGCGATCCGTCCCTGGAGCGGAAGAACGGGGAGAGCCGTGTGTACACACGGCTTCCCCGTGCTTCTCTGTGGCCGGAGCATCGATCGCGTCATCCCTGTAATAGGGGGACGCGATCGATGACGTCACACCTACAGCCACACCCCCCTACAGTTGTAAACACACACATTAGGGCACACATTCCCTACAGCGCCCCCTGTGGTTAACTCCCAAACTGCAACTGTCATTTCCACAGTAAACAATGCAATTTAAATGCATTTTTTGCTGTGAAAATGACAATTGTCCCAAAAATGTGTCAAAATTGTCCGAAGTGTCCACCATAATGTCGCAGTCACGAAAAAAATCGATGATCGCCGCTATTAGTAGTAAAAAAAAAATAATTAATAAAAATGCAATAAAACTATCCCTTATTTTGTAAACGCTATAAATTTTGCGAAAACCAACCGATAAACGCTTATTGCGATTTTTTTTACCAAAAATATGTAGAAGAATACGTATTGGCCTAAACTGAGGAAAAACAATGTTTTTTTATATATTTTTGGGGGATATTTATTATAGCAAAAAGTAAAAAATATTGCATTTTTTTTTAAATTGTCGCTCTATTTTTGTTTATAGCGCAAAAAATAAAAACCGCAGAGGTGATCAAATACCACCAAAAGAAAGCTCTATTTGTGGGAAAAAAGGACGCAAATTTTGTTTGGGAGCCACGTCGCACGACCGCGCAATTGTCTGTTAAAGCGACGCAGTGCCGAATCGCAAAAACCCCTTGGGTCATTTGCCAGCGTATTGGTCCGGGTCTTAAGTGGTTAAAGGACTACTAAAGACTATTATACAGCTGCATGTTTTGGTGTGCTAATATGATTATATTCATATATGTGGATTTATATAAGTAGTTCAATTTTTTCACTAATATAAAAGGGATTGATATTATGTTGGTATATGTTTATATACCTGGTTTGAAGGAGCACTGTGGTCAGTGTGAAACGCACACGTCATCTCCTGGGTTCGGACACTCTTGCTTTGTTGGCTGTAATTTTTGGCTTCTTGCAAACTGCAAACAGGACTTTCTTTCAACAATGGCTTTCTTCTTGCGACTCTTCCATAAAGGCCAAATTTGTGGATTGCACGACTAATAGTTGTCCTGTGGACATATTCTCCCACCTGAACTGTGGATCTCTACAGCTCCTCCAGAGTTACCATGGGCCTCTTGGCTGCTTCTCTTATTAATGCTTTCCTTGCCTGGCCTGTCAGTTTAGGTGGACAGCCATGTCTTGGTAGGTTTGCATTTGTGTCATACTCTTTCCATTTTCGAATGATGGATTAAACAGTGCTCCATAAGATGTTCAAAGCTTGGGATATTTTTTTATAACCTAACCCGCTTTATTCTTCTCCAAAACTTTATCCCTGATCTGTCTGGTGTGTTCCTTGGCCTTCATAATGCTGTTTGTTCACTAAGGCCCTGTACACACGATCAGACATGTCCAAGGAAACTTGTCCGACGGACCGTTTTCATCGGACCACGCTGAAGTGGTCTGTTGGTCTGATGTGCGTACACACCATCGGACCAAAATCCCCTCGGACCAGAATGCGGTGACTTAGAACACAACGACATGATGAAAAAATGAAGTTCAGGGGGCGTGGCCGACTGCCGAGCTGCATGGACGTCTGATCTCCCAGCTCCCGCACCAACCGGAGATTCAAGCACCAGCAACGCTACTCCGCACCACGAACGATGCACCACTCTAACCAACATGTACTGGGGAACCCGGACGGGTCATCCCGCAAACGAAAAGATTACCGCCAGCCGCGGAAATTGACGGATTTCTTCTCGCCACCTCACAGGTCCCATGGCCAAGATGGCGCCCGCGACCGCTCGCCGCGAGGAGAGAAGACATACACTGACCTGTCTGGGGACGAGGATGCATCTGTCCCCTCAAGCTCCTTTCCTCCTGATCCACCGGCGCTCTCTGGCACAGCCTCCACTACCGCCAGCCCTGCCAAGGCGCGGATGCGCTTAGATCCCAGCTCGCAGGCACCTGAGGTAAGGCCTGCCCTGGACAGTCTCCCCTCACTAACGTCCGGACCATCCCCCATAGCTGCTTTCCCCACCACCAATCAACCAGTGGTTGACACCATGTTAAAAGACATGCTGATCACGCTGCACAGCTCCATCCACAATGACATTTCATCTATGCTGTCAGCATTTAAATCTGAGATGGGCCTTGTGAACAATAGAATAGGCCGCATTGAGCATCAAATGAGCGCCATGACAGTTACAGTCAATGACCTAGTTGATGCCCATGACCACACCAGGGAGGAACAACGATGGGTACGGGCCAAGATGGCGGATCTCGAGGACCGATCGAGACGCAATAATGTTAAGATACGTGGCATACCTGAAACGATCGTTCCCGCCGATCTCAACAATTATGCTAGGAAAATGATATCTCTGCTCCTTCCTGACCTCCCTCCTGTTGAGACGGCCATTGACCGTATCCACCGGCTGCCGAAACCTCCCCACCTCCCACCTGAAGTGCCCCGTGACACCCTCATGAGGGTACACTTCTACCACGCCAAAGATATGCGCATGGCCAAATCCAGGCGTTTGGGTCAACTACCCGCGCCATATACAAAGTTACAACTGTTTGCAGATATCTCACAATATACCCGCCAACAGAGAAGACAACTCCAGACCATCACAAAACCATTGAATAACCACAAGATCCCTTATCAATGGGGATTCCCGACCAAACTCATGGTTACCAAAAATGGGGTAAAGCACAACATCCACTCAGTGGAGGAAGGCATCCAGCTCCTCAGAAAATGGCACATCATCCCTGGGAACAACCCACCGCCCCAGGCGCCAATCTCTGATGTAACGCACCCCACCGACATGGATTCCTGCCCCAGTGCAGGTGTGTGACCTTGCGGTTAGTATTCCTCTACTATTACCACTACAAAGCACTCCGGTTGGTGCCTGCTCGTTGCAGTTAACCCACAAACTTTCACCCCGTAAGCTGTCAGCAATCCTGACATACTGCTGACATTGGTGCCTCTGCTGCGCCCAGCTTTCCATTGTTCTGAATAAGTCGCTGTTGACTGTTACTTTTGTCCCCTTGTTTTTGTCTCCCCACTTGCTCCCCCTCCCTTCCACCTGGATCCCGGAGAGCATCACCACTCTGAGAAGACCTACCCCCTGGTCAGCGGAACCACCTCTCATCTACTACCTCCTTGGATTGATTGACTACCTTCAACGAACTGTGAGTACCTTTCTCTACACGCTCACTACACTGCTCTAGCCGAGATGCCTAAATTCCTCACCTTGAATGCTAAGGGACTGAACCACCCGGTTAAACGGGTATCACTGTGGAAAACTGCTCACGCATCTCACTGTGACATCCTCTGTGTGCAAGAAACGCACTTTAAGTCCTCTGCAGAACCGACTTGTACTAATAAGCACTTTCCGAATATATTCAAAGCCTCTGGTCCGGAAAAGAAAAATGGGGTCTTAATCGCCATCAAAGACACAGTACAGTTCACTCTCCACGATAGCTTGACAGACATCGATGGCAGATACTTAGCGTTGGATTGCTCCATTAACAATGTCAGGTACACCGTCGTGACGGTGTACGCTCCTAACAAACGACAGATTAGCTTCTTGTCCAAACTAATGAAAAAAATCAACCGCTTCAAGCAAGGTCACCTTATACTATGTGGTGATTTTAATATAGTGCCTGACAACACGATTGATACTTCCTCCCACTCGGGCAGAACAACCTCACCCATGGGACCTTTCATACGATCTCATGATCTTTATGATGTGTGGAGATGCCACCACACTACCGAAAGGGACTACTCTTACTTCTCTCCTCGGCATAATTCCTACACGAGGATTGACTATTTCTTGGTGGACAAATGGCTCCTCCCCAAGGTCTCAGCATCTGACATCTCCTCCATCACATGGTCCGACCACGCACCTGTCACTATCTCCCTGAATGACTCCTCTCCTTCTTCTTGATCAAGGGTTTGGAGAGCCAATGCCTCTCTCATCCACTCCCAAATTCATTCTGAATATATCAGGGAACACCTAACTGAGTTCTTCTCCCTAAATGCTAATTCTGTGACTAGTCATAATGTACTGTGGAATGCCCATAAAGCATTCGTTCGAGGACTCTTTATTCAACTGGGGGCCAGGGAGAGGAGGATGAGATCACAGCGTTTAGAAACCCTTACCTCAGATATAAAAGTATTGGAAACTCAAAATCAATCAGCTCCTAGTAGTATTACAAAACGCAAACTAGATCTCTTAAGACAAGAACTAAGAGCCCACTTGCTGGACTCCTTTGAGAGAGCCCATACCCACTTTAGAGCCCTCCATTATTCCACCGGCAATAAAGCGGGTAAAGCTATGGCTAATAGAATTAAGGGCCACCTATCCAAGACTAAAATCACCCACTTGTTCCACCCCTCCTCAAACCAAAAATTAATTGACCCCACAGAAATTGCCAATGCCTTTAGTGACTATTACACCACCTTATACAACCTGAAAGATGATAGTTCAGTTCTCCAACCATCCCCTCAAGACATAACAGCATTCCTCCAGGAAATCAATCTCCCAAAATTGTCTGAGGAACACTTGGAGACACTTAATGCCCCGTTCACGGCCCTAGAAATTCAACACACGATCTCTGGACTACCCTCCAACAAATCCCCGGGCCCTGATGGCCTAACGGGGGAATATTATAAAAAATTTGGCTCCATCCTATCACCATTTCTTGCTAGAGTCTGTAACGACGCTGCCTCATCCTCCTCTCTTCCCCCTGAAATGTTATCTGCTTTAATTGTTACGCTGCCGAAGCCGGGGAAGGAACCCACCTGTGCCCAATATTTCCGGCCCATATCTCTCCTGAACTTAGATGCCAAGATTTATGCAAAACCCATAGCCAACCGTCTAGTGGACCTAATGCCCATGCTCATACACAAGGATCAGTCTGGCTTTACCAAAGGCAGACAGACCTTTGATGCGACCCGGAGGATCATTAACATCATCCATGCTGCGGAGTCTACTCGAACGCCTTCTCTGCTCCTATCACTGGATGCGGAGAAGGCGTTCGACCGGGTCCACTGGGGGTACATGCGGGCTACACTGGTCAAGTTTGGATTTCAAGGCCCTATTCTCTCCGCCATAATGGCATTGTATTCCTCCCCATCAGCCCAAGTGTACACATCGGAAATACTCTCGAAGCCCTTTTTAATCACCAATGGCACACGCCAAGGCTGTCCCCTGTCACCACTTATCTTTAACCTTGTCATGGAGCCCCTAGCAGAACACATCAGAACCCAAGACATGATATCAGGGTTTAAGATTGGCACCCTAGAACACAAAATCAACCTATTTGCGGACGACGTGATAATCATGATGACAAACCCCCTTTCTTCCCTGGTTTCGGTACAATTGCTGCTACAAAGATTTAGTAGCATATCTTACTACAGGGTCAATGAGAACAAATCTTATATCCTAGATTTAGGATTGGATGCTATCACCAGTAACTTGCTCAGGAACAAATTCCCCTACCCCTGGGCAGACTCCGGAATTTCATAAATTAAAATGAAATAGTGATAAGCGCTTTAAAGCAAGAAATGTACAAACACCAAATAATATAAAACTGATAACAAACCATAAAAAGCCTCTATTACGCTTAAAATGGTCAAGAACACAATGTTGATAGTGTTAAATGATCAAACAGACAGTCCCATGTGACAAGTGCATCTGTGTGTCAATAAATGAAATCCTCATTGACCAATGGAAATAGCACTAAGTGTCAAGTATAAACACTAATAGACAATCTGTGTAAAGTGATGGAGGAATGGGCTGGGTAGGATGTAATTGGAGTCTTCACTTGAGATGCTGTGCAGAATCTTTTAAATCCTTAAGGAGTATTGTAGTCCCCTTACCTTAGGGTTGCTATATATGGGCATATAGTGATGTATCCTGCTACAATCGAGGCCTCGGTCTCTCAGTGAGGTTCCCTCTTCCTTTTTCCTTCTATCTGGGATGGTCCGGGTTCAGTACTCCATGGATAGAATGTGGGGAATGTGGAGTGAGAGAGAGAAAAAAATGCCTCCAATGGTGAAGTACATCGATGCCAAAAAAGGGGGTTTTATTAAAAATAGGTGAAGGATAACAATATAGAGTCCAAATTGGGTTGGACTGGATACAAAATCAATAGGATAAAATTCAAAAAAATGTATCAAATAAAAAAGAGACGAAGCGGAGCGATCGTTCTACCACTACCGCTATGTCTGTTGGCCTCCGGCTTGCGCGGGTGTCACGTGATCTCAGTATCCCTACGTCGTTACGTCACGTGCCTCGTGACTTCATCAGGGCATTCTATCCATGGAGTACTGAACCCGGACCATCCCAGATAGAAGGAAAAAGGAAGAGGGAACCTCACTGAGAGACCGAGGCCTCGATTGTAGCAGGATACATCACTATATGCCCATATATAGCAACTCTAAGGTAAGGGGACTACAATACTCCTTAAGGATTTAAAAGATTCTGCACAGCATCTCAAGTGAAGACTCCAATTACATCCTACCCAGCCCATTCCTCCATCACTTTACACAGATTGTCTATTAGTGTTTATACTTGACACTTAGTGCTATTTCCATTGGTCAATGAGGATTTCATTTATTGACACACAGATGCACTTGTCACATGGGACTGTCTGTTTGATCATTTAACACTATCAACATTGTGTTCTTGACCATTTTAAGCGTAATAGAGGCTTTTTATGGTTTGTTATCAGTTTTATATTATTTGGTGTTTGCACATTTCTTGCTTTGAAGCGCTTATCACTATTTCATTTTAATTTATACACCCGTGTTTTGTGGACACTTCAGATTGAGCCGCTACAGATTCGTTTATGTGATTTTAGTTCACTTTTGTTTACTCCCAGTAGCGCATCAGTCTTTCTCCTATTTATCTTCCGGAATTTCATACCTTGGCATTACCTTAACTAAGTCCACAAGGGCTTTGTTTCCCCGCAACTATGTTGAGTTGAAACAAATACTTATTTCCGGAACCACGAAACTCTCCAAGTACGAATTCTCCTGGACAGGCAGACTTGCGGCCTTCAAAATGATGGTCTTGCCCAAGCTACTGTATACATTCCGAACACTCCCCATACCGCTCTCGCAATCTTACCTAGCTGCCCTACAATCTGTCTTGGGACGCTACATATGGCAAGGCAAGAAGCCCAGATGTAGCTTGACAAAAATTTCCAAACACAGATCTGCAGGAGGTATGGGATATGTGGTCATCAAAGACTATTACCTGGCCACTATTCTCACACAACTCAAGGAGTGGATGGCAACAACACCCTCCACTCTTTGGAGCGACATAGAATCCAACATGATTCCAGGTCATAGCCTGGCCCACTGGTTATTTAGCACACTAATCACTAACCCTCCACTGGGCCTATACTCCCCCACCATTCAGGCCTCTGTTAAAGCCTGGAGACTGCTGACTCGTGCTAAATGGTCGACTGTACCAATTAAACCCATCCCCATACCGATACAAACACTGACACTATTAACCCCAGATCTACACATTCCGAAATGGCTGACTGAGAAGCTGACGTACACCTATGAACTGCGACACCTTGTGACTAACTCCTCATTTCCACATCTTCAGACCACTTTCCAAGCTCCCACTTCTGACTACTTTACATACTATAGGCTGCGACACTGTCTCTTAGCCACGCCCTCACTGGAGGGACACCTACCAGCGAACATATGGCAATACCTCTTTGCTCAGACACGCCCGATCAAAGGTACCTCTATACTTTATTCGTCCCTGCAGGAGAAAAATTCCTTCCTCAAGTCTAAACCCCTCACTGATTGGGAATCCGACTTCCAGACCCAATTTTCTGACCAACAATGGCAGACAGCAATTAAGTCTATATACAAATCCACCTCTTGTGCAGCCCTATGGGAACTCTCCCAGAAGCTGCTACTAAGATGGTACCTAACGCCGTCCAGAATAGCCAAATTCCACCCCCATACTTCACTTGACTGCTGGAGAGGTTGCGGTGAACCTGGCACTCTAATCCACATTTTCTGGACATGTCCCCACTTAAGTAATCTGTGGACTTTGCTAGAACAAGTACTGAGGGAATTGACTGGCTTTCCCATACCACTGACCCCCCAACTAGCTATTCTCAATCTGACCATCGATGACGTACCTCCTCCACCGGAAACTAGTGACATCCCATGTCCTACTGGCAACCAGACTTCTCATTGCCAGGAACTGGAAATCTAGTACCACCCCCACAATACCGGACGTAATACAATTAACTCACACTCACTACCAGTATGAGACAATCCTTGCTCGCAGGAAACATTCCTGCCCCATACTATTGACTCAATGGACTCCATGGCGACTATGGTACGACACTAAATGGAACCACTGATCATTGATCCATTCCTGAACGCTCCATCCAATCCTTGATGCGCTCCACCCCCTCCCCTCCCCTCATGTGTGAAGCCCCCCCCCCCATCCTCCCCTCCTTAGCATAGATACTGCACTCCCTTATGATTATCCCTACAGTATACAGTTATATGTAATTCGAATGTTCTGATACGTTACGAGTTTGTTTATGCACAATCAGAAACCCTTTGCTGTATTCCATACTGCTCATGGCTTGTTCGCCTAGATGTAACTTACTGCTGTATTTGTATTTCTCAATAAAAACTATTTGAAAGAAAAAATGAAGTTCAATGCTTCCAAGCATGCGTCGACTTGATTCTGCGCATGCGGGGGATTTTGGTCCGATGGTTTGTGTACTAACCATCGAACCTGTCCGACGGACAGGTTTCCAGCGGACATGTTTTCAAGCATGTTTGGAAAATTTTGTCCGCTGGAAAACGGTCCGATAGGCTGTACACACGATCGAACATGTCTGCTGAAACTGGTCTGAAGCACCAGTTTCAGCAGACATGTTCGATCGTGTGTATGCGGCCTAAGGTTCTCTAGCAAACCTCTGAGGGCTTCACAGAACAGTTGCATTATACTGAGATTAAATTACGCACAGATGGACTCTATTGGTTCCACTAGATTTTAGTCGGGAATATCAGAGTAAAGTGGGCTGAATACAAATGCACACCACACTTTTCACATATTTAATTGTAAAAAAATATGAAAAGCATTTATCATTTTCCTCTCCCCTTCCCAATTAGGTGCCACTTTGTGTTGGTCTATGAGATAAAATCCCAATGAAATACATTTATGTTTTTAGTTGTACCATGACAGAATGTGGAAAATGTATAGGGGTATGAATACTTTTTCAACACAGTCTGTGAATTTAAGCTATAAAGGTGTATAACTAAAGGCAATTTTTTGGTGGGGGGGCTAGGGCTAGACTGGCGAGAGGTTAGAACAACTGTCAGATTTGTATTGCTTTCTGGATCCCCAAAAGAGAAATTAATACTCCTAATAATGTTTCCAAATACCAATGATACTAAAATTGAAAGTAAGAGGAACATTACATTTTGCCACTAGAACAAGATTAGAGAGGAAGTCTTCCAATAGGGATACTTGTTCCTGTAACAACGGTGTAAGAGGGTATTTTAACAATATCCTCCTACTTCCTGTTGAGTCTACAGGATGTAAAGTAAATCTCCCCAATGAGGAACTGAAAAAAGAAAGCAAAATTACAGTAATTTTACCCCCCCCCCCACCATATACAACATGAAAAAAAAAACTGTTTTGGCTTTAGACATATTTTGATGGATTAGAATTATACAGTATGTGGAAATGTATCACTTAAGCCGCATACACATGACCATTTCTAATGTCCTAGAAAAACTGGCGTTTTTTTCGAGGTGATTCTTGTCAAGCCTGCCTTGCATACACACGATTGTGAAAAAAATGCTTGAGCAAAGCGCTGTGATGTACAACAACATACGACGGCACTATAGGGGAAGTTCCATTCAGATGGCACCACCCTATGGACTGCTTTTGCTGATTTCGTGTTAGTAAAAGTTTGGTAAAAGACGATTCGTGCTTTTCAGTCTTCGTGCTTTTCAGTCTGTTACAGCGTGACGAATGTGCTATCTCCATTACAAATGCTAGTTTTACCAAAAGTAAAGTAGTAGAACTGCTGATTCCAGGATGTCCGTTATGTCTAGGCTGTGGACATTCCATTATTCGCATATTCTTACCAAGGAATGAATTACCTTTAAAGCAAGTTTTTTTTGTTTACCTTTTTAGCTGCAGGCATTCTGGAGAAATGTATTTTCAAAGTTTAGAGTAGAGGCACTGATTCAAGATCTCTTAGCTGCTCAACTACCCCTGCTCCTTCCTCCAAGAGCACCTACTCTGTGTTTACATTAGAGATTAGAAGAGTGGAAGGATGCTAAGTCATTGCTGGGAAGGGTTAAAATCTTCTGCTACAGATTTTAAGGATTGTGTTAGTGAGGGCTTGCTTTAAAGATCATTCACTGCTTGTTAAGAATAGTTAAAAAATAATTGAATGTCCATAGTCTGGCCACAGGTCCGTAACATGGTGTACGTATCTATAAAGTAGTGAATGTGACATTCACCAAATATTCATAAGTGGTTAAACCCAGGGCCGCCATCATGAATTATGGGGCCCCATACACAGCTTCAGGCCTGGGCCCCCTGAAATTGAGAAGCAGGGGGCCGCCAAAAATTGAGAAGCGGGGGGGGGGGGGGGCCTTTATTAGAAGAAATAAAGAAAAGTATATATATTAAAAAAATATATTAAAAAAAGGGGGGGGTAGCCATCCAGGGCCCTGGGGACCTCTGGGCCCTTTGATAATATATATGTATATATATATATATATATATATATATATATATATATATATATAAATTTAAATACAAATTATAAAAATAATTTACATAATGAGGGGGGTTTCCATCCGGGACCTCTGGGCGCTTTAATAAAAAAAAATAAAAAAAATAAACCTCTTTAACCTCCCTGGCGTTATGATTCTGTCTGGAATTTTGTACCAAAAGCGTTGCAATTGTTTTGCAAGGAAATGTGGTGTTATGTATTATAGGCCTGCAATTCTTAGTAAGTACTTACTTAAATCTATCTAAACAAGAGTCTAATAGGCATCCCGGGTATGATTTTTTTTTTTTTTTTTTATTAAAAATTATAATATAATAAATAATTATAAAAAATTATAACAAATAATAATATAATTATAGTAAAAATTATTCAATAATGTAATCAAATCAAAATCACTGAAATTTGCTCAGTTGCAGAATTTTTGCTGTCATAATTTTTTTTTTTTATGACGAATTTCCCCACAGATCGCTATCGCTAAATTCTGCAAGTGATTCTGATTTATTATCGCTGTTTTTTAGCTGCTCTAAAACAATTTTTGCCATAAAGGGACACTTTTGGTTGCTATGGGCAATCTACAGTTTGCAGGGAGAAAGAAAAGTTTTTATTATATAAAATGACATGCAGGGCACTGGGCAGACCACTAGGGACATGGGGGGTGTGTATTTTTTACATACAGTACTGTAATCTATAAGATTACATTGTACTGTATGTAAAGTGTTTGTTTACATTTTTGAATTTGGCGCCGTTCTCCGTCCCCGTGCGACGTAACGTCGCAGGGAACGGAGCTCGGCGGCACACGGGGACGCTGTGTGAATCGAGCGAGCACCCGCTCGCTCACACAGCGTGGATGCATCGCTGGATCCAGGGAGAAGGTAAGTAAACAGTCTCTGGATTCAGCGAGGCGAGCCCGTGTCTGACACGGGATCAACAATAGTAGCAGCAAATTTTTACCCCGTGTCAGACACGGGAAAAACGCCAAGGAGGTTAATAAAAAAAAAAATATATATATATATATATATATTGGGAGAAGGTGAGGAATCGCGCTAGATGTGGGACAATGCCTGATAATACCACAATGTGTTATCAAACAAAACAAACAAAAAGTGGTATGGAATATAAAGCCTAAATGGTATTGATAAAGTCCACAAAATGAAATCAAATAATATATATATAAAAAAGAACCTAATGAGTCAAACGTGAGCAAGAAGAGTTGAAGTCCTCTGTGTTGGTCAGTGGTTCATCTGTGGAGCCAGTGATGCTAGATTTTGCAAGCGAGGTGCTGAAAACAATGTCCCATTACAGGTCACGACAATCTTGCACTTGTAGATTTCAATGTGTAGCAAAAACTCCAAAGAAAAAAAGAAAAAAACATACATAGTGTGATACCGTTGAGGATTGTACAAGCTATTCACCCGTGAAAAATTGACTAAATTATAGACACGGGGCAGTGGCAACCCTTCACCGTGGGACACAGTACACACTGACCCTTACCAGATGGTATGACCCTTTTGAGGTCAAAAACAGCCTTAAGGATGATGTATAAACTTCACTTTAAATCGTCATAATGATGTTTTCCTCAGTGAAAAAAAACAAAGAAGACTTTTCATAGTATAGACTGTATGGAAATAGGTCATAGTCACCCGTGGAGAAAAACAACACAAACTGTGAGGAAGGGAAGTGCTGGTACCACCACCAAATAAGCACACTGACCCTTACCAGACAATAGGATCCACTCTAGGATCAATATAGGCAGCAACGGGGTGAATACACTGTTCTTCAACACGTCAGAAACCCATTGTCAATACGTCACAGCATGGAAGCAAAAAGAACTAAAATAGTGTAAATCCGTAAAAAAGTTTATTCTAAAAAGCCAAAAGAATGCACTTACAAACAAATGCAGATTCGAGGCGTGTAATAAAAGATGCCGGCCGGCTTGTGGAACGCGTACGTCCCCTCGTGTAGTTGCGATGACGTGGGAACGTCTCCTCCCAACGTTTCGTCTTCACAAAAGACTTGGTCACGGGATAAGGACGACGCACCACGTCATCGCATAAGAACCCTCAGCGGGCGGAGTCAGTTTCACATAGACGTGGCCCCGCCATTTTGGAAAAGGGACAAGGTAAGGGAAAGACCGTTTGAACAGGTATTCCCTATCCAAAGAAGAAATCAAAACAGATGTATATATAGCTAAAAATGGAAACAAAAAACGCTAATTTCATATAAGTAGCCGCTGTCCATCATATAATAGTGCGGAGGCAAAAGCAGATAGTGAAAAAGCTCGCAATCACAGGCACTTGTCTAAAATAGCACTGGAGCTTAGCGCAATATTAGAGAAAACAGAAACTATGGAAACGTCACCAAAAAGGGGCCATGTTACCATGTGGAACCGACTCAACGCCGCTTATATAGTGTATACCTGACAAACAATGCTGGACACTTCAGTATTATGATTTAAACAAATGGGAATATATTATGGCCCAAGATATATGTCACATAACGACTGGAACATGGGTGTTCTCATCAATAATATCTAGAGACCATGTTGTCTGATGTGGCCACAATGTGTCGCTTAAAGGCAACAATGGGGCACATCTGGGTAGTAATCAAACATGAATTATAACAAATAACAAAAATTCAATTCCAGTCAATGAAAATTAGTATATAGTAAATACACCCCCTACACCCTTATAGGCCCTGCAGGTAAAGAGCTTCATGAGGGGTGGTTAACATAACATCCTCCATAGTGCAGGCCACGGATGGTATAGTGGAGTGAAAAAATACATATCAAGCTATGGCAAAGGGACACAGAACGTTGTTGGCTATCCAACATGGTACCTCAAGAGTTGTCTATGAAGCAATTGACATCCACCTCTATGTTGAGGCCATGTGGTTCAAAACATCTAAGAGTATGGATCCATGTCATTTCACAGCGGGAGATACTCCTAACGAGATCACTTCCTCTCCAATGGGCTTGGTATTTGTCAATCCCCACAAAAATAGTACCACTTGGGTCCTTATTGTGTGTGTTTAGAAAATGCTTAGAGACCGAATGGTCAGGGAACCCACTGCATATATTAGTCAAGTGTTCGTTTAAGCGTATGTGAAGTGGACGTTTAGTCCTGCCCACATATTGTAGCCCACACGGGCACTGGATCATGTAGATGACTCCCACTGTAGAGCACGTTATAAAGGATTTGATCTGGTGAACCTTAGTAGAGTATCTAGAACAAAAATTAGTGGTTCTCCTGGGGGTATGGTTACTAACCATACACACCCTACAGCGTCCACATTTAAAAAAACCTTTTAGGCCCGAAGAAAACATAGATAGGATTTTGGGTGGATCCAATACATTGGGGGCCAATTTGTTCCTCAACGATGTGGCACCCCTAAACACTACCTGGGGCTTGTCAGGCAAGATGTCATTCAAAATTCTATCGTTCTTAAGCACATGCCAATGTTTATTCAATATGTGCTTTATAGTGGCATGTTGGCATGAGTAATCGGTCACAAAGGGGTATCTATATTTGTCCACCTTGGCAGGCATAGATTTACTTTTCAGTATGGCCTCTCTACTGGTGTTGGTTACTGATATCAGAGCCTCAGTCAAGAAAGTGGGACTATAACCCTTTTCCAAAAATTGTTTGTTCAAGGTTTCAGCCTGTTGTGAAAACATCTCCTGATCATTGCAATTTCTCCTCAACCGGAGAAATTGACCCTTGGGGACGGCCTTCAGCCAACTAGCATGATGGCAACTGTCATGGGGGATAAATGAGTTTCTGTCCGTAGTTTTAAAGTAAGTGGACGTAGACAACTCGTCTCCCTCTCTCGTGATGACTAAGTCCAAAAAGTTAATAGTTTTCATGCTTGCCTCATACTTGAGAGTGATCCCGATATCATTGGTGTTGAGGAAACGCATGAACTGGGTAAGGTCATTCTCACTGCCCTCCCATAGGAGGAGGATGTCATCGATGTACCTAGCCCACAGGAGCACCTGGGGTCTAGAAGGCACATCGACCACATCCTCCTCCCACTTGGCCATAAATAAATTGGCCAAGCTAGGGGCATACTTGGCCCCAATCGCAACACCCCTATCTTGGCGATAGAACTGTCCATCATGCCAAAAGAAATTGTGGGATGCCGCATAGTGGAGTAATTCCATAATAAAAGCGATTTGCCCATCAATGAGGCCCGAATCCCTCTTTAAAAAGTGTGAGACTGCCTCTAAACCCACCTCATGGGGGATTATAGTGTATAATGATGTGACGTCAGCAGTCACAAGCCAAACATTCGGAGGAAGTGTCAAACCAGCCAATAGACCAATAATGTGGCTAGTATCTTTAACAAACGAAGGCATGGCCTTCACCAAAGGCTGGAGGTAAAAATCGATATATTTGCCCACCCGGGACGTCACAGAGTCAATGCCACTGACTATGGGACGACCCGGGGGGCAAATTGGATCCTTATGCACCTTAGGCAGGTAATACATAATTGGCACACGGGGCGCCTTGGGAACCAAAAAGGATTTTTCCTTAAGGTTAAGTATATTTGACCGGTATCCCCTGTTTACAATCTCAACCAAGGATCTCCTATACTTCTCTCCCGGATTGAGAGGGAGAGGGGTATATGTGTCCCTGTCACTTAAGATATTAGACATCTCCTGTAGGTAATCTTGTTTATTTAAGACTACAATACCCCCCCCCTTATCAGCGGGGCGGATCACAAGGTTCTTATTATCACAAAGAGTTTTAATGCCCATTTCTATATCCAATTTACACCGAACTTTTTTGAATCGTAAGTTGTCCAAATCCCTAAGAGACAAATCTCTGAAAACCTTCAAGGCAGCCGGTAGTTGTCCCGGTGGATTATACGTAGAGGCGTTTGCCAGACCAGAATGGACATAGTTATGAACAGAAGTTTTGGATGGACTAAAGGGATTAGACGATATGTATCGTTGAATATTCAATTTTCGAACATACCTATGGATGTCCATGTACGTTTTAAATTTACTCATATTCTTTGGAGGGGCATATTTTAACCCTTTGTCCAATACAAGGAGTTCAGGTTCTGTTAGATTATGGGAACTTAAATTAAAGATCCCAGAATTTGTTACGTTTTTGGTCTTTTGGGGCTTAGCATTCCTCCCCCCTCTAAGCTAAGCCCCAAAAGACCAAAAACGTAACAAATTCTGGGATCTTTAATTTAAGTTCCCATAATCTAACAGAACCTGAACTCCTTGTATTGGACAAAGGGTTGAAATATGCCCCTCCAAAGAATATGAGTAAATTTAAAACGTACATGGACATCCATAGGTATGTTCGAAAATTGAATATTCAACGATACATATCGTCTAATCCCTTTAGTCCATCCAAAACTTCTGATATGAACAGAAGTTTTGGATGGACTAAAGGGATTAGACGATATGTATCGTTGAATATTCAATTTTCGAACATACCTATGGATGTCCATGTACGTTTTAAATTTACTCATATTCTTTGGAGGGGCATATTTCAACCCTTTGTCCAATACAAGGAGTTCAGGTTCTGTTAGATTATGGGAACTTAAATTAAAGATCCCAGAATTTGTTACGTTTTTGGTCTTTTGGGGCTTAGCATTCCTCCCCCCTCTAAGCTAAGCCCCAAAAGACCAAAAACGTAACAAATTCTGGGATCTTTAATTTAAGTTCCCATAATCTAACAGAACCTGAACTCCTTGTATTGGACAAAGGGTTGAAATATGCCCCTCCAAAGAATATGAGTAAATTTAAAACGTACATGGACATCCATAGGTATGTTCGAAAATTGAATATTCAACGATACATATCGTCTAATCCCTTTAGTCCATCCAAAACTTCGGTTCATAACTATGTCCATTCTGGTCTGGCAAACGCCTCTACGTATAATCCACCGGGACAACTACCGGCTGCCTTGAAGGTTTTCAGAGATTTGTCTCTTAGGGATTTGGACAACTTACGATTCAAAAAAGTTCGGTGTAAATTGGATATAGAAATGGGCATTAAAACTCTTTGTGATAATAAGAACCTCGTGATCCGCCCCGCTGATAAGGGGGGGGGTATTGTAGTCTTAAATAAACAAGATTACCTACAGGAGATGTCTAATATCTTAAGTGACAGGGACACATATACCCCTCTCCCTCTCAATCCGGGAGAGAAGTATAGGAGATCCTTGGTTGAGATTGTAAACAGGGGATACCGGTCAAATATACTTAACCTTAAGGAAAAATCCTTTTTGGTTCCCAAGGCGCCCCGTGTGCCAATTATGTATTACCTGCCTAAGGTGCATAAGGATCCAATTTGCCCCCCGGGTCGTCCCATAGTCAGTGGCATTGACTCTGTGACGTCCCGGGTGGGCAAATATATCGATTTTTACCTCCAGCCTTTGGTGAAGGCCATGCCTTCGTTTGTTAAAGATACTAGCCACATTATTGGTCTATTGGCTGGTTTGACACTTCCTCCGAATGTTTGGCTTGTGACTGCTGACGTCACATCATTATACACTATAATCCCCCATGAGGTGGGTTTAGAGGCAGTCTCACACTTTTTAAAGAGGGATTCGGGCCTCATTGATGGGCAAATCGCTTTTATTATGGAATTACTCCACTATGCGGCATCCCACAATTTCTTTTGGCATGATGGACAGTTCTATCGCCAAGATAGGGGTGTTGCGATGGGGGCCAAGTATGCCCCTAGCTTGGCCAATTTATTTATGGCCAAGTGGGAGGAGGATGTGGTCGATGTGCCTTCTAGACCCCAGGTGCTCCTGTGGGCTAGGTACATCGATGACATCCTCCTCCTATGGGAGGGCAGTGAGAATGACCTTACCCAGTTCATGCGTTTCCTCAACACCAATGATATCGGGATCACTCTCAAGTATGAGGCAAGCATGAAAACTATTAACTTTTTGGACTTAGTCATCACGAGAGAGGGAGACGAGTTGTCTACGTCCACTTACTTTAAAACTACGGACAGAAACTCATTTATCCCCCATGACAGTTGCCATCATGCTAGTTGGCTGAAGGCCGTCCCCAAGGGTCAATTTCTCCGGTTGAGGAGAAATTGCAATGATCAGGAGATGTTTTCACAACAGGCTGAAACCTTGAACAAACAATTTTTGGAAAAGGGTTATAGTCCCTCTTTCTTGACTGAGGCTCTGATATCAGTAACCAACACCAGTAGAGAGGCCATACTGAAAAGTAAATCTATGCCTGCCAAGGTGGACAAATATAGATACCCCTTTGTGACCGATTACTCATGCCAACATGCCACTATAAAGCACATATTGAATAAACATTGGCATGTGCTTAAGAACGATAGAATTTTGAATGACATCTTGCCTGACAAGCCCCAGGTAGTGTTTAGGGGTGCCACATCGTTGAGGAACAAATTGGCCCCCAATGTATTGGATCCACCCAAAATCCTATCTATGTTTTCTTCGGGCCTAAAAGGTTTTTTTAAATGTGGACGCTGTAGGGTGTGTATGGTTAGTAACCATACCCCCAGGAGAACCACTATTTTTTGTTCTAGATACTCTACTAAGGTTCACCAGATCAAATCCTTTATAACGTGCTCTACAGTGGGAGTCATCTACATGATCCAGTGCCCGTGTGGGCTACAATATGTGGGCAGGACTAAACGTCCACTTCACATACGCTTAAACGAACACTTGACTAATATATGCAGTGGGTTCCCTGACCATTCGGTCTCTAAGCATTTTCTAAACACACACAATAAGGACCCAAGTGGTACTATTTTTGTGGGGATTGACAAATACCAAGCCCATTGGAGAGGAAGTGATCTCGTTAGGAGTATCTCCCGCTGTGAAATGACATGGATCCATACTCTTAGATGTTTTGAACCACATGGCCTCAACATAGAGGTGGATGTCAATTGCTTCATAGACAACTCTTGAGGTACCATGTTGGATAGCCAACAACGTGCTGTGTCCCTTTGCCATAGCTTGATATGTATTTTTTCGGTTCCACATGGTAACATGGCCCCTTTTTGGTGACGTTTCCATAGTTTCTGTTTTCTCTAATATTGCGCTAAGCTCCAGTGCTATTTTAGACAAGTGCCTGTGATTGAGAGCTTTTTCACTATCTGCTTTTGCCTCCGCACTATTATATGATGGACAGCGGCTACTTATATGAAATTAGCGTTTTTTGTTTCCATTTTTAGCTATATATACATCTGTTTTGATTTCTTCTTTGGATAGGGAATACCTGTTCAAACGGTCTTTCCCTTACCTTGTCCCTTTTCCAAAATGGCGGGGCCACGTCTATGTGAAACTGACTCCGCCCGCTGAGGGTTCTTATGCGATGACGTGGTGCGTCGTCCTTATCCCGTGACCAAGTCTTTTGTGAAGACGAAACGTTGGGAGGAGACGTTCCCACGTCATCGCAACTACACGAGGGGACGTACGCGTTCCACAAGCCGGCCGGCATCTTTTATTACACGCCTCGAATCTGCATTTGTTTGTAAGTGCATTCTTTTGGCTTTTTAGAATAAACTTTTTTACGGATTTACACTATTTTAGTTCTTTTTGCTTCCATGCTGTGACGTATTGACAATGGGTTTCTGACGTGTTGAAGAACAGTGTATTCACCCCGTTGCTGCCTATATTGATCCTAGAGTGGATCCTATTGTCTGGTAAGGGTCAGTGTGCTTATTTGGTGGTGGTACCAGCACTTCCCTTCCTCACAGTTTGTGTTGTTTTTCTCCACGGGTGACTATGACCTATTTCCATACAGTCTATACTATGAAAAGTCTTCTTTGTTTTTTTTCACTGAGGAAAACATCATTATGACGATTTAAAGTGAAGTTTATACATCATCCTTAAGGCTGTTTTTGACCTCAAAAGGGTCATACCATCTGGTAAGGGTCAGTGTGTACTGTGTCCCACGGTGAAGGGTTGCCACTGCCCCGTGTCTATAATTTAGTCAATTTTTCACGGGTGAATAGCTTGTACAATCCTCAACGGTATCACACTATGTATGTTTTTTTCTTTTTTTCTTTGGAGTTTTTGCTACACATTGAAATCTACAAGTGCAAGATTGTCGTGACCTGTAATGGGACATTGTTTTCAGCACCTCGCTTGCAAAATCTAGCATCACTGGCTCCACAGATGAACCACTGACCAACACAGAGGACTTCAACTCTTCTTGCTTACGTTTGACTCATTAGGTTCTTTTTTATATATATATTATTTGATTTCATTTTGTGGACTTTATCAATACCATTTAGGCTTTATATTCCATACCACTTTTTGTTTGTTTTGTTTGATAACACATTGTGGTATTATCAGGCATTGTCCCACATCTAGCGCGATTCCTCACCTTCTCCCAGTCTATTTTATGTTGTATAACATTCTTGAATCGCAGCTTTTATATTTTTGTATATATTGGGTATGCGCAATTTTCTCTCCATTTTTCATATATATATATATATATATATATATATATATATATATATATAAAAATAAAAAATAAACATTTGGGGGGCGTGGCCTGGCATCGGAACGAGATGGCAGCATAGTAGGAGAGCTCCGCTGTTCAGACCCCCAGACTTGGTCAAAATTAGCTGATTCCCTCGGTTCCTAAGTTCCACGATGACGGGTAAGAACCAGCAAACCACCCGCTCCCAGGTGGACCCCTCCACGCAGCTGAGTAAGACGATTCCGGCGATGTTCCGCTCCGTTCCGCCGGACACGCAGGCCGCGTCTCAAGCCTCGGACTCGAGTACGGAGCTGCTGCTGCCATCCTCTTCCGCCTCCTCTGGACTGCTTCAAGGTACGGCGCCCCCGCACACCCCGCACCCGCTCTGCATGGCAGATCTGCAGCACGTGGCACTAGATATAAAAAATGCCATGTTTGCTGCAATGGCGGACTTAAAAAGGGAGATCAGAGCGATCGTATCTCAGGTAGAACATGTGGAGGTGACCGCCATGACGCATGGGGCAGCCATACACCAGGTGCAGAGGACCTCTGATTCACATGCACATCATCTCATAGAGATGCATAGGCATCTTGAGGACTTGGACAACAGAGGACGTAGACGGAACCTGCGCGTCCGGGGGTCCCAGAATCGGTTGATGGGACCCAACATGTGCAACAAGCAGAATGGGCTATCTTTAATACCCTGCTGGGAAGGCCACTAGATGCCCCTGTGGAGATGGAAAGGTGTCATAGGGCTCTCCGGCCCAAAGGCAGAGACACGGACCCACCCAGAGATATAGTCTGTTGTTTGGTGAATTTTGTGCAAAAAGAGGAAATTCTTCGTCTTGCTCGTAACCATGCTAACTTGGAGTATGAAGGGGCCCGCATTCAATTATTCCAAGATCTTTAGCTATCACACTGCAGCACAGGAGAGATCTGCGACCCCTGCTACAAACTTTACGTGACAGACATATAATGTACAAATGGAAGTTCCCATTTTGCCTCCAAGCCACAGCTGGAAACAGGACAGCTTCACTGAGGACACCTCAAGACCTGCTACAATTTTGTGACACGTTGGGCATCCCCGTCGCCAATGTGCCTGACTGGTACTGTGCTTTTTTTCAACCTGAGCCCTGGATCCCCACCCGGCTGGATGACACCCCAAGATCGCAGAGAAGCAGGCAAAGATGACGCAGATCTTCTGAAGTTTCCCCACCTAGGTTTCGGGGTGATATGGAAATAGGGGGCAGCCCTCGAGTGTCGCTGTCCTCAGTGCGGCGGCGAACGGAGAACTGAGACCCATTGACATGCTGTGGTAAGCTACTCACATCTGCTGAGATATGATCCCCTCCCTCTAAGCTCCCAGATACATTGACTGCTACCATTTAAGCACCTGGTCACCCCGGTCGTGTATTGCACAGACGCCCCCCCCTTTTTTTTTCTTTAGTTTGTCCTCCCCTGCCACCATCAACTTCTAAGGATATCGACAGATGCCTATACCAGCATACGGGATTATTGAAGACAATGAGTAGATCTTATCCCATTCCCCGGGGCTCCGGTGGGTGGGATGTCACAATAGGGAGGTATGCTGTCGCCCCCCGGGCTTCTGATCCCATCTAGTTTGCTTATTTCACTAACTCTGGGCTTGACCGGTAAACTTTTTGGCTGACAGATGTATGGCTGACCTGTGTCCAGGCAGTGTCAGGCAACCATCCTGATGGTCTTTTACGGCTCGTGAAGACAAATGCAGAGCTCTGTTATGAGTGGATGAACTGAAAGGGGTTTATATAATGTGCACCCTTGGTACAGAACGTGCTGAATACACATAGAAGTGCCCTGACTTCCCTTCCCCTCACCCTCTCTCCTCCTCTCCCTCCTACTTGCCCTCTCCCCCCCGTCTTCCCTTGGTCCCCTCCCCCCACCATTACCCTTACCCATCCCCATACATGGGGGGACTGGGCTCTGACTTGACTACCAGAGTTCTGTGCTTAAGATAGATGAGGGGGGAGGTTCTTGTTCTGATGTGGGGGTAAATTACTGTTATTGGGCTAGGATGCCTCCTAAGTTTGTTCTTTTGATGCTTAAGGTAGTTGCTGGATTGGGCCCTCAGGGCTTCAAAATGGGGTGAAAAACCCCAGTGAAGGTTAACGGATAATGCCCTCGTGGGCTCAGGATTGCCAATGTGGGGTTTCTGATCTTGCCGCAGAAGTTCTATAACTAGTGGAGTCTCCCGGGGGCACAAAACATTTTAATGCGCTTTGCTTACCTGGGGTTCCCTAGATGGGGAATAGGCCCGTGAGGTTAAGTTTGGGATCCACTGCAGATCAGGGCACATTGCTTCCTCCTAAAGGTTAATGTTTGAGCTTTTTCTTTTTTCCAATTGTTATGTTTTGTTTTTGTTTGTATTACATTGATTGTTATATATGAGTCTTGGTATGTTAATACTCTCCCTCAGACGGGGTCTTGGTGGGGGTCTGTGTGTATGGCGGAAGCATCCCACCCCTGGGTTCCTCTGGGAGGGGGGGCGGGGCACAATGATAATTACCATCCCATGCTTCCGGAGGAGCGGAAGCATGGGACTGTGGGACAATGGAAATGTATGTACTCTTTTTCTGCCTTATGGTTAGGGGTTGGAGGGATGGGGATATAGAGGGCCTCTCCTCCTGGTGGCATACGGTCACGTAGGGTGCAAACCCTCAACACACCTTTTATATGCTAGAGGGTTTCTTAGATAAAGCATAATCTTCTTTAGTCTGGGGGGTCTGGAAGGTGGGATGGGTTAATACTTGCGGATACAGGTCTACATTCCCACCTCAAGAGAGGCTGGACCCCTTGTCCCTCCCGGTACAATACTTCATAGGTAGCCCAGCCGGACTTGGACTACCTCCGGATCGGTTTTGGTGACACCTTATTAGGGGGTTTCGTGATATCGCGATATATCTATAATAGATATAGGTATATATATTTTTTCTTTCTTTTTTTTTTTCTTCCTTCTTCTTTTCTCTCTTCTTCTTCTTCTTCCCCCCACTCCCTGCCTCCTGCCCTCTCCGTCTACTACGATATTTAACAGGTTTAGATTTTTCTCTTAATACTCATGGCCTCCATATTACAGTCCTCAACTCCTCTATCGCTCAAGGTTTTATCGTTCAACGCCAAGGGCCTAAATCTCCCTGAGAAACGCTCCAGTTTTTTAGCAGTAGCACGTAGACACAAGGCGCATGTTGTCTTTTTCCAAGAAACTCACTTCAAGTCTAACAACATTCAGCGTCTGACCAACAAATGGTAACCCGAAGCTTTCCATGCAACTTGTGCAGATTCCAAGACAAAGGGGGTAGCGATCTTGCTCGCAAAATCGTTGGCCTTTCGCCTGACAGATCAGATGGTAGATCCAGGAGGCAGATTCCTCTTCCTTAAGGGGTTCTGGAAAGATAGACCGGTGATGCTTGCTACCGTGTACTGCCCTAACTCCAAACAGGTTTCTTTTCTGAGGGATACGCTCACGAAACTTACCTCTTTCAAATCTGGCCTTTTAATTCTCAGAGGGGACTTCAACATGGCCCTTGATCCGAATCTAGACACGTCCACGGGTACCTCGTCCCTCCCCTTCTCGGCCTTGCGACAAGCGAAATTAGGACTTGCCTCGCTGGCACTAAATGATTCGTGGCGCACCCTGAGGGAAGGACTACACATTCTTCTCATCTCCACACCAACGGTACTCGAGGCTTGATTATATTTTCCTCTCCCAAAGCGATCTCTCGTACCTCCACGATGCGACAATTGAATATTTGGTATTATCCGACCATCACCCAGTAATCCTTACCTTACGATTCCCGCAGAGAGAATCCTTCACGAATGTCTGGAGGCTTGACGCCTCCCTCCTTACGGACTTAGCAGACGTTAATTTCCTTGAGCAAGTCATTGGGGATTACTTCCTGCACAATGATACGCCGGATGTGTCGCCCATGGTCCAATGGGAGGCACATAAATGCATGGTACGGGGACACCTACTGTCCATAGCGACGAGAAGGAAAAGGGAATACCTGGCCCTTATTCAGGAACTCACCAACAAAATTTCTAGCCTGGAAACAAAACATAAAGGTTCTATGGCGCTGGAGGTAGCGGCGGAATTAGCAGAGACTAGGACACTTCTGCGTAATGAACTTTACAAAAAAGCTTGTAAGCGCATGCTGTTATCTCAGAAAATATTTTTTGAACAGGGAAACAAACCAGCAAGACTTCTGGCTCGGTTTACGCAGAAACGTGTCCTCGCTTCCACTATCCATCATATAAAAGATAAACAAGGGCAAATTCATACTAAGTCGGAAGATATTGCGCGTCAATTTCGGGAATATTACAACACATTGTATAATATTAGGTCAAAGGAGGAAGGAGTAGGCCCGTCGGTTACTAGGGAATCCCTGATAAAGGATTTCTTGCACAGATATAGCCCTCGGGCGCTATCTGTGGAGGAACAGCAAGCCTTAGAGTTGCCGCTATCTTCGGAGGAATGGATAGAAGCCTTAAAAGCCACCAAGCCGGGCAAGAGCCCGGGACCAGATGGCCTGACGGCACAATACTACAAATGCTTTCCCGAACTTTTAGCGCCGGGCTTCCTCAAAGCTTTTAACTCTTTAGCAGATGCCTCTTACAAGTCTAATACCTTACTGGAAGCATATATTTCAGTAATACCTAAGGAGGGTAAAGATCCCTCGGATGTAGCGAACTACAGGCCGATTTCGCTACTCAATGTGGATGTTAAGATTTTTTCAAAAATTCTGGGGACGCGGCTAGCCTTCTATATTCTGGCCTGGCTAGGTCTTGATCAGGTAGGTTTTGTCCCTGGCAGGGAGGCCAGGTACAATACCCTCAAAGCCCTCAACCTACATCACTGGCTTACTTCTACAAAGAGTAAAGGGTTCTTTCTTTCACTGGATGCGGAGAAGGCCTTTGACCGAGTGGCCTGGGACTACATGCATTCGGTCCTGGAGGCACTCGGCCTAGGGACACGATTGAGGTCAATGGTAGGGGCACTTTATTCGGCGCCACATGCCAGGGTAAGAGTGAATGGCCACTTATCAGAGGCCTTCTCCATCCATAATGGCACCAGGCAGGGATGCCCTCTTTCGCCCTTACTGTATATCCTCACCCTGGAACTCCTCCTTCGCTGCATCAGGGCTCACCCTGACATAACAGGGTTTAAGATTTTTCAAAAGGAATACAAGATTGCGGCCTTCGCCGATGATATTTTGCTTTTTCTCTCCTCTCCCTTGATATCCTTGCCTAATCTCTTACAAGTGTTCCAACAATTCCGATGTATTTCGCACCTTAAGATTAACTTTTCCAAGTCATATGCCCTGAATATTTCCCTACCTTCGTCGCTAGTTCTCCATTGCCAGAAGAGCTTCCCCTTTCGATGGAAGACTGCTGATATTACTTACCTGGGCATCAGGCTCCCGGGTAAGCTATCAGACCTTTATGAGAAGAATTTTTTGCCTGAGCTGAAGGCAGTACAACAAGATTTACTGCAATGGGATTCTCCCACCATTTCATCTTGAAAATTACGGTCCTGCCCCGAATGCTATATAAGCTACAGACGATTCCAATCGCCCTTCCACCCTCCTTCTTTGCCACCTACAAAAAGATATGTAGGAAGTTCCTGTGGGGGTCCAAAGCACCCAGAATTAGCTGGACGAAGCTGGTCCTTTCTAAAGCAGAGGAAGGGATTGGCCTCCCAGACTTACAAAGGTATAATTGGGCGACAAATCTCACGCGGGTAGTGGACTGGCGAGTCCACGCCTGTTGTAAAGGCTGGGTTCACTTAGAAAACCAGATGACGGGAGAAGACCTGGGGAAAGTACCCTGGATCTCTAGGAGGAATTGGAGGTCTAACGTCTTGTCTCATCCACTAATAGGAGCTACCTTGTTGGCATTCACAAAGGCCTGTGATAGGTTTGGGGTTTCAACAACGGATTGCGGATTGACTCCGCTTAGGGGCAATCCGGATGGGGGCAGGATGGGGGATTCTTGAGGCACGAGTGGCCCCACAATGAGATTCTGGCCAAACATTTCTTCTCTGGGGATAGATTCTTATCCCTGAGTGATCTCGAGAAGTTGTCTCTGACCAAGAAATTTCCTTTGTTTGCTTATTTCCAAGTGAGGCACTTCCTGAATGACCCGAAGGTCAGAGGGTCTTTTACAAAATCGCCCACGACCCTTGAATCGCTATGCTTAAACACGTCACCTCAAAGGCATGTGATTTCGATCCTGTATGCTTCCATGTTTAGAGGGCCCTTTCCTCCTATGCAGGCGGAGCAGGCCTTTTGGGAGACCAGGCTGAATAGACCGATTCAGGAGAAGGAATGGGAAAGGGTCAACTGGTTCATCTTCAAGGGCTCATTGAATGTGGGCATACAGGAAAATAGCTACAAGATTAGGACACGGTGGTATAGAACGCCGGATGTAGTACACAAATTCTGCCCTACAGTGTCAGATCAATGCTGGAGATGTGGACGAGCTCAAGGCACTTTCCTTCACGTTTGGTGGGAATGCCCACTAATTCAACCATATTGGCAAAAGGTACATGACGTGACAATGGCGGTCTCTTCGCTACCCCTGGAGTTTTCATCAGCACAATACCTGCTTCACCTCTCCGATATCCCAAAGAAACAATATCGCAATTCTGTAGCGATACATATGGTCAACGCTGCCAGACTATGTGTTCCTGTTCACTGGAGAGCGACGGTACCACCGACTGTAAAGAGTGGGTGGCGCGCGTTGACCGGATTGCAGCGATGGAGGAACTGATACATACTGCCCGCGATGACATTACAAAGTTCACTTTAATTTGGAGTGAGTGGTTCGAATTCCGAGACTCAGCAGACTACCGAGCTCTTACGCAGAACCCGAACTGATCTAGATTTAGCAAAATGCTTGACTGAAGTGTGCTTTTCTTACGTACCGTTGACCTGTATATCTGTCAATAGAATGTGGACGGCGAGGGTAGTGGGCCCCCCACTTACCCCCCCATTTGGTTATGAGTTGCCATTCCCCCCCCTTTTTTTTTTTCTTCCCTCTCTCTCTCTCTCTCCCCTCTCGCTCTTTTCTTTCTCTTTCCCTGTGAGCCTTTTTTTTTTGTTTGACCTCTTTTTTACCAACGTTGGAGGGCGTGGATGGGAGGGTGGGCCTTGCGCCCACTCCCTCATTCATCAGCTACTAGGTGGGAAGATTTATGTGCCAAAAAAGGACTGGGTGCTGCTAACAAGAAGCGGGGCTAGTAGGAGGGTATACGGACCTTGTAGATCGTCCATATGGATGGTTCACACTCGTGGTATTCAGTTATTACCGCTAAATGTTAAAATAATATTTGTTTGGGGCTCTTCCCAGGTGATCTTAACCTGTGTTCCTATTGTCTGTATTAAGCTATAGACCCATCTTTGTACTCTTATACCATTTGTTCATGGAATTGTTTGATGTATACTGTTGTCCTCATGTTTCTCTCAATAAAATCTTTGTGGGAAAAAAATAAAATAAAATAAACATTTATAAAAAAAAAGGGGGGGGGGGTTGCCATCCGGGCCCCTGGGGACATCCGGGTCCCTTACAGGTGTACTACCTGTACCCCCTTGACGGCGACCCTGGTTAAACCATCCCAGTAATTGAAAACACACATACCAGGATTATTAACCTGCAGTCATTTTTTTGGTGTCATTTATGGTCATCTATAGTTTTATAAATATGACCCATAGTGTTTAATTTTTCTATTTTACATTTTTCTATTTGTGAACAGTTTGAAAGCGAAAAGAAAAAGAAAACTTTCTTGATATCTATTTTCCTATTCATGCACTAGAATAGCTAGAGGATAGCGCTAACAATATGGAACATTAATCAGAACAGCAACCATTGTTGAAATAATTCTAACAGTGCAGAATATTCTTCTCTAATATAATACTCTGTACAAAATGGCGAAGAAGGCAATTAAATTAACTGTACAACCAGGAAATGTAAAAATAAAGGGGAACACAAGCTTTCTTTTTGTTAAAATGATTAGCTGCAGTAAAATGAGCTGTCATGCATAATTCAGACTAATATTAGATAGCGATTTTACAAACTACTTTTGGTTTTGAGCAATATGAGATGCAGTACTGTATATTAAATAGCCCTGAAAGGTCACATTTGCATGCAGTAATATTAGTATAGCACAACATAAAAACTATATTTAGACCATTTCCAAGAAACTGAACTTACAGCTGAAAGCAACACTGTTTTAAAAAATAATATTTAATTAAAGAACTGACAGTGGTGAGTTTTTAAAGTAAAATACATAAATAATGAATGTCTTGCTGCACGCTTCTAATTATTTTTAGTGGCTTAGCCACTAAAGACCCTGAAAGACTCAGGTCTTAGAAATTGGACCTAAGCTAAAGTTAGAGTAATAACTGATGTCTCCTTTGGCTATGTGTTACTGCAAGGGTCTAACTTTATGTTTTGTGATCCCTTAGAAGTTTAAAAGAGGCTATAGTCTACCCATTGCTATCATGACAGTAACTTCATTCTTTGATGTCTGAATGTGTTGGCTCTATCAATGAGCATTTCTGTCAACTTTGAAAACTCAGTTTTCTGTACATAACTTACATAACTTTCACTTTTGACCCTTGCTGCCTAGAGAAATATGCAGGCCACCCTACCATTTCCTTCTGAAAATACTAGTTGTCTAGTGTCATGTTAATCCAATGGTACCAGTACACCACAGCACAAGCCACATCACATACTTCTGCCTTTACCTGTTATACTGGTAAGTGACAGAAAGAAATGACTAAAGTCAAATTATCAGTTGAACAGGCAGACAAGTATCATCTTTCATGAAGGTTAGCAATGCTGCACTAATTTTTCTCTCAGGACAGGATTCAAGAGACCGCATGATGTGATCATAACATGCCCATCAAGTTATGAAGAGAATGGTGAGTAAACTGTGGCTTCTGAAGAAAAGCATGTTTCTGCTCCTCCAGCACTATTCCTTTTCCCTCATAATATAAAAACCCTCTTTTTACATTTACAGAACTAAAAGTGTTTGTCTGTGTCTCACACATGCCAAGTAGCACTATCCATTAGCCACTTCCTATATTCAATGTATCCCTTTGCCTTTCACCTAATTTTTAGTAGCCATTGGCTGTTTTGGCCATATGCACTTTAGATGTTATGAACATTTTTATAATTTTGTTTCAATTTGTGTTTTTATAACCTAAAAAGTATTTAATTTAGCAATGCCATATCCATTAAAGAGAGAGAATTAAAAACATATGGCCACACTAGCTATTGGGGGTCTAATACATTATATTCATGGTTTAAAAGGCATAGAGCCGTTTCAGCAGACAGATTCGATGGTGTGTACGGGCAAACAGACGGATTTGGCCACCCGACAGATTTCAAAGCATGCTTTGAAATCTGTCGGCTGGGAACCCGTCCGCCCGACATGTCTGCTGGTTAGTACGCTAACCAGCAGACATGTCTTCTCGCACACGCGCCGAATGGTTTCGACGCATGCGCGGAAGTGTTTTACTTCCTGGCGCGGTGACGTGGTGGCGTCAACGTCATCGTCACGTCACCGACACGTCAGCGCGCTGTCTGCTGGCGGGGATTTTGGTTTGCTCGTGTGTACACGCGAGCAAACCAAAATCCCAGCAGACAGATCTGTTCAAATCGGTCGGTCCGACCGATTTGAACAGACACATTTAATCGTGTATACGAGGCCTTAGTGAGAATTTTTTTTTCCTGAATTTGCAAGGGTAAACATCAAATGGCTTATGGTCTGCCCAGAGACAAAGGGCGGGGCACAAATAAAAACTGTTATGCCCTGTACATGCGATCGGTTTGTCAGATGAAAACGGTCCGATGGACCGTTTTCATTGGACGAACCGATCGTGTGTGGCCCCCATCATTTTTTTTTCCCATCGGTGAAAAAAATAGAACCTGTTTTAAAAATTTCTAATGGTTAAAAAAACGATAGAAAAAAACGATTGTCTGTGGTGAAATCCATCGGTCAAAAATCGATGCATGCTCAGAATCAAGTCGATGCATGCTCGGAAGCATTGAACTTTTTCTCTGCACGTCGTTTTTTACATAACCGTGTTGGACACAATCGGATTTTTAACAGATGGTGTGTAGGCAAGACTGATGAAAGTCCGCTTCATTGGCTATCTGATAAAAAAATCCTTTGGTACGTTTTCTTTGGATGAACCGATCGTGTGTACGTGGCATTATCGCTTGATTTGGGATGTATTTTCCTAATTGCTGTGTAAGTTCAAGGCCCTGGTTCAACACTAAACAAGTGACAGGGCATGACCAGTGCATTGCGCTGTTGCATTAGTAACATTTGTTTCATTATGCAGTCTCATTATGCAGTCTAACAAACCTGGGCCACTTGTGTATCTGCAATCACATGGTCTGCAAAAAGGTGTGGTACCACTACATTTTACCAGGGATATGAAGAAAATTCAACTCTAAGGCCTCGTACACACGAGGGGATATGTCCGCTGAAAACGGTCCGATGGACCGTTTCAGCAGACATCTCCGCTCGTGTGTATGGGCTAGCGGACAGATTTCTCCACCCGACAGATTTCAAAGCAAGCTTTGAAATCTATCAGGTGGGAATCTGTCCGCCCGACATGTCTGCTGGTTAGTACACTTACCAGCAGACATGTCGTCCCGCACCGCCGCCGCGCCGCTGCCGAATGGATTCGGCGCATGCGCGGAAGTGTTTTACTTCCTGGTGCGGTGACGTAGCGGTGACGTGGCGGCGTCAACGTCACCGCCGCGTCACCGCGCCGTCCGGCGGCGGGGAATTTGATCCGATGGTGTGTACACGCCATCGGATCAAACTCCCGATCGGACATATCCGATGGAAATGGTCCGCGGACCGTTTTCATCGGATATGTCCGATCGTGTGTACGAGGCCTTAGGCCTCGTACACACGATTAAATGTGTCTGTTCAAATCAGTCGTTTGTCATATGTCTGTGTAAGTGTGCTCCTTTTGTGGTCAGCAGTGGGACTACTTTGTGGTGGTGTCTCACTCTTTGACCTGATTCAGAAGGAAAACTCCTCTTGGGGGAGTCAAGTGTGCACTGACAAACTGACTTCTTGAGTATATGTTTTTTTTGTGTAAATTAAAATGGTCACAGTAATTCATACTAGTTTTTGCGCCTTTCTGGTTTTTTTTTTAAGTATTGTGCTTGGCTCTGTTAGACAGAATTTACAGCAGTGATTTGTGGATACTAATTCATTCTTCTGTCTTATACTCGTACACCTGTCTACAGGGCATCTGTTCTGCTTTGGCTTGGCCCTCAGTATAAGGTTCCTTAAGTTTATGAAAGAAGATGAAATACTGTACAAAACGTGGCTACGTTTTTTTTTTAAAGTATTTATCCTTACCAAATCTACTGCTTCATTTGCTTTTACTCTGGCTTCTCTTGCTGTGTCCTCAGCATTGTCAATCAAGTCCTTGATATTGCTGTATGCTTTGAAAGCCACCGTAGCATTAAATGAGAGGTTTTTAGCTTCAGCGAGGATTCTGTGAAAGTAGATAGCAATGTTAAATTCAAATCTAAATGAAACCCTGCAAAAAGGAATTTATATCAAAATAATGTGTAAAATACATTGCTGCTAGAGGAAAGCAATTTATTTATGCACTGACTCCGCAGCACATAAACGGCTACATATTCTTTGCTTATAAAATCAGTTTATCTGGGAGTCTAGATGCCTCAGCAACTGCATGCACAGTTACCTGCTCAATCAATAAAATATATAGTTTCATACCCAGCCAGTCGTTAGCACTGTGACACAGAAACACAAAGGGAGACATTCTGTAAGCAACATTAAGTACTGTTATTAAAGGAGAAGTATGACCAACGTTATGTTAGCCATACTTCTATTTGGGGTTACAGGAGTGCACATACTTTTGCTCTTCTGTGACCCAGAATCAGTTGACAGCGACCAAAAGCCTGCTGCATGCTGACATCACAGAGCTGCTCCAGGCACAACCATATTGTTGGAGTCCAACGGATCCCTGAGACAGCTACTCCTGACCCTTCCTATTCCTGATTGCTGGAGGAGATAACAGTGACTGACAGTCAAAGCTCTCCTATGTTGTAAGAGGAAGGGGTGAGCTGTCCAATGTAAACAGTACACTGTTTACATTTGTGTATGCTGTGATTGATCATCATAGTAATCCCATGGTGCAGAGCCACTTGGATCAGCTATTTACTCTGTGTCTGTGAACCGAGTCATCCAAAGATGGCTTGGTCCACAGACGATGGGTGCACTAGCCACACAAGGGTGATTTATAAAGTGCTGTTTATAAACTGAATTCCAGAAATAGGTGTCCATCTTTCCATAATTTTTCGCAATATGGTTGAAGGGTTGTGGTTGAGTTTGCCCAGAGATGAACTTTAAATAACACTACGGACTCTGTGATAAAAAATGGTAAACAAAAAATATGCTGAAACATGTAGCAAAACATTTTTATATATATATATATATATGATAATTGGTATGGGCTACACTACATCATGTCTTGGATTCATTTATTAAAGGGGTTGTAAAGGTACAATTTTTTTCCCCTAAATAGCTTCCTTTATCTTAAGTGAAGGAGGACTGCACTACCTCATCCTTCGATTTTGCTTTTAAATGTCCTTATTTCTTCTGAGAAATCCTCACTTCCTGTTCTTCTGTCTGTAACTCCACACAGTAATGCAAGGCTTTCTCCCTGGTGTGGAGTGTCATGCTCGCCCCATCCCTTGGACTACAGGAGAGTCAGGACACTCTACTTTGCAGATAGAGAAAGGAGCTTTGTGTTAGTGGTCTTCCTGACTCTCCCATAGTCCAAGGGAGGGGACGAGCACGACACTCCACACCAGGGAGAAAGCCTTGCATTACTGTGTGGAGTTACAGACAGAAGAACAGAAAGTGACGATTTCTCAGAAGAAATAAGGAAATTTAAAAGCAAAATCGAAGGATGAGGTAAGGAAAGGAAGAAAACACTAAGGTAAAGGAAGCTATTTAGGAAAATAAAATTGTACCTTTACAACCCCTTTAACGGAGTAAAGGCTTTTCACAAAGTATTTTTTTTTTGAATACTCAATCAAGTGGCAGGAGAAAAAAAAAAAACAACAAAAAAAATGGAATTTTCCTAAATCATGATTAGTTTCCTGTCAATGTGTGACCTATTCACTAGACTTAGTGAACATTTTCTTTGTAGTCATTATCACTTTAATAAATAGAAACATGTTCTTCATACTGAGGTATTAAGTAAATATTATGTATTTAAATCACATATAGATTTGTGCATTTGTTTTCGTCTGAATGCATTTTAGTCCGAATTTCTGGGATTTTCACGTTCGTTTTAACAAACGAAAATGACCGCGTAGAATTCGAAATCTGAAAGATCCGACATAAAAAATGCTTTATTTTCATTTTGTTATGACAGCAGTTCGATACAGATAGAAGATTTTACATGACGGTGACAATAGCGATCTGTGTCTATCGAACCTGCGGTTGAATGTGCCTAACATAACTCTATTAGTCCAAGATTATACAACATAGAGAGAAAAGATTTGAAATTTATGGTCAAATGCTCTGTCCATAGGCTATAGAAGAATTCTAATGTTGGTTGACTAGTAATAATAATTAATAAAAATAAATATTACTAGTCATACAACATTAGAATTCTACTATAGCTTGTGGGTGGAGCATTCGACTGGAAATGTACGATCGCAGCGTTTTACAGTTTAGCTGCTCCGTCGAATCCTCTTAGAACATTTGACAGATACCATAAGCCAGTGATGGTGAACCTTGGCACCCCAGATGTTTTGGAACTACATTTCCCATGATGCTCAATTACACTGCAGAGTGCATGAGCATCATGGGAAATGTAGTTCCAAAACATCTGGGGTGCCAAGGTTCGCCATCACTGCCATAAGCCTTCAATGACAGATTGGACCTTAATTTGGATTTTCAGACTAATGCATTTTTTATAGGGCTGTGGAAATTAACGATTAATTGGTCGATTAATCGTTAATTTCTTTGGTAGATTAAAATAATTTTGATCGAGGACGATCCGCGGAGTGAGCTCCGCGGTCTCGCCCATAGGAAAGGCCGCGACTTTGGCCTAGCTCCGGTCCTTCCGGTGGCAGCCGAGTAGCGGCGCGCTGATGTCATCATCACCTGCCCGCCTGCTTGTACCATCTTCCCAAGCGCACGTGTGTCCATCAGCAAATCTGCAGACAGGTCTGCCTGCCTGATAGTGGTCTGCCTGCCTAATAGTCAGGTAAGAAAGGACAACCATCTGTGTGTAGTAACATTATGGGGCAGATGTATATATTATTTCTGGAGTATGGGGACAGATGTGTATATTAAAGCATGGGGGCAGATGTGTATATTACAGCATGGGGGCAGATACTGTAATATACACAACTTCCCCCATGCTTTAATATACACATATGCCCCATACTGCAAGAATGTACACATTTGCCCCCATACTGCAAGAATATACACATCTGCCCCCATGCTGTAATATACACATGGGGGCAGATGTGTATATTCTTGCATTATGGGAGGCAGACGTGTATATTAAAGCATGGGGGCAGATGTGTTTATTACAGCATGGGGGCAGATGTGTATATTAAAGCATGGGGCAAATGTGTATATTACAGCATGGGGGCAGATGTGTATATTAAACCATAGGGGCAGATGTGTATATTACAGCATGGTTGCAGATGTGTATATTACAGCATGGGGGCAGATGTGTATATTACAGCATGGGGGCAGATGTGTATATTAAATCATGGGGGTAGATGCTGTAATATACACATCTGCCCCCATACTGCAAGAATATACACATCTGCCCCCATGCTGCCCCCACCACATTTACAGTACCAGTGGCTAATGCAGAGTTGCAATGCAAGGAGATCAGCTAAAAGTAGTTGTATCTGTATGTGCGTTAATTAATCGAAATTAGTCGATTAATCGATAAAAAAAAAAAAACGATTAATCAAACACAAAAATTGTAATCAGTCACAGCCCTAATTTTTTAACAAAATAAAATAAAAACTAATTTTGGGAGTAAATAAATAAATGTATTTTTCGGATGAAAACAATATTCCGAAATGAAATATGTCAGTGTGCACATGTCTAATCATACTGTATATACCCAATTTAAAGATCTTCCATCGTTTTACAGCATGTGTCAGTTTTCTAACTTAGTTTCACTTTACTAAGCTATATTTTTCTGTTAGCAAGCTTTCATTTACTTCTTCAAAATGTAGCTAAAATAAATATATTATCTATCCACTAAGTTCTACTGATTAAGTAACAAACATATTCTGTAAAGGTAGGTGGCATTGCTGTGCTGCTTTTCAGCTTGAAAAGGGAAATGTTTTATTATAAGAGAGCCAAGCCTCTAAAACTGGCAAGATGCATTCATAAAATGTCTATGAGTGCTTGGGAAAATGTAAAAGTAGCTGTAATTGAAGTGCAACAGGCTGGCAATCTTTATAAAAGTGCATTGGTTCAACGTATTATAATTTACATACTTGATTATATGCCACTATTTTATGCAGCACGTTTAAAAATAAATATGAAGGATTCAGAGAGAGGATGATGCCAATTCACCTGGACACAGGCTATGAATCAGAAATTATAAGCATGAGCAATTTGTTTTTGCTTTTTACTCATCAGCCATATACTGCATACCTGATGTCAAAGCGTACTTAGAAAAGCACATGCGTTTGATCCCTTTGTTTTTAGAGGTTAAGAACAAAGTAACTTAAAACACAGCAACTTAAATAAAAGCTGAATACTTTCTGTTTTGTTTAATATACTGTATTTTTAAAACTTTAAAGCAGAGTTCCAGCGGTTTTATGTTTATTAAAAGTCAGCAACTACAAAAAGTATAACTGCTGACTTTTAATAAACAGACACTTACCTGTTCCAAGGCCCCCTCTCCGCCGGCGCCTACATTCAGACTGTGGGCACCCGGCCGTGACAGCTTTTGGCTTCACGGCCGGACACATACTGCGCATGTGCGATTCGTGCTGTGCTGGTGGACAGGCGATCTCCTGGGACCTGTCATGTGTCCCAGGAGATCGCCTAGAGCAGGAGTCTCCAAACTACAGCCCTCCAGGTGTTCAGGAACTACAATTCCCATCATGCCTAGTCATGTTTACGAATGTGAGAGTTTTACAATGCCTCATGGGAAGTGTAGTTCCACAGCAGCTGGAGGGCCGTAGTTTGGAGATCCCTGGCCTAGAGGGAGGGGTTGCCTAAGGCGAGAGGAGGAGTCACATAGGCGGTCCCTGGGTGGGAGGAGGAAGTGGGACAGGAAATCCCACTCCTACCGAAGCCTCCACCCCCCCCCCCAAAATAAAAGACATGCCAAATGTGGCAAGTAAGGGGGTGAGGAGTACTTAAAGCGGAAGTTTCACTTTTGGGTGAAACTCCACCTTCACTTTTTTTAATGCTGTAATGAAACAGTAACCAAAATATCATATGTATTTAAAAATGCTATCAGGACTAAGGGTGGCAGAGACAAAAGCCTCGTACACACGATTGGTTTTAAAGTTTGAAGTTCTTTCTTTCTTTGCCTTAAGGTAAAAACGTTCTATGTGTACCTTTCCCCCCAGCGCCCCCTATACTTACCTGAGACTATTCTTGATTAAACGCTGCACCCAAGCGCAGCATCTCTCCCCCTCTCTCTCTCTCTCCTCACTGAGTGGACATAAAGGCTGCAGTGGAAGTCATTGGCCCCTGCTGCTGTCAATCACAGCCAGTAAGCAAATGGGGGGTGATCGAGTTTACATGAGCGCCTCCATAGCAAGCAGCTTGCTATGGAGGCACTCAGAAGTGGGGAGCAGCCAGAAGCATAGGTAGGGGACCCCATTTGAGAAGGATCGGGGCTGCTCTGTGCAAAACCATTTGCAGTGCAGTTAAGCATGACTTGTTATTTAAAAAATAAAAATTAATTTACAATAACTTTTTACAATTACGTTTTTCCATCATCAGTAGAAATTCTCAGTATATTGCCTATAAGCCTATTTACACACTGTCACAATATTCTATTAGGTTAGGATCAGTGAAATAGGAAATATCCTGTGTAATATGCTATGTAAGTTAATCTTAGCAGAAGAGTACACAATCCAGTATTCTAGAAATTCCAAGTACAACAGTGCAGTACATAAGGCTGAAGGCTTATTAACTGTACTTTCCTTGTAATCCTTCTTAGACTGCCCTTCTGCAATTGAATTGAAATTGAATACCTACTGTATACCTTAAAGCAATTTTATATACTGTATTGCAGCATACCAGTCCTTAGATGTGGTGAATGCATTTGTTTACTGTTTCTATTTATTTATTTTTTCTTAAACTGTGCCTGCTTATTAACACTCTTTGTGGGCCGGAGTAGCTATGCTTACTACTCCACTGTATCTATAGAGGAAGCTATGGTTGTCACTTAGGAGGTACATAAGACATGTTTTCTTCTCCTCCTCTTTTTGTATATAAAGTGGGAGGATTAGTAGTTTACACAAGAAAGACAAATATTTTTTTTTACTTTCAGGGCACCTGATAGGAAGTGACAAGGACACTGCATTTCTGGTAAAATCGACTGGCATGTTCTGTAACTGCAAAAAACTTTCTTGAACTGTAAATGGAAAATAAATGTGGTCACCGCATCTAAGGACTGATAAGCTGAAATGTACAGCATTATATTTTTGTTCTTGGATTTAGTTCTAAAGCGATTTTTTTTGTTACCTTAATGCATTCCCTGCATTAAAGTAGATAATGTTTTACAAGTTGCTGTGCTCGCCTACCTCCCTAAATACTTACCTGAGTCCTCAATAGATCCAGTGCTGTTTTCAGCTGCATCTCTTATCTCCTCTCTCCCTCTGTTCACTAATGCAGCACTGTCACTGTCGATCAAATGCTGTGATGAAAAATTAGTGGTCGTGGCCGAACTGCGCTGTGTGTGTCAGTTGATTCACACAGCCTGGCTTAGGATTGAGCCTGCATGTCTGCCCCAATAGCAAACAGTGCATAGCAAGAGGAGCAGACAGCACCAGTGGGCGACACCAGAAGAGCAGATTTATAATTTTAATGCCACGTGCACACAATCAGACCAGTATGATAAAACTGGTCCGACGGACCGTTTTCATCGGACCACGCTGAGGTGGTCTGATGTGTGTACACACCATCGGACCAAAAATCTGATCAGACCAGAACGCGGTGACGTAGAACACAATGACGTGCTGAAAAAACAAAGTTCAATGCTTCCAAGCATGCGTCAACTTGATTCTGAGCATGCGCAGGTTTTGGTCCGATGCTTTTGTGTACTAACAATCGAATCTGTCCGACGGACAGGTGTCCGTCGGACAGATTTTAAAGCAAGTTTTAAATCTTTGGTCCGATAGGCCGTACACACCATCGAATTGGTCTGATGAAACTGGTCTTAAGACCAGTTTCATTGGACTGGTCTGATCGTGTGTACACGGCCTAAGTTAAAAGACAATATGCGAAACATAATGATATTACATATTGCTATCAGTACTGGATACTATATTTTGTATATATTTTTTTTTTTAAACCTTGGACCTTACAGTATTTTAGCAATTATGGGCATTGATGACATAATAAAAATAAATAATTATATATTGTCCATAACTGAGCATCACAGTCTGGGTATATATTTTTTTCTAAATAAATACGTGATGACTTCTGGACCTTTTGTGAGGAGTCATGGACAGCATGACAGGCTTTTCTGACATTGCTTATATACCTTCTATATATTGAACAGTACATACTGTATAATTCTTCAAAATTAAAGTGGATTGAAACCATCACATATACCCAGTGAAGTGAAGATCCTCAGATTATACACAGGGATGAAAGAAATCTCCCTTTATAAGTTTTACATGCATATCTGCTGTCTTCAGCTTTATATACTGTATTCTTTAGAAAATTCAGATCATGTTAGATTTTCTCTTTCTGTTCAGCACTGCAGTGAAGCCTGGGCATACAGCCAAGACAGCTGATTGGAGGAAAGGCACACACACCCCCTCTCCTCATAGGTAGAAACTTTCAGAGCTGTTCACTGAATAGTTCAGCTCTCTGCTAATCTATTTATAGCATCCTCCCCAACTCAGGCTACTTTTAACTTCTGACATGTTTTCTGTCAACTGAGATATCAGGCTGATAACAGAAGAACGGAGTAGGAGACAGCCAAGGGACATTTGAAGAGAGATATGAAAACACTGCAGACAGATGTGCTCAGCTCAGATTTTATGAATTGGGTTCACATTCACTTTAAAATAAAGTTGTAGTGTCTGAAAAGTCACAGAAAACATAGTAGGCTCTTCTGACAGTACCTTTATGAAATGAACATTACATGTACTCCCTATATACTATACAACTATACATATGCATTTACCATATTGACTTATTTTCTACATATTTTACATGTTTTGCCTTAAGGAATGTGTATGTACGGTAATCTTATTTTTCTATCGGCTATATTACATACCCATCCAGTTTTGAGGATGAGTCATTTAGCTGAGATGCTTGTACTTCTGCCTGGTATACAAGCTCAGGGAGGTCCCTCCTTTGAATTTCTTCAGTAAGATTGTTTATTTTTTCATCTAATTTTTCAGACAGTAATGGAAGCTCATTGTTGACATCATTGAGGTCCTGGGAAACAAACAATATATTAGATAAGCAAATCTTCAACCAATCTAGCAATTGATGGAGAATGCGTATGAAGGTTGTAGATAGACTCTTATATGACTAAAAAATATTAGACCTTTCCTTTTGTATTTAATTGTTCCTTATTTTTTGAATGAATAAAAACAGAATGAAATATTTAATTGTATTCAAAATATATAGCACAATATTAATATAATGTTTGTAGTAAAGTAATATGTGGTCTATAAAATATTTTATACGTTTCGTTGAACCATCATTATTGTGTTTGAATAGGATGAAGCTCTGCTGACTTATATCATCCAGTCATGTATTCTCAAAATACATTTGCTTTCATTTTCTCTGCATTTGATTGGGTGGTGAAATTTCACCACGTTTACCAAGCTCTGGGGATAATTTCCTTGCAAAGTGCAACTGCCTTTGCAAAGTTAACATGAAGTTTGCTTTTGCAAATCAACTCCCAGGAGCCTATTGGTAGTTTAATAGGCATACCTAAGTCACTCCTGGTTCTGATTTATGAATTACATTGATTATTGAATGTATGGAAAAGTAAGCCTACAAACCTAAAAAGTCTAGTGTCACACTGCTTAACCACTTCCCGATGGCCGTACATATATATGCGGCCGTTGGGCGGTCCTGAATCTCTGACAGGACGCATATATGCGTCCTGTGCTCTTCCTGGCCACTAGAGGGTGCGGGCGCGCCACCGGCGGCGCGCGCGTGGCCGCCGGCGGTGCGCGCGTGGCCGCCGGCGGTGCGCGTATGCCCGCTGCATTCCTGAGATACCGATTCGCGTGCCTGGCGGCCGAGATGTCCGCCAGGCACTCGCAATCAGCGGTTACAGGGACAAGACATGGATCTCTGTGTGTAAACACAGAGATCCATGTCCTGTCAGGGGAGAGAGGAGACCGATCTGTGTCTCTTGTACATAGGGACACAGCATCGGTCACCTCCCCCAGTCACCCCCCTCCCCCCACACAGTTAGAACACACCCAGGGAATACATTTAACCCCTTCCATGCCCCCTAGTGTTAACCCCTTCACTGCCAGTCACATTTATACAGTAATCTGTGCATTTTTATAGCACTGATCGCAGTATAAATGTAAACCTGGAGCTGCGGTGGCTCAACGCGATTGGCACTGCGCTGACAAGCCGTTCACCTCTGCAGCAAGGGTTCAGATCCCGGTCTCGGCTGCATGTGAATTGAGTTTGGTGGTCTCAGCCCGGCTCCTGGTGGGTGTGCTATGTGAGGTAAGCCTGCGCTTAGTACGCCAACCCCCTCCCACAAAAACCACCACACTTACACGCACTGGAAATTGGGTTAACATGCACGCATTTTGGCCACGCGTTCTCTAAAAAAGAGAGGAGAAGGACTAACAGGGCTGGCTGAGCGGGTTAGATCCTCTCACTCCCTCATAGGGGAGTCCCTCTGCCCCGTTGGGCTTCAAAGCGGAGCAGGTAGGGCGGGCTGTGTGGGAGGACCCCCTCACACCTGCCATTGCCCCCCGGAGGCATGGAGAAAGATGGCAGATTGCCTGTCACGAGGAAAATATATGGGCTACCAGTAATCCTTATATGCACACTTTTCCAGGTATATGTCTTAGGGTATTGAAGAAAGAGGATCAACATTACAGCAACTGAATTTATAGGTAAAATGATCAGAAATGGAAACCTTTAAATTTCTCTAAAGATCGATGTCCTATAACTTCACTAGATACACCAATGTTCACTTACATTTTCAGCTTCGTTGATGCTTTGTGCCAAGTTATTGACTTCTGTCATGATGTTATCAGCCTCACTCAGCGTGTCTTCAGTTTCTTTCTTGCCTTTCTCAACAGCTTGCTTTTTTGCCTAAGGGGAAAAATACATAAATCATCCATCGTATAATCTAAATTTCAGCACACATTGATGTTTATCCACAGGTGGTAAGTCAAGGAATGCAAGTACAAATGTACATTGTGACATGCATCTAATAACTTATGCAGCTATTGCACTGTGTTCTCAATTACAATCTGGAACAACACATAATCAACTGAAAGAGCATGTCAGAAAAACATCATATCCTTATGCTGCAACATAGTGGGTTAGAATCATCCATGTTTTTAGAATGTCACTTGAAGTGATTCATGATAATATCTAAGAACATGGATATTTGACAATCATATTTAGGAAGTTTAATATTTTGGTTTATTAGACTATATATATATATATATATTATCGCTATATATTACTTTTGTGATGGAGGGATTTTATGTTTTTCTAAAATAGAGAGAAAAAAACCTTCCCAGAGGTCTTATATAATTGTGTAATTTATGTAATTAGGACTCCATGCCTGTAGTTTTTTTACACCTGTTCTCACATACCAGGTAAGCCCACAAAAAAAGCAAAGAAAAAAATAACTGTACTGATGGAAAAGTATAAAATGTTTGTGTGCAGTCATTAGGTATTTGACAATAAACTATTTGGGAATAATGTCCTCATTACACAGTTTGCTACATTTGCACGCTTTTCAGTAAATAGGAATTGTTTACACAGTTATTGGTAAAGTGGTAATAAAATACTTAAGCTTGACTGAAGTCCTTTTTTAGAAAAAGTGTTTAGAACCATTGGCAACCACTTGCTTGTCCCTTTTACAAAGGGTTTATATCTAGATTTTTTAACAATACATTTTTTATGGTACAGCTAAATGTTTTTTTTATTACATTTTTTATTGGGAAAATGGATCCTTTATATCCCATTTATCACCCAGAGTACTTTTGACGTTTTTTACATGTGATTGATGTGGATCCCTGTTGGCTCACCCTCTCTGTCCCACGCCAGGCAGCCCCAGTGGGTGTGCTTTTGCCCCCGGTATGTATCCTCATCTGGGACTAGGATGGACAAGCACTGTGCTGGCAGCCCTATTCTTGCAACCATCTATATTGAACCATTATTTGTTATAGTTGATCTCTTATGTAGGTATAGCATGGACAATAATAATATGACAGCATGTTTATAATATTTTGGGACTATATAGATAATGTGATTAACCACTTCAATACAGGGCACTTTTCCCCCTTGCTGTCCAAGCTAATTTTCAGCTTTCAGCGCTTTAAATGACAATTGTGCAGTCATGCTACACTTTACCCAAACAATGTTTTTTTAATTTAGTTCCCACAAATAGAGCTTTCTTTTGGTGGTATTTGATCACCTCTGGGGCTTTTATTTTTTGTTAAAACAAACAAAAAAAGTCAGAAAATTTAGTTTTTCTTTGTTTATGTTATAATATTTTGTAAATAAGTATGTTTTATCCTTCACTGATGGGCACTGATGAGGCTGCACTGATGGGCACTGATAAGGCATTACTGATGGGCACTAATGAGGTGGCACCAATGAGGTGGGACTGATGGGCACTGATGATGGGCACTGATATGCGACACTCATGGGCACTGATAGGTGGCACTGATATGTAGCACTGATGGGCACTCAAAGGTGACACATATGGGCACTCATAGATGCCACTGATGGGCACTTATAGGCGACACTGAAAGGCTGGACTGATGGGTACCTATGGGTGGCTCTGATGGGCACTGATAGGCTGCACTGATGGGCACTGATATGTGAGAATTGATGGGCATGGATAGGCACTGATAGGTGGCACTGATGGACACTGATAGATGGCACTGATGGGCATCACTGATAAGAAATCATTGGCAGGGATTAGTGATGGGCATGGATTGCACCATTTGTGGGCACAGATTGGCATCCATGGTGGCCATGGGTAGCATAATTGGTGGTCATCAGTGGTGGCCATCCCTGGTGGTCCTGGTGGCATCCCTGGTGGTCATGGGTGGGCATCCTCGGGGGGTTGTGCTGATAATCAGTACAGACCCCGCCATCAGGAGAGCAGCCGATCAGTTCTCCTTTACTCACGTCTGTCAGACACAAGTGAGGAAAAGCTGATACATGGCTCTTCCTGTTTACATTGTGATCAGCTGTGATTGGACACATGGTAAATAGTCTCTGTCAGAAACTCTTCACCGAGATCTGTGTTGCGGTGAGGCAGACTGACAGGCCGCACCACAGATCATCGCACTGCACAATCGCGTGGGCACATTGTTATCCTAATCATGTCATATGATGTCCAGTCAAGATAACAGAACCACTTTGCCATGTTGCTATACTGCTAGTGGCAAGTGGTTAATATACTTAATAATGTGATTGCTATCTAGACATGGCATACTCCTACTTTATCACCTAAAGAACGCATTTCTCCAAATTCAAGTCATGACAGGCATACTACAAAAATGTTTTTAGATATTATGGACACATGGGGTTTTAAGACTTTAAGCCGTGTTTATGTAATAACATTCATTCAGTATTTTGCAATACATTTGGCACACTAGCCTTATATTGAAATACACATGCTTGTTATATCTGCCTTAAAAGTCCCATGAAGGGGGTTGTGTATGTTTGTTGAAGTCATTTTTTTATATTACCTCTTAGCATGAATGTATGCATCAATATATAAATTAACTCAGTAAGTGCAATGTTGCACCATAATACCTACTGATGTGATAAAGAAAATACATAACTGTTTTTAATTACTGAATTATTTCCATAAATTCAAGGGTAAGACTAAAGACATTTTCTGCTCTATTTTGTCCTAGCAATGTATATTTTAGTTAAAGTCTCTCTGAACTTTCATAGCTAGTGTTTTTCAATTAGCAGGAAGCCTAATTCAACAGATGATATGTTAGTATGTTGATATCTGTGATAGTAACCACTTTAGTACTCATATTAACTCACACAGCACTTGAAGATCATAGCTGTGGGGATATGGGAAGTAGAGTACTAGGAAAGATGGAATTAACACAAAGGAAACTTCTCATTAAGTGTAAGCACTGTCCCTTGTTTTGATTTCAACAAAAAACTTTTTTTTGTAAACTTAGGCTGGCTGTACACGGATCAAATCTCAACCAGCAGGAACCGGCCAATGTATGGGCTGGCTGAATGTATCAAGTTGATCGATCAATCAACTTGGGTACAACCAGCCTCATGGGTTTTACCTCGGCAGGAGGGATTCCCACATCAACAATGTCTGTGTTGATGGGGGAATCAAGTGAATTTCTTTCCTGTAACCTGTGGTTGCAGAAAATACATTTTCCTCATGTATTTCTGGTTTCAGGAATTAAAACGTATACTGGTCTTGTATTTTAAAAGTTAAAATGGCCGACAGTATGTCTCTAAGTTGATCTTTTTTTTACCATTTTGAAGTTCCTACTGCACATTCCTTGTTTTTTTATCTATTTTTTGCTACACAATACGTATAAAGAGTAGTTGGTTTGAAATTACAGCTGTTTATATCTGCAGAATTTAAATATCCTCAGGAATCTTTAAGTAAAATGAATAGACTTTTATCATAGCATTCACAGTTGTTATCTTTTTCCCAAGTGGTTTAAACATTTACACTAATACAAAACAAATGCTAATGTTAGAAAAAATTGTATTAAAAGTCCATCATGAACCAAAGCAGATTCACGTGCTAAGCACTTATACATTCGAGTACATACAGCATTTCCATCAAAATGTATTCGTACAAAGTAAGGACATTCATTACTCTACAAGGATAAAAATGTAGATTTAAATAACCTTCAATACAAGCCATTAAGTCATCTAATCGCACTTTATTCATTCCTGTTTAGTTCCATCTGGATTTATTAAAAGAAAATTCCATCTCAGATTTAAATAAATTAAAACTGAAACTGTGTTTCAATATACTACATAAGGTAAATTGGGGATAGGTAATCTTTACATATTGTCAAAAGTAAAATATACCACAAAATTTGTTCTTAAAATATAAATCATGAAGAAAGAAAAGGTAGCCCAAATTACAGAATGTTGTAGCTGTGTTATGGTGCATAATTGTGTGTGTTACATTTTAATACACAAAATAATACTACATGCAGGAGAATATTACATTTGGCCTATAGTTGCCCGTTTTTTTGCTCACTTTTTATCTGTCTCCTACCTTTTTTCTCTCTTTATTGGTATTGTTTTTCAGTGTATTATTTATACATTATCATGAATGAGGCATTTAGTGCAAACACATAAAAAGAATAAGTCATTAAATTGCCAGCATAAAAGGTAATCACAAAACCACCAAAAGAGGCAATTCAAAATTCCACAGAAATTATTAAAAGCAGTCCAAATAATTATTTAAGATGAACCAAAGAGCCCAGACAGCATCCAGAGAGATCCACGTTTGGGAAAACAGAAACAGGATATGTGTGACACTCCCTACACCACCGAGATGCTTGCTTACTCACCTTATTTATTGGACTCCTGAACTAACAAGGAGTCAATAGTGTGTGTCCCCTTAGGGAACAATTGAAGCCAATACACCAGACACGGATCTATCCAGAATCCTTGTAAGGCTACAGGAATTGCCTCATTTTGGATTATAGTTGGCAGTTTACATCCCAGTTGTTTGCACGTTTCACGTAATACATCAGTAACACCCAGCTGCTGAAAAGTTTTAATATCTTCACTTGACTCCTCGACCTGATCGAGGAGTCAAGTGAAGATATTAAAACTTTTCAGCAGGTGGGTATTTGCTGTATTGGCTTTCAAGCCGTTTCTATTGCTTTCAAGCCTTTTGGGATTATCAGTTGACCTTTACTGGTATAAAGTTGTACCTGGGCCTCTTATTTATGGTGTGGTGCTTCCATTTCCATTTTTGTTTTGTACAGTACACTACAAGCCAAGAAGACGATGGAGATCATTTGGAATATAGAAGCAGCCTGCCTGGGAACCAGATCCTTAGGATAGCAATACCAATATGATAACCTTATGGGTTCACTTTTTCAGCAAGGTTTTTTTTTAGATATAAATACTGCCTTTACACAGAAGTCAGCATATGACATGCATGGGAACTTCATGCTAGGAATGGGAGATGTTTATCAAAAGAAAGAACCATAAGAAAATGATTACTTTCTATTTTGAGCCACCTTGATTAAATTTGCATGTTGTTCTAGACCAGTGATGGTGAACCTTGGCACCCCAGATGTTTTAGAACTACATTTCCCATGATGTTCAACTGCACTGACTAAGCACTGATTGTAGTGTGAAACGTGTAGGCTATCTCTACCTTTTGCTGTATTTTGTAGTGCATTTTCCACCTGTTTTACAATAAAGACAACCTAAGGGTTTTTTGGAAGTGCGGCTGTCCATTTTTCTAGCCTCTGCATTTTGCCTTGTGCATTGCCGGAACTCCTGATCTCCTGAGAAGCTATTGACTGTCCAGCACACCCACCTGGAGCGATTAACTCCCTTTTTCTGCACTGCAGTGATGCATGAGCATCATGGGAAATGTAGTTTCAAAACATCTGGGGTGCCAAGGTTTGCCATTACTGTTCTAGGCTATAGCTGGTTTCCGATTGTAACTCCAACCAAAATGCTAATGTTGAGTGGCCCTTGAGTGGTGAAGGGTTAAATACCTTGTCAGGTCTTTATAACTAGTGATGAGCGGAATACGCCATATTCGATTTCGTGATATTTTATAAAAAAAAAAAAAATTGCGAAATTTCGCTAATGCGAAATTTCGCTATTTTTTTTGGATAAAATATCACGAATATTCGATATTTACGAATATTCGCTATATTTTATAAAAAAAAAAAATAGCGAAATTTCGCATATGCGAAAGCAAAAATGATTGCGAAATTTCGCTATTTTTTTTTGGATAAAATATCACGAATATTCGATATTTACGAATATTCGCTATATTTTATAAAAAAAAAAATTGTGAAATTTCGCTATTGATTGCGAAATTGATTGCGAAATTTGAAAAAATACGAATATTCGAAATAGCGAATATTCGCCGCGATATTCGAGTTATTCGCGAATACTCGAATATGCAATATTCGTAGCGAATATTCGCAATGCAAAAATTTCGTGAGCAACACTATTTATAACTGTCTCAGTCTCTTCTGGGGGGATTTTTTCTTACATACTGTCTCAATTCCAAATGTCTTACTATTGGGATTACAGGGTTATGTGAGAAACACAGAAACACAGCTGCTTCCAATACTGTTTGGAATGACTGATAAAACTGAGAAAGGGACTATTTTTGGTTGAAGTCTGTTTGTAAAGCAGTGTAGAATGTGTTGATTCCATATACATTAATAATATGGCTACACTATGAAAGCAAGAGGAAAAGTATGATTTAAAAAAAAAAACAACATCTGGTATGCAGAAGAAAATAAAGAGGAAGGAAAAAATATCATTTGAAAATCCCAGCCTCCCAGATAATACATTAAACTGCAATTAAAGTAGAAATACAGGTTAAGCTTTTTCTTTGTCATCAACAGCGCAGAGCACATCAATTCATTGTATCAATTTTCCAGAAAGTAATTTCGCCTGTCTGAAAGTCTGATGCCGTTGTACTGAACCTTATCAGAAGATCTATATATTATTCATTATTAAAAGTAGTTTAAATTTTGAAAGCAGCTGCTCAGAAATAATATTTTATTGATACTATTATATATTACTTCATATGCTGCTCTTGCCAATTGTAACAATTGCTACATTTAATTAAAAAAATGGCAAACATTTGAATTAATAAATAGTGCGTAACAATTTTCAGGCTAAACAATAATTATTATTGCTTGACAAGTTGTTCTGCTTTCTTTTATTGCGGATTTGTGGAAATTAGGGCCCAGATTCACAGAGCGATTACGCGTGCGCAACTGCTGTTGCGCGTGCGTAAGTCTAAATGTGCGCGTGCGTATAGTTGGACGCGATTCACAAAACAATATACGCCAGAAATCTACGTTTTTTGGTCCGGCGTAATTGAGTTAGACATTCGCTTCCCTTCGCGCAAAACTGCGCTAGACACACCATTGATTTGCTAGTCAAATATGCTAATGAGGGAGTTACGGGGATCCACAAAAAAACGCAGTTGCTGCGCAGGCTACGCGATGTGCGCAACTGCAAAATGTCCTGTCTAAAGTTAGAGCACATAAAAGCTGATCTAACTTTTGAAAAAAAGTCTAATTGTCAGATAAAGCAACACCGTTATTGAGGAGCAGACCACACACACGTGTTGCACTACAATTTGACTGCCAACATGCTAGGGGCATCGTCGCTCATAGCTGCACTAGTGAATATAGATGACCAAAGAAGGAGGAGGGCACGGAGGATGGCACGGGAGAGGGTATACCGCACCCGCATACACCTGTTTGGCATGAATGATTCAGAGGTCTTTCGCATCTTCAGATTCCCCCCTCATGCCATCCTGGAATTAACCACAACCTTGCAGGAGGACATCACCAGCCCAACACAACGCTCACATGCAGTGCAGCCACTGGTCAAGGTCCTGGCAACACTCCATGTCCTTGCCAGTGGCTCTTTTCAGCGTACAAGTGGAGTGGTGGCTGGGATGTCACAATCCTCCATGAGCAGATGTGTGCACCAGGTTGTCCCTGCAATCCTCACACGCTTGGCCAACCAAATCATCAAACCCACCACTGAGGAGCTTCGAATCAAGGCAATAGCAGATTTCTACCGAATTGCCAGATTCCCACGCACCATCGGGGCCATAGATTGCACACATGTGGCACTCCAGCCCCCCCATGAGACCGAGCACATGTACCGCAATCGGAAGAATTGGCACTCCATCAACGTACAGGTGATAGTTGATGCCCAAGGCCTCATATGGCACGTCCGTGCCAAACACCCAGGGTCCAGCCATGACAGCTACATCTACAATCAAAGCCACATCCGAACAGAATTCGAACAGAACGTGTATGGGAACACCTGGCTGGTTGGTGAGTGACATGGGAGTCAGGCATGACTATCCCCTCCCGTGATGCACAACAGAAGTGGCACATGCATGACTAACATTCTCCTGTCTTTTCCTTTACAGGTGACTCTGCATATGCACTGGGACCCCATCTCATGACTCCTATCCGGAACCCCCAAACCCCAGGAGAGGAACGATACAATGAAGCACACATCAAAACCCGTGCAGTGGTGGAGCGCACCTTTGGCCTCCTGAAGTCACGTTTCCGATGCCTGGATAAGTCTGGGGGTACACTGTTGTATTCCCCAAACTTCGTGTGCCATATCATCGCTGCATGTTGCATGCTACACAATCTCGCAGTGAGGAAGGGCCTGCAGGTTGAGCTACGTGATGATCTGACCCCCCAACCAGAAAATCAACCCCTAACCGAGGATACCCCGTCTTCTGAGGGAAGAGCAGTCAGGAGGCAGCTCATATTGGGCATCTTTGCACGTTAAACACACACATTAATCATGGCACAATGAGAATGCATGCATGCACACCACTATGGTCCCTAGCACACACACCCCACATCCTCATCAAATTGGATTGGCACCAGTCCACCATGCAAGACTGGTGAGCAGTAACGCCACGTCAAGGCTCCAATTATGTCACTGTACATTCATACACCATTCACACGGACCTGGGAATCACTTCTCCCTGGTCCTGGGGAACCCTTCTCCACCAAAATTGAGGGTGACACCCCTTTTCCAGCAGGAATGTCACCCCCACATTCAAACATCATTCACAACCCAAAATATGCCAAAAAAGTCAAACAAACAAAAATGCATAGAAACAAAAAATGCATAGGAAAAAAAAAATGCTTCGAAAAAACAAAAAAAAACAGAGAACAAAAATAAAAAAGCTTTCAAAACAAACAAAAGGGGGAAAAAAAATTATTGCCCTCTGCCTGAGCCACGCCTGGGGCGCCCCCGGCCACGGCCCCGGACCCTCAGGGGAGACGCATGGGGGAGGGGAAAAGCCGGGGAAGGAGGAGCAGCCCCTGAGATCTGCCCACCTGGCGGCCTGCCCTCCAAGGCCACGGCTATTCTGTCCAGGGCAGCACCAAGTGTTGCCGTGTTGCCCTGGATAGCCTGGGTAAGGGCCCTCACATCCTGCCCAACGCCTGCTGCTGTAGTTTGCAGGTCATTTAGGCAGGTTGTGGAGGCCCGGGAGTGGGAGTCCAGGTTACCCAGGCTATCATTAATGGAGGACAGGCTCTGATCCACCCGCCCCATAGTCTGGCAGAGCTGTCTCAGAAGGCGGGTCTGGGTGGCCAGGTTCCTTCTCAGACAGGCGGGCATGAGATTGGGCGCCCCCCTGGTGCTTGGGGATGACCTCCTGGCTCCAGCTGATGGTTGTGGCCGGGGAGAAGGGGAGGCCCTTGTGAGGGGAGCCATGTTGGGGGAGGAGGGGGGGGGGCTGACCCTTAGGGAGGGCAGGCTTCTTGCAGCCAGAGGGGAAGAGTCCGCAGAAACCAAAGGGCCAGTGCCTTCCATGGACTCCTCCTCATGATCGTCCTCCGCATGATCCTCCCCCTCCTCTTGTTCCTCCTCTGCGGACTCTGGCCTTGTTGGGGGGGCCTCATTAGGCTGCTGTCCTGGGGTTGGAGCGGTCAGTCCAGATGGCCCTGCACCCTCCTGCACAGCTGTGGATGACACAAAACATTCACAGGTTGGAGGATCCACACACTTGCCACATATTCCCTTTCACCCCCTCCCCCACACATGCTACACACCTGAGAGAAATAAAAACCTTACCTGGCACCGCGGGGACCGGACTTGTGTCAAAGCCTGGCAGGCCCTCCACTTCATGCCGGTGAAAGGTCAGGGCCACCACACGCTCCGTCTCTGAAAATCTAACCCGGCATGGTGGGCCCCCTCCTGTGCCCCTGGCATGGGCATTTATTGCGGCCAGTTTTTTTTTCACCTCACGCCGGAGGTCATTTATTTTCTTTTCTATCCCAGAGCGGGTCCGTGTCTCCCCCTCCCCCGATGAATTCACCTGCTCCGTGATCCTATCCAAGATCTCCCTCCTCCTGGCCGGGGTGGTGGTGGCACTCTGCGGGCCGTGGAGAAAACGCCCATAGTCGGTAATGGCCCGGGCAAGAATTCTTTTTTCCCCCACAGTAAAATTGAGCTTTCTTTTTCTCTCAGTCATACTTCCAAACAAACTCACTAGCAGTCACCAAAAATCTGTCACAAATACAAGCACAACCAATCAGACAAGAACACACACAAAGAGAAAAAGAACAGCCAAAAATCACACTAGCACTCAGCAAGAAACACACACAAAAAAATAAGATGAAAAAAAAAAGCAAGAAAACAAACGCTCAGAAATCTATCAATCAAACAAACAGTCTCAAACACTTATCAAAATACACTTTCACAAAACTACCAACAAGCACAAGATCACACAGAACACTAATCTGACAACTACAAAACACACTCTAACGAACAACAGAGCAAAAGCACTTGATTCAATGGGAAGGGACACAAAGGGATGTACTTTTGCAATGGAAGGGCGTTTGTGTGTGTCTATTTATGCTGTCTGCGTAGTTCACAACATTGCCCTAGTCCATTTCCAATTTCAATGATTGCGCCGCTCCCGAGTTGTGAGCATGCGCACAACGGAGCTGACATGGTTTCCTTCACGCGCGCATGCGCGAGTCGGCCGGCCCTTCATTTGCATGGGGTCACGGCTCATTTCAATGTAACACGCCCACGTCCCTCCCAATTTGTATTACTCCTCCTTACGCCTACGGAAAAAACCTTACGTTTGCGCAAGCTCTTGCGTAAAAGCTACGTGAATCGCCGGATTACGCGGCTAGATTGCGCAAGTCTAACGGAAAAGTGGTGCGCTACGCCGGAATGATAATGCGCCGATCTACGTGAATCTGCCCCTAGGTATTTTCCTTCATTCCTTTTTACACAGAACTTTTTCTATAACATATCATTCAGAATGTACAATAATCTTTGTCATTGTTTCTGCTTTTCTCAGTTATATTTACGGTGATAACTTTTCTTTTTACCTTTTTCAAAATATGTTTCTCTTCTGTCTTATCGTTAGCTGCTTTTTGACTTTTTTTTTTTGCTATGTTGGGAGATCAGTGCACACATGAAACTCCCTATGTGTACAGACAAACTGACAGCTGTAATTACCCTGACCATATTGTAACTATCAATCATAGCTTCTTTAGAACAGTGCAGGTCATAGCAACCTTAGGAAAGAAGTCGTTTAAACAACCATATGACAATTTAAAGTAAACCTTTTTCAGATATAGGAAGAATACCATTGCTAGTTGTCTTGATGTTACACTCTTTGGGCCAGATTCACATACACTTAATATTGCGCTGCGTAATCGAAATACGATACGCTTTGTTTATATTTCATATGTGAGGTTTACAACCACCTTAACTGCATATAAGTGACTCAAAAGAGTTTCATTACTACAACAAAAGACTACAAAATCTGGTGCAGCTGTTCATAGTATCCAAACACCTTCTAATTTCAGCTTGTTTAACTAAGCTTTGACAAAAAACCTGGAAGCTGATTGATTTCTTTCCAGAGCTGTATCAGATTTTGTATTCTCCAATTTTAGTAAATCAACCACACAATATTGACACCAGAGGGACAGTATGACAGTCAGACAATCAGCATTTGCAGCATGAAAATACAGCAATGGCAACTTCTACATTTCTCTCAGGAATATTTTATATTAAAATGATTTTATCATGTAAGAATCATGGAGGCTGCCATTGCTGAACTTTCTACTTAAAAATGCTAGTTATCTGGATTTAATGCTTTGGTTTCATTGTTTTGTTGAATAGTTGACCTAGAATAAGTATAATAAGGAATGACACTTTTCAGACAGTTATTTCCAGCATTCTTCTGGGACTAATGCTGCGTACACACGATCACTTTTCAAAAACGTAATTTAAAATAATGGTGTGTGTATATGTCTTCAAAAAAACGACAAAAAAAAAAAAAAAATTAGAACATGCTTGAATTTTTTGTGTCGTTTTTCAAAACGTTGTTTTTTGTGTCATAAAAAGTGATCGTGTGTGGGCAAAACGATGTTGAAAACAACGTTTTTAAACCCGCGCATGCTCAGTAGCAAGTTATGAGACGGAGCTTCAATGGAACAGAGTGCCGTCGAACATGGTGTACGTCACCACGCTTTGCTAGAGCATTTTGGAAAAACGATGGTGTGTATGCAACGTCGTTTTGGAAAATTAAGTTTGAAAAGCGTTGTTTTGTTTCGTCACATAAAACGTCAGGTTTTTTTCATCACAAAAAGTGATCATGTGTACGCGGCATTAGGCTCAATAGTTCCTTAGTTGGTTGTAAAAAAAAAAAAACTCCCTAGTATTGCTTTAATATAAATTATATGTGCCTTTTTTTTGTTTTATTAAATGTTCTCTTTAGAAAAAATACTTGTTGTTCTTGCCAGTTACTCAGACTTCCTTCTTCTCCATTCTGCCGACCTATTCAGCTTTTGTAAATATTATAAATATTTTTTTTTAAAAAAGCTCAAAATGTCTGGCAAGCTCTTTATGTAATATGGGAAGTCAAAAGCAAGTGGGGAAGTATAAAGCCGCTTACACATGACCATTTTTAATGGTCTAGGAAAAACAACGTTTTTTTCACCGTAATTCTTGTCAAGCCTACCTTGCCTACACACGATCGTGAAAAAAAATGCTTGAGCAAAGCGCGGTGGCGTACAACACGTACGACGGCACTATAAAGGGGAATTTCCATTCGGATGGCACCACCCTTGCGGCTGATTTTGCTGATTTCATGTTAGTAAAAGTTTGGCGAGAGACGATTCGCGCTTTTCAGTCTTCCTGCTTTTCAGTCTGTTCCAGCGTGACGAATTTGCTATCTCCATTACGAACACTAGTTTTACCAGAACGAGCGCTCCCGTCTCATAACTTGCTTCTGAGCATGTGCGTTTTTTTTCACATGGTTAAAGCTTACACACGATTTGAAAAATGACGCGAAAAAATAAAGTGTGTTCTAAATTTATAATGCCCATTTTTCACGCCATGAAAAATGCTATGGTGCCCACACACGATCGTTTTTAATGACATTAAAAAATAAATAATTTTTCACGTCATGAATAACGGTCGTGTGTACGTGGCATTAGGGAAAAATCCTTATCTTTTCAATTGGAGCTTACATCATTTTTTTCCAGATTTTCAAGAATACAGAAACATGCAAAGAATATCAGAAGTTGAAAAAATATGCAGGGAGCTGTGTGCTTATCGCTCTTTTATACAAGGACACTAATTTGGTCAAAGTTCAGTTCGACAGGAAAAAAATTAAAATACTCAATTTGTCTTTACAAATACCCTCAGATCTAGTATTTAAAGGATTCTCCAGATTCTATCTGCCCCTTGTTCCTGTAGATCCAAATTGATTTTAATTCCTCAGCGATTGAGTTGATTGAGGTAAATCACTCTGGTTATTCCACATATTTCGCCCCTTCTGCCTCTATTTTTCTTGCCCTACTTGTTATCTAGGTTCAGAGGAATTTATTACTGTGTTCTCTTTATTTCACTTTATTCCTGACTAAGCCCTTGTATGAGCAAAACATTTTAAATTAGTGGGATTTGGGTCTTTATATATTTGTGTGCTACTTTGCAAGGCAACCATTAATTCTGAGGATGGGCGTTATGTACATTTTTTTACTCAACATGTTATTCTGAGTTGCTACCTTTATCTCCTATTGTTAATCTACTACCTACATGTACATGTAGTAACTTTAAACTTTTTTTTGCCAATGCTTTGCTAATTTTTATTGATGGCACAATGAAAGTTATATTTTAGGGCCTGGTGGGCTTTGTGTGTATTTATTATATATTCAATACATATACAGTATTTAATCGATTTATTTATTGTATATCAGAAGTTAAAATAAGATTTTGTTTACAGATCTGAATGTAATTATATATGTTTTTAAAACATCGGGAGATAGGAAGCAAATGCTGTATGTATACTGAAAATGATTGCATTAATCCCAGGGATTTTCATGTCTCTGCAGCCAGCTCAGAATCTTGTGTTATTGCATTTAGCTGTAATGTTCCAATAATTTCCCAACTGTGGGGCAGATTCACGTAGATCGGCGCATTATCATTCCGGCGTAGCGCACCACTTTTCCGTTAGACTTGCGCAATCTAGCCGCGTAATCCGGCGATTCACGTAGCTTTTACGCAAGAGCTTGCGCAAACGTAAGGTTTTTTCCGTAGGCGTAAGGAGGAGTAATACAAATTGGGAGGGACGTGGGCGTGTTACATTGAAATGAGCCGTGACCCCATGCAAATGAAGGGCCGGCCGACTCGCGCATGCGCGCATGAAGGAAACCATGTCAGCTCCGTTGTGCGCATGCTCACAACTCGGGAGCGGCGCAATCATTGAAATTGGAAATGGACTAGGGCAATGTTGTGAACTACGCAGACAGCATAAATAGACACACACAAACGCCCCTTCCATTGCAAAAGTACATCCCTTTGTGTCCCTTCCCATTGAATCAAGTGCTTTTGCTCTGTTGTTCGTTAGAGTGTGTTTTGTAGTTGTCAGATTAGTGTTCTGTGTGATCTTGTGCTTGTTGGTAGTTTTGTGAAAGTGTATTTTGATAAGTGTTTGAGACTGTTTGTTTGATTGATAGATTTCTGAGCGTTTGTTTTCTTGCTTTATTTTTTCATCTGATTTTTTTGTGTGTGTTTCTTGCTGAGTGCTAGTGTGATTTTTGGCTGTTCTTTTTCTCTTTGTGTGTGTTCTTGTCTGATTGGTTGTGCTTGTATTTGTGACAGATTTTTGGTGACTGCTAGTGAGTTTGTTTGGAAGTATGACTGAGAGAAAAAGAAAGCTCAATTTTACTGTGGGGGAAAAAAGAATTCTTGCCCGGGCCATTACCGACTATGGGCGTTTTCTCCACGGCCCGCAGAGTGCCACCACCACCCCGGCCAGGAGGAGGGAGATCTTGGATATGATCACAGAGCAGGTCAATTCATCGGGGGAGGGGGAGACACGGACCCGCTCTGGGATAGAAAAGAAAATAAATGACCTCCGGCGTGAGGTGAAAAAAAAACTGGCCGCAATAAATGCCCATGCCAGGGGCACAGGAGGGGGCCCACCATGCCGGGTTAGATTTTCAGAGACGGAGCGTGTGGTGGCCCTGACCTTTCACCGGCATGAAGTGGAGGGCCTGCCAGGCTTTGACACAAGTCCGGTCCCCGCGGTGCCAGGTAAGGTTTTTATTTCTCTCAGGTGTGTAGCATGTGTGGGGGAGGGGGTGAAAGGGAATATGTGGCAAGTGTGTGGATCCTCCAACCTGTGAATGTTTTGTGTCATCCACAGCTGTGCAGGAGGGTGCAGGGCCATCTGGACTGACCGCTCCAACCCCAGGACAGCAGCCTAATGAGGCCCCCCCAACAAGGCCAGAGTCCGCAGAGGAGGAACAAGAGGAGGGGGAGGATCATGCGGAGGACGATCATGAGGAGGAGCAGAATCATGAGGAGGAGGAGTCCATGGAAGGCACTGGCCCTTTGGTTTCTGCGGACTCTTCCCCTCTGGCTGCAAGAAGCCTGCCCTCCCTAAGGGTCAGCCCCCCCCCCTCCTCCCCCAACATGGCTCCCCTCACAAGGGCCTCCCCTTCTCCCCGGCCACAACCATCAGCTGGAGCCAGGAGGTCATCCCCAAGCACCAGGGGGGCGCCCAATCTCATGCCCGCCTGTCTGAGAAGGAACCTGGCCACCCAGACCCGCCTTCTGAGACAGCTCTGCCAGACTATGGGGCGGGTGGATCAGAGCCTGTCCTCCATTAATGATAGCCTGGGTAACCTGGACTCCCACTCCCGGGCCTCCACAACCTGCCTAAATGACCTGCAAACTACAGCAGCAGGCGTTGGGCAGGATGTGAGGGCCCTTACCCAGGCTATCCAGGGCAACACGGCAACACTTGGTGCTGCCCTGGACAGAATAGCCGTGGCCTTGGAGGGCAGGCCGCCAGGTGGGCAGATCTCAGGGGCTGCTCCTCCTTCCCCGGCTTTTCCCCTCCCCCATGCGTCTCCCCTGAGGGTCCGGGGCCGTGGCCGGGGGCGCCCCAGGCGTGGCTCAGGCAGAGGACAATAATTTTTTTTTCCCCCTTTTGTTTGTTTTGAAAGCTTTTTTATTTTTGTTCTCTGCTTTTTTTTGTTTTTTCTAAGCATTTTTTTTTTCCTATGCATTTTTTGTTTTTATGCATTTTTGTTTGTTTGACTTTTTTGGCATATTTTGGGTTGTGAATGATGTTTGAATGTGGGGGTGACATTCCTGCTGGAAAAGGGGTGTCACCCTCAATTTTGGTGGAGAAGGGTTCCCCAGGACCAGGGAGAAGTGATTCCCAGGTCCGTGTGAATGGTGTATGAATGTACAGTGACATAATTGGAGCCTTGACGTGGCGTTACTGCTCACCAGTCTTGCATGGTGGACTGGTGCCAATCCAATTTGATGAGGATGTGGGGTGTGTGTGCTAGGGACCACAGTGGTGTGCATGCATGCATTCTCATTGTGCCATGATTAATGTGTGTGTTTAACGTGCAAAGATGCCCAATATGAGCTGCCTCCTGACTGCTCTTCCCTCAGAAGACGGGGTATCCTCGGTTAGGGGTTGATTTTCTGGTTGGGGGGTCAGATCATCACGTAGCTCAACCTGCAGGCCC